>WEIU01020851.1:220575-240940 GCA_013389925.1 Aegithalos caudatus | reverse complement strand
CTGAATTTTATTTCCCTCTTTTGCTAGCCTTTCCTCCACCCTATAATGTTTTTCACTCTAATGGCCCTTTCCCATGCTTTTCCTTGGTATCTACTATTGAACAAAAGTCTTATGTGAGTCCACTATCCACAACAGCATCTTTATGTCTAATTGACTCATGACTCTGTTTGGATCACATCTTTCTCTCTGACCCATGACTGCTAACACCTTCTGCAATCCAAATATCATATTCTGGAGCATGGGTGATTGAAGAGTTGGTTATGAAACAGAGCTTTTTAATCAAAGTCATTACTTCAGACCCACTCCTTGTTAAACAGGGCTGGAGTCCATCTGGAGGAATCATATTGCCACAGGTTTAAGGAATAAACTGTCTTTCCTCTGTAGCTGTTGGGAAAATATCTCCATGTATACAAGCTCTAGGGCATCCACAGCAATATTTATATCAGATTAGATGTGTTACTGCAAAAAAGAAATCAAATTCAGTCACTCACAAAAATTCCCCACACTCTGCACTAGGTTAATATAGTGGCCCTGGAATTGGATATCATATTAGGGGATGGTTAGTTCTTAATTCAGGTAAAACTGCTTCAAGTTTACTTAAGCAGTTATCAGAATTTCATCTAGACCTGTCCCCTAAGGAAGGTGTGGTGTGGCTTTACTTCTAACCTAAAATGTGAAGTTCTGATATGTATTGAATTCCACTTATGATCTCAGCCATTAAAATTTTGTTCAACTCAATGAAAATCAGTTCTACTCTTCATTTTTTGAGATTGCATCATTTCTGTGTGCACTCTCTAATCTGCTCAGAAACACCATAACACTTTCCTGTGTATGAAGCTGTAAAACAATATAATCTCTTATAATCACGACCAATATGATTTTATGTTCTTGATACGATATAGCAAAGAAGGAACAGAAGATAGAACATGATCTCTTTGAAAAGAAAGGTCTAAATTAATTTTGAAGATTTCTTTCATAAAACTAGGAACAGGCTGGTTCATGTTCTGCTTCAGTGACTTCTCATGAAGAAAATACATTTAAAAACTGATGAGTCTTTTTTCCTTTTCATATTTGTTTTTGCTGTCTGTGAAGCTTTAAAAAATGAAATCTGTTATGAAATTATTTTCTCTGTAAAGCTAAAAATTTGAAGCTAATTTTATCTTGCTTACATGATGATTTCATCATAAGTATCTAGCTATTATGTTGTAATGGCCAGTCAGATTTAGTATATAAAACTTAATCCATGATAACCTTTAGTAGACTTTGAAATAGCAGTTATGTCAAAAGAATTTGTAAAATAGCTGTTTTTACAAATGCTAAAGCTATAGCAGAGTTGGTTTTTTATTGTTAACCATGCTACAGAGAGTAAAAGTAGTTTTGCATTCTGAAGAAGGGACAGCATTGGGTTTAAGTAAGTTTTATTGCCTTCTGGTAGCAATAGGGGACTGCAGCAGCACCTGGGAGAACCTTGTAATAGGTTTTTAGCATTTGTTAGTATTTTCCCCTTCAAAAAGTATTTAAAGTAAAGATTCAAACTGGTCACAGGAAAGTCAGTTGATTTGAAGTGGTCTCCAGGATTTCCCCAATGTCTACCATGACAGGGACTACAGAAACCAAGAAACCAAGGCGACTTCTCCCAAAGACTGTCCTTCCCCTGGGAAAGTAAACACCAAATGTTTAGCTGCCAGTATTTCTGTATTACCTGGGACAGCAGCTTCTACAAATATGTTTATACTTACCCTAGCAAGGGCCTGCAGCAAGGGCAGCCCTCTTCAAGGGAGATGACAGAGGCATGCAGCCAAGGGAGTGTAATTCCTCTCTCCAAAAGAGCCTTTGAGCCTCACAAGATGGGTTTCTTCTTTTATAGTGCCATCATTTTAATTAGCCTAAGCACTGAAATTATCTGATAGCAGTATTGTAATGACCTCAGCTAATGCACTGGTTTTAGCACTGCGTTTTAAATGAGCTAATGAATCTACATGTGGCATGAAAATATTCCAACAGGCATTTTATAGTATTTCTGTATAGATGAAACTAGAGTTACAGCAATTAAAATGTTCTTGTAAGCCAGTAGCATTCCAATCCTGCTATCTCTTATAAGACTATTTGGACTAGTGTTAGCTTTTACCACTGTGGTTCTCAAGCATGTGTTTTTATCCAGACCAGAGCATGATCCACTTTTGTCTAGTTTAATCAGTCTCACAGGAGACCCCCTGACCTGCTTGCCCAGAAAAGTGAGAAAATAGAAATTCACTTGATAGTCTTGTGACCTGGAGTCAGAAATCAAACTGCAGTATCTCTCAGGAGCACTAAAATTCACTTTCAAGAAGCCATGTATTTAGAGGCACTAGCCTAAAGTCCTATTAGAAGGTGAGACCTGAGACAAGTAACTCGTAAATAAAACAAATAAGGCTACTTGTATGCTGCCACTCCAAATTAATTGATTTCAACTGTTGAAGGTATTTAATGGAGTTGCTTAGATTTTGGGTTTGGAAGTGGGCAGAAGTGTGCAGGCTGCTTATTTATTGAACACTTTGCTTTCTATTTGCATTATGGATGATCAGTGAATAGCATGGCCACTTGCAGGTAATTTGCAATATTCTCTGATTTTCACCTCTCCCATTTAGTAGAAAGGACATGACTTTCTTAGCTTGATAATAAAATACTACTTTTAAGATAAGCAATATATGTCCAAAGATAATGCTTTACTGACAACATGTCCGCTCATTGAATCAGTTATGTATATAAAGAGACATCTGCTAACCAAAGGAAGGATTAGAAATATTTTGTCTTGTTCCCTGTGGGACAGCAAACATCAATCAGTAGATCTGATTCAGAATAAACTGCAGTGATTTTTTTCCTGCAGAATTTAAAAGTCAAATTCCCATCCTCTTGATTTTATGGGGGTGAAGACATAGTACTGTTGAAACTAGATAAAGTATTTATGGAGTAAGGCAATAATGTGAATAGAAGTGTCAGAATCTAACCATTGAACACTGAATAATTAAAAGTGAGATCATAATGAAATTCCTTTCTGCCTACAGGTGGCTATTTTTTTCTGTAACCTTTTTGTTAAATGCTAGGAATAAGATGTAAATAAAACAGGCAAAGGCAATAAGTTGCATTACAACTGCTTTTAACTTTAATGGCATTCCGTGAATTGAAGTAACCACTGTTAGTTACAACTTGACCTCTTTGATCGGGCAATAACTTAGCCCCTTAAGCTAGAAGGTAACACAGTCAATTACACCTCAGCACTGTTTTCACAGGAGATTTGTCCTTCCTAAGGTAGATTCAGTAAAATTGATAATGACTGTCTTATTTTTTTCTTTTGCATAAGTAGATTGGCAAGTGATTCCATTTATGCTTTAAAATCAAAGATGAAATAAGAATGTTCTTCCTGAGCCATTGCCTAAACTTCTAGGACTTAGTTTCAACTATTCTTCTCTTACTTGAGTTTTACTCTTTGCTCTCTCATATATGCAAAATATACAGAAGAAAAAAAAAAAGCTACACAATGAATTCAGATATTGCCTAAAGCAATCCAGGGGCGTGTTGAAAATGTGTGAGAGTGGTACATTTATATTACAGTAAGTACAGATAAGTGCTTGTGATTTGAGTTCTACAACAGATTTTTCCTTGCAGCCTGGTGTGATTATGTGCACTATGACAAGAAACCCTTCAGAAATTCAATCTTTCAGTCTAATTTCCTACCTTTTTCTATCTGTCTGGGGCTTGCCTTTTTCTCTCACTTCTTACCAAATTAACCATGGGACATTATTTCTCTAAGTTGCTTCCTGTAAAAGAACCCAGAGATCTCATTCTACCTTCTGTGCTGCAGCTCAGCTTCAGGGAAGTGTCTCTCTCAAGTCTGTGTGAGCTTCCAGGTAGCTGTTTTTGAGTTTTCTCTTTGTTAAAAAGCTGAAAAACAGGGTCACCAAACACCTCCTTTCTCCATACCCTGTTAAATGCAGAGCATCATATGAGATAGTGCCAGGAGATGCCCATTTTGCATCTCCCTTCCACTGGGATAAAATGTAGGAGTGTATGAAGATCCTCAACGCTACCTATGGTAGCTGAGGGGGCCTTAGCAACCTTACCCTTACAAAGTATGATGAGATAGTTGCTGAGATATCAGATATCACTGGACGTGGTACTTGCCTGTAGGCAACTTGGTTCTGCAGATGGGCACAGGAAAGCTTCACTCTGCCAGTCCTCTGTGGAACACAGATGGAGCCCAGAGAACAGGAAGGGAACCCTCCTGTCGTTCTTACTGTCTCCAAGGAGGCAAGATGTGTGTGGGAAGCATGAAAGACTCATTAGAGACAGCAAGGTAGTTTGCCACTGAGAGCAAGAGATAACTGGTGGCAGAAGAGAGCATTTTTGTGAGGAAAGGGAGAAAACCTCACTGTGGGAGGAATGTACGTGGGAGTCGAGGCGTGTTTGCTTTTTGCAGATTCTTGTTTTAGTTTGTGGAAGATATTAGGCTTCAAATAGAGATTAAATGAGGGGAAGACCCAAAAGGGTCCATAGATCAAAGGGTAAACAAACCATTTTCAGAAAGCTGCTTCCTTTAGAAAGAAGAAGCAACAATCAGTCTTCAAATATATACTTTTTGCTTCTAAGGACAGTAATTTTGAATTCCATTAAGCACTGGCCAGATTCCAGGACTTCAAAATTTAATATGGGGTTTGAGACTTTCAAAAGTTGGTTTGTTTACAAAAGGAATCTGTATTTTGTCTCCTACTCTTGAAAAGGATAAAAAGGCTTCAATGAACTACTGTGACCAGCTGTGCTTTAGAAAAAAAAATACACAGTTCACCTCAGCGTTGACTGCTTCTCCAAGTCTGTCTTTGGAGATATTTCAACTGTGATTAAGATTTCCAATTATATTACAGCTGGAAGGATAAAACACATCAATAAAAGCAGAATAAAATTGCAGGGCAACCTGAGAACAATAAAGTAGCCAAGGCACAGGGAATGAAAAAGAAATTCACTAATAAAATCTAAGCTGTTATGAAATGCCTTTCAGTCCAGCTTCTCAGAGCAAAATGCACATTCCTATTGCTTTTAATCTGGAAGGAACTGAGGCACAAGGTACTGAAATGATAAAGTGAAAGGGCAAATGCAGAGAAATGGCTTGTAAACATGGAACATAGAGATGTCATTTGCCATGGAAAACTGTCAGAAGCCTGTTGGAAGGCAATTTTCAGTGGTCAAGTTGTATTTCTTATTTGCTTTCATTTTTGACAGGGAAAAAACCTATGCTTTTCTGTATTTCTCTAGGAAGTACAATTCTAGATGGAAGAACAATAAGTTTGGGCTAAATTGGAAACATTTAGCATTTAGTTTGATTTCTGCTTCAGAATGTAGTATAGAAATAGGATAAATAAAAATTTCCTTAAAAATGAAATTCTTTATTCAGAGAATACTTCAACGTGACATTTTGACAGTATAATTCTCACTTTTTATTTCTTTCTTCAATAGTATTCACCAAAATTCACACAGTTTAGCAAAGTTGTTTTTTTTTTAATTTTGTCTGCAGAACTGCATTTTCTGATGGAAAATCATGCCCTTAATACTTTTTGTGTCTCAATTTCAGTCATGTATCTATACTATCCTTCTGCTTATGCAGAATTGTCCCCTGAAGTATATTTTACCAATTCTTTGTCCAGTCTTGCTATAAATGTCTCAGACAATGAGACTCCCACTGAAAGATTACTCCACAGTCTAATAGATCTGTCAGAAAGATTTTCCTGAAACTCAGACTATATTTTCCTTGTCTTAATTTGGGATGTCGTGGAGCAGCTCATGAAATGGAAGCATAGTAAATCACTTGAACCAGATGGTATTCATCGGGGGGGTTCTGAAAGAAATAAAGTGCAAAACAGGGAAGATACTGGCAATAAATCATTAAAAATAGCAGCTGTTCCTTTTAAAAGGGAAAATCCACCCTGTACTTAGAATAAAAATTATTTTTTCTTTTTTAACTGAATAAAAGATCAGTTTCAAGAATGGCAGCCTGATGAGCTTAATCTCAGCTTCAAGGAAATGTGCTAACAATTTAACTACAGTCCAAGTATTAGATGATTATAATTTTAGACCAAACCGTGGCATCTCCCACAGGGGTAAATAATGAGTCTCTGGTATAAGAGAAATCTTTGGAAGNATCATAACTGAATGACTGTAACATTCTTGGATTTTTAAAAAAGTTTCTGGAAAGGAGTCTCTAGAAGAGGGCTTCATTGGAGGGTGGAGTTTGCTATTACTGAGCTAGATGATGTAAATGAAGGCTCCCAATGCTAACATCTTGGGAGGCAGCAGGGAAGGAGTTTATCACACCAGGTGTCCAAACCTGCAGTAGTAATGTCTGTCATGATAAGATATTTATTTCACTTTAAAATGCAATGTGCTTGCATTACAATAGGCAGGGTGAAGGAAATACACCAAGCAAATGGAGCATGAGCAAGTTAAGATTTGTGATTGTCCCTAGGTCTGATGGCAACCCTTTTTTCTCCTCAGCCTCCAAAAGAATCCTTTATCTCAGCCAGTAACCACAGGAAAAGCAGTGCATCCTGCTCTACTTTGGATAAATTTTCCATCAGTTGAATTTAAATAACAAATAAACCTCTCCCTGTGAAGTTTATGTCAATTATCGCATAGGTAAATCAAAATGTGGCACAAGAAGGGCATATTTCTGTTTTCTTAAGAAGCGTATATTTGTATTAAAAAGCGGGAGCAAGACAAATTGGTATTTCCATACAGAGAGGAGGAATTGCATTTTTTATTATTCAGATCTTATCTCCAATTATGTTAGAAATTTAGCAGGTATTCCTGGGGCTTGAACCACCTGTTGAGAAAATCTCCCTGATTAGTGTTGCATGAGCAAGTTATAGGAACAGAATTGTGAACAGAGATAGAAAAAGTGGTTTAAGAAAGAGAAGAACAGAGAGGAAAAAGCTGCTGGGAGTCATGTAAAAAGCCAGAGAGAACTGACAGTTTTAAAAGAATTACTCATTCATCTGAGTGCTTTGGGCAAGGAAAGGTAAATTATTTCTCTTCTGCTGTGACATTGTGGTGCCTACTTGGTTTGGATTTTCTTTCTGTAGGTCTCATTCATGGTGGCTCCATAATTCTGCTAGATCCAGACCATCAAAGGTATCTGCTAAACTTCCTTCCTAACATTCACTTTGTTTTCTGGCATCACACATTCAGCCCTGGCTCTGGCTGCTTTAGTTTCCCATCTGCATTTTCACCAGATAAAGTCTAAGTCCCCATAGAAAGTACACCGGAATCCCTGTGTGGAATGACTGATCTACAGTCTACAGATAACCCAGGAGGATATATCTGAAGGCCTGATTTATTCCTGCAGAAAGGGCTTGGGGTAAAGGGATTGTTGCAAATACTGATCACCAAAGGTTTTCCTCAAGAAAACCTGGAAGGCTGACCCAAAGTCAGTATCAACACTCTTCCTATAGTGCAAATTTTGCTTGTGGTTATTTTGACTTCAAAACTGTCAGAAGAAAGAGTGGAAAGTTCCATCTAAGCATGTGATGTATTCTATTGAATTCTTTGGAAAAAAAATTGTTGGCTTAACTGAAAATGTATCCAAAGGTTTTTCCCACTAGAAACTCCTGTGTTGTACAACATCACCTTTTACTGTTCAAAATAATCATTAAAAGACAGATTCTTACCATTTCACAAGTACTTTGACACAGTCCTGCAGTATTTTACACCTGCTTACCCTTTCACAAAGTGACAGAGCTGCAGTCTCAAAACAAAGTGTAGTTGAGATCCTGTCCCTGTATTACCTTGGTTAAGGATTCCCCCACAAATTAGCAGCTTTAGGCTGCTTGCTGAGACACTTCTCTTCCCACTACTAGCTCATGCCCAAATACAAATCTCTGTAAGAAATCCAAATCCTGGGCCCTTTTCCACTCAAATCTGAGCATAGTCTGCTTGAATTTAGTATTATTAGCACTGAAATCCATCTGCAAGGGAACTGGATGTGATAAAGAGGAGAATGTGTTCCATTTTTGTGATTTTTCAACAAGATGGCTAAATCTTGAACAAAGAATCTTGAACCCTAAGAACAAACAGAATGAAGAAGGAAAAAGTCCCCAGGCAATGACAGTTTCCCTTGCCAAGTCTAAAAATTCATGTGAGTCACCTGAGACAGGTGTGCTCTGTGGTCTTCCTGCAGCCCTAGTGCCATGATTATCCCAATTGAGAGATGCACTGGAGTGCTCCTTATGTCACTCACACCCAGGCTTCTCACCAGTCTGCAGGAGGATGCTGCCTTTACAAGGTCAGGAAGCAGCCATGGTTCACACCTATTGCCAAGACTGCACTACAAAACAATTATACAACCATTGCCATCCAGTCTGATCCTTACTTCTTTTCTGATACAACCCTTCCACTATTATGATTATGTTGCCTTCAGCAGAATTTGTTTGATATGGGATGGGCTCCCAGAATATCATCAAAATACAAAGTAGCCTCTTTGACTGAAAGCTATTTTTGGAAGATTGTGAAACCACTCAGTCAAAACTTTTGATATTTCTCAAAATAAATGTGTTTTTCTTTGCATTCATCTTTTTGAGGTTTGCATTTTTACATGGTAATCACTATACTGTGAGTGCTGCAGAAACCTCTCCTTTCCATTGTTGTAAGAGCTTAGGCTGTAAAAACTGCTAGAGATATTCAGAATTTACCATAAAACAGGTTTGTTTTATGGAAAATAAACCCTCTAATGATTTTTGGCATTAATTTTACTCTGCTTCTCTGAGATGTTATCTGGAATTTTTACCAAGCTACCGTAGAGAATGGCAGACATATAACACAATTGGTGATTAGTGTTTTGGGGCACAAAATGGGTTCTTCCTGGTGCCTACATCCACAGTAGGCCATTGAGAATGATAGACCATCATGCTGTCAATTTTCATTTAAAGCTAAGTTGTTCATATTAGGTTGTGTTGCTTCCTTAGTAGTTAGCATAATTTTAATCTACTACTTTGCCATCATATTACTACCATGATACAAAACTTTGTTGGTTCATGTCTCTTTGAAGAGTTGTCCCATCGTTTCCTTCCAGGAAAGGAAGCATTGCCTTGCTCTGGTTGGCTTGGAGTACTGTGTAATGAGATCCCATCTGGGTATGGTTCTTCTCCACTTAACTTAGAGCAGGTACTCAGAACCAGAGTTCTCCAGAATTAAACATACAATACACAAATGGGGTGGAAACCTCACCAATTTTAAAGACACAGAAAAAAAAATCTTTGATTGGGAAAAAAAAAAAAAAAAGATAGACTTCCAATATAGGGATTATATAGTGTGAAAGGAAAACATTGTGGTTTTTTGCCCCTTTTTGTAGATAAAACATTAGTGGATAAAATAGGGGATCGTATTCCTCTTTTGAAAAACTTAGGACTTGGAGATTTGAAGAAAAATCAATGTGACATTTGAATACACTTTGAAGTTCTTTCACAGCTTGAAACTTCACAACTTTTGTCTCTCCCCCTTTTTATCAACTGTATTCATTACATTTCCATATAAAGCAGCCTCCTTGTTAAATACCATCTCTCTTCCTCTTGCTCTTTTCCTCTTGCTCGCTCTCTCTTTTCCCATTTTCCCCCCTCCTGGCACTTTGCTCTCCAGGAGTACTGAACACTTTCTCTCAAAGGTAGCAACACACCATTCAATTAAAGCTCCGGCCTTTGTAAGGACAGATAATAACTTTGATCGCTGCATTTGTATAATTAAGGGACAGGCCTGTGGTTTAAAGGGGCTCCTCTCTCGCCTTTGAAACGGCGAGAGCGTGATGGGTTTTCTGCGGCAGCAGCGCGGTAGGAAAGTCCCAGTCCCCTTTGGTGTCACATCTATCTGCAGCCCCCAGCCCGCTCGTCCCTGTCCCAGGGCCGACGATTAGGCAGCCTCCCGCTGGCTGCAGATGGAGTGAAGCGGAGCGATAAGGGAAGCCGCCTTTCTGCCCGGCCTCAGATCGGCGCAGGGAGAGCTCCTCTTCACAGGCAGCCCCAGTGTAAGCCGTTTAAACAAGCGCGCAGGAAATATGGGGGTAATTACCAAGCACACGGAGGGGGTCTCCGCCTGTCAGCGGCATTGAGAATGGATTCGGAAACTCGCTCAGCAGATTAATTGATCCTTTTTCTGCAGCCCATCTTTTGAATAATTCTCGCAGCAGCAGCACATAGCCAAAAGTTGGGAGAGTGTAGCGTGCCGAGGAGAGGCATCCTCATCCACAGACGTGCGTATTTACTGGCGTCTGCATCAGGCTTTCTTCTCCGCCAGAGCATTAAGAATTTTAGCGATAATTCATGCTTGGTAAATTTGTTTTCTGTTACAAGATCAAGCCCACAAAGGGAGAATGAAAAGCAGAGCCGCCTGTGCTTCCTTATCAGCGGTGATGCCAGCTAAGTGCTGTGATCGCAGGAAGCTGCTCCGAGGTGCTCTCGCCTGCTACTTAATTCACTTTACTTAGAAAAGAGTTCGCCGCAGTTTTAATTTTCAGATTCGCCCCAGCGAAGCGGCCGCCGGTTCAGTGGAGCCGTGGTGGCCAGCGGGCCCCCAGGGAGGGCGGCCAGGCTCCTCTCCATCCCGCCAGGCCACTCAAGTGGAACATCAGCCAAGTGGCAGGTTTGTTGCTGGGGAGATGAGTACCAACCTCTCGGTTCCGTCTGCCCCTGCCCTCACTCTTCCCAGCTGGTAGAGGAGGGAAACTGGCAGCCAAAACCTTGAGGCTGTACCCGCTTGTCACACTTGCCTGGCAGAGGATGCGCCGACAGGAGGGAAATGGTGCGCGGCGCATTTGTAGAGGTGCAGGTGTGCCTCCTCTGTGGCTGCATTAGCACATTAGCAGGTATTCTATGCCTAAAGCAGAGAAGGATGGGGCAGCAAGAAGAGCTTGCAAGTGTTGCCCTCCCGGGTGGCTCATATTAATTGCTTATTTAAGGAAAATAGAATAATGTTCTGTGATTTAGATGCTGTGCTGCAGAGAGGATTTCAGAACTCTTTATTAGTGCTATCCTAGCAACTTGAGATAGAGCAAGTGTCAAAAATGTCCTGATCTAATTTTGAATACCTGTATTTGCACAGAATGATTTAATACAATGGCAGTTTCTCTCAGGGCACCGTTCAATTCAGACTGCATTTAGTTGGCACACAAATTGCTATTATACTAAAATACAGTGAAGAGAGCAATTAAAATCCATTTCTATGATGGTTGTCAGCTTCTTCTTACAAGACTTTCTAGTACTGTAGAAGCTCTCTTTAAAGCCCAAAACTGACAACTTGCTGTGTGTTTTCCCTGTCTCAATTTCTTCCTTATTTTTTTTAAATAACTTTTTAACCAATGTTATTTGTACATCTGTGAGTGTCATATCCTTCACTCACAAAATACCAAGGGCCAGACTTTTGCAATTAAATTGCAAACATTTGTGCAAGGGAAATTGTTTGCTGAAATTATGTGGCTTTGAGAGACCAAAGATTCACATGACTCACAGCCGGGCAGATGTCCAATCTGCCACCAACGTGTGTACTTCTCTTTTGGAGGCACAGACATCCACATGGAAAGCCTGGCATACTCAGGGTCACACTACAAGGCCCAGTATAGTGCATAATGCCCTCAGCAACCCTCATTTCTTGTTTGTTGTTAAGAAGTTTTCAAATGGAAAATTCCCTATAGTGTAGGCAGATGGATTTAAGAAAATTGCTGCGATTGCTGTGACTACGTGCTTGTACACCTCCATCCTTCTGTCCTATAAAATGGTAAGAAATACGTCTGCCTGATTTCACAGGGTCTCCATCAAGTATTCTTATAAGTTTTGATCCATTACGTTTCTTCAGCCTTGGATGTCATGACAGAATAGAAATAATCACAAATCTCATTTGACACCAAGAATTTCACCTCTATTTGCACTACAGTGCAAAATAGAAAGGTCCAGCTTTATCCCATTCAACTGCACTCCATTTTACATCCAGGTTTACCCTTATATCTGAGGGACTAGGATACCTACAGAGCTAGAAATGACAGGTTTTCTCCTTTCCTGCCTGTTTTTGGCCATAGTTTGTTTGTTGATGAGTAGTAAAGGTAAGTATCTGCTCAGGCAGAAGGCTGAGAGCCTGTCAGACACTCCAACTAGCTCTAAGGGTAGTGACAGTCACAGGACTTCACTTCCTAAGACTGTCACAGACCAGGAAAACACAGAGAAGTATTCATAAATGCACTAACCACTAGTCATATAAAGAGATTTTCAACAGGCCAGTGGAGAAAATTCCTTTAGCTGTGCATTTTTAAAAATCCACTTGTATCTGTGCAAATGTCTGTTTGCAAGTAAACGCATTCCTAGGAAAGGGGCTGTGGTGTTGCTATGCTGAGGGTCTGGATGCACCTGTACTGACAACATCACACTAGTGGCAGCCAATTTTGTTTGGAAAAGCACGGTGTATCTGCAGCTTGCACTCTGACACAACATATGTGAAAATAATATCCTACTGCAAGTGTACACAGTGTAAAGGAAACCTTTGGTACAGTGCGTCTTCTTGAAATTAATCTCCAGCTCCTGAAATGTACCCATTCTGAGGAGAAGAAACAAGGCTTGAAAGCACTCCAAAGAACCGTGTTGACATCACAGCTGCTGTTTTTAATACCCCACTGTGCAGGGTAGCATCCTGAAAGAGGCTAAAAGCCTCTGTCCATCTACTCATGCCAGATCCAAAGCAGGTGGCTGTTAGAACTGTCTTTTTCCGGATGCCAGGCTTTCTTTTGGGGATCCATCTTAGAGCCAAGGGCAGTTTCCAGTGGGGCTTGCACCAATTATTTACTCTATTTATATATAGCTAATTAAGTTATAATCCTAAAGAATCGGGATGCGTGTGAAATAATAATTATTATTCACAAAGCACAAGCTGAGCAAATTATTTGTTTCTTTCTTTTGTTTATGCCCATATGCTTTAAAGCTGATGATTGAAAGTTTGTCACTTCACCTTGGGAAGTAATTATGTTGTCAAAACTCGAGGTAAAGATAGAATAAGTTTGGTTGATAGGGGAAAACCCCAGAATTTTTGTTTCAGGGAAGCTGTACAGCAAAAAAAACTGTGGCTTGGACCCAGCTGTGACATCAGAAATATTTACTGAGTTCCCTATCAATGTTAAATGCTGGAAGGACCACCGCTGGTCACAGGAGAGGTTCAGAGATTAGTGGTAGTTTTAATGGCACAGGATCTCTGCACATGTATGATTGTCTCCTGGTGTGGATGCTCCAGAGCCCCTTTTAGGAAATAAACCAGAAGGATGTGTCCCACCAGACTTTTCCCCAAACTATTCTGTGGTGGGAAAGGAGTACTGAACTGGCTCCTGCATGCAAGCGTGTTTTGTTATGATGGTGTCTGCACGGATGGGGTTGGTTGTTGTGTTCAAGCCATTATATTGTCAGATCAGGTGAAATAAAATGAGATTCTTAGTACTCCTTGAGTAAGCAAAGCAAGTATGAAATGTGCTAGGATACACCTAACTTAGATTCTCAAAGTTTTTTGTATAATCAGCAGAGCTGCAAAAGTGCTGCTTTTAAATTTTTAGCAACCCTTTGATACCTCTGTAGTCTCAGGCCCATTCCCAGGGTTAACTAAAGCCTAGTTCAAGATTCTCAACACTGTCAGTAGTGGGATCACCAGGTTGGAAGTAGTGCAAAAGGGCACTTTGAAAGGTGATAATTTGTAACTGCTTTGCATGGAAATAACTTTCCATTTCTTTTTCCTTTTCTTTTCTATGCTGTCTTCACTCCCTTGGAAGAAGTATGAATGAGGAAATATGTCTCAGAGGTTTATTAAATCATATGAGATCCTGTACAACATAAACTTTCAGGGATTCTCACTACATAAACTTTGTCTTGGATCCAACAGAGTTGTTCTTGAGTTGAGCCTTTTTGTTTTAATCCCTTTCTTGTGTCTTGCTTTAAAATGTCGTATGACTGCAGCTGGGAAATTTTGGTTGTGTGGCAGCACTCTTGCAGGAAAACTACCTCTTGCAGTGATACAAATGTAGTGGGCTTTAGTTTTAAATTATGAATTATTGCAGTTCCTTTGATTTATATTGAACATTTTAATGTACAAAAATAAGAGGAAAAATTTTATTTCTGTTTGACCTCATGTGATGAATTCAAATGAGAAGAGTTTGAGCTTTTACAATAGAAGAGCTAAGGTCATTTAATTGCATTGTTTTCCATATTTCTTTTCTGTTTTATTTCTAAATAATTTATCAGTTGGAGTTACTCTGTGTAAGAGTAAAAGGCATCCTTTCTGGAGTCAAGGGGAACAACCACCTACAGTTGTTACTGCTTTAGGTCAAATGCTGTAGAAAATAACCAATCCTGTGTGCATGACAACTATTTTAGAGATATCTCAATAAAAAGTATGTAGAAGGATAGAAAAGATGGATGGGTGAACTGGGCAGAACCAAGCCTTTCAATCTTTTTACATGGGATGTTCAGCTCACCGACAGTTGGAGCTATACTGTGCAAATGAGTTTGCAGGACTGAGACCTTAGCTAACAAGCTGTGCAGAAAGTAGGAAAAAGATCAGTCTTCATTTAGATATAATCAGATTTAAAAAAAAAAATAACACTGGGTTTTTTCAAAGTAAAAAGGGAAAAGAAGAAAAATATATGGAAAAATATAGTTGAAGATAAAACAAAGCAGAAGAAATTAATTTAGCAATCAGAAAAAACCCTCACAATTTAGCAAGGGAATGCATTTTATTTTAATATTAGTTTAACAAGATTAATGCATATCTTTTGAACCTTAAGTTGGTACTTTCTTCTGTTATCATAGTCTCTGTCTCTTGAATCATGCAATGCAAATCTGTTACTTGAGATTCAACAGCTTGTTTGAAAGACACTCAGTTTTGAGATCTCTTTGCAATGGCTCATACAGAACCACTGAGTTTTTGACAGATCTCTAAAACAGAAGATCTGTTTCTTCAGTGTAAAGATCAGGCCTTTTGCCCTGATTTGTGTTTTAATGCTGCTGCCCATCCCGTTCCTATCTGCCCTCACCCTTGTCTCTCCTTGGATCATCTCCAGTTTCAATTTCAAATCTCTGTGACAGCTATTTCAGGTAAGCAGTGCCTTCCAGTGTATGCTGGCTCAGTGCACAAAAAAACCCACAAGATAAAGAAAAATACAAGGAAAAGGTCAAGACTGTTTGTAAAGAGTTTTACCATTATTTTTACTTGCAGTTTCCTTAAGGATTATTTGCAACAGTAGTACATATAACATTTTTAGGACATGTTAAGTCATCAGCAGTGTCTTTAAATTTTATCACACAACTTGATGTGGAAACCTTGTTCATGTATTTTACATGCTTGTAAACTGCAGACAGTCTTTCTGCAAAATAGAGGGAAATGTGTAGAGAACCATCACATAAAAATCTGACAGAGTGCCTCTAGTGAAGTCCCAAGTCCTTGCTGGGTACTGTTTTATTTTCAGAGGAGTCTCACTGAATTTTTCTATTGCCAGGAATGGCCAGTAGGTTTTCACAACATCTTTCCTGCAGGAAGATTTCACAAAGGTGGAATCAGAGGCATCCCATTTCTTCAACATTTAAATTTAATCGAGTGCTTTTGTCTCTGCTGAAGACCTCTAAGTTGAAATACCGATTTTCAGAAGCTGGTTTGTTTGGGGTTTCATGCCCGTCTCACATGCACTGAGTTCCTCTTTCTACTTGGTTTAAATAGATAAAATATTGAGTGAATGCTGTTTAGGGATGGGGAAAAGCATCAGGGGCAACCACAGGAAGTTCTCCACGCTATTCTCAGGTCTGGTCCTGTATTTGATCTCTGTGAGGTTGGACCTGTCTGTTTGCATCATCGTACCGTATCTCACAAAATATGATCCAAAATAAATGAAAACAAATCAACTTTCCTTTATCCACAGCACTAAAATCTAAAGATGCATCATTCCAAACATGTCAGAAAGCATTTCTCTGCTGTATAAAACCTACATCCCAGCAAAGGCTGATGAGGGGGCTGTGCAGTCCCCACACCTCTGCTTTTCTATTTAGCCGAACCAGACATCCCTCACTGTCTGCTGTGGGCCAAATAATAGGGGGATCAAGCTTGAAAGGTGTGCATTTGTGGCCTAGAAATTATCTGGGTGAACACTAGCAATCTATCTCCTCATGTGAAAGTAAGATAATGATAATTAGACTGAACAGTTCATCCTTTCCACTCCACCAGCACCACCAAGTACTTAAATCAGCTGGGATCCTGATGTGCTGCTAAGGAGCTTAGTCTGCCCAGTTTATGCTTTTTATTCATAACTTGCACCTTTATGCAGAGGTGATAATTTCCTAATAAATAGCAAATTCAACCACATTATTCCTGTCAGACGGTTGCAAATACCTAGAGACGCTATTACACAAAAATGATTGTGTATTCTCCTTTTTGGGGAAAAAAAATGCATGTCAGATTAATGAGGTTATGAGCAAGTGAGCAGAATAAACCAGTAAAATGTAATTAAGCCATTTAGCACTCCATAAAAACAGGAACACATAAAAAAGTAATGCAAGCCACAGGGTGCAGTTACTTACCAGCCCCAGTATGTCAGTAGGACTTAAAGGGGCCCTCTCTTTCTTTTTTTCTTCCACTTTCAAGACAAAAAAAATGTTCAAATCACTTTGAGCTTTTAAAGTTGTCCATCCATGTGCCATCTACATTGTATGTTATGCTCATTGTATGTTTTCCCCCCTTAAACTCTTCAGCAGGAGAAAGATTTTTCTTAAAGAAATCACTTGATATTTTTTCACTCTTTCCAGCTGCAGACACTCCCACTTCTTTAGGATTTCTTACCATCTACTCCCTTATGTAGCAGAAGGTGTAAACTCATCAGGATGCAAACAGGCCAACCAAAATTGCTAGTGTGTGACATACTTTGGTTTTTGCTTTTGTGTAAGTGACTTCATTAAGGATGCCTGGACAACTGAGCCCTAGGAAGCACAGAACTGCATCTAGGGAGACAGTGAGAGGGAGTTAATATGTGTTCATTTCATGACTGAAATAGACTCTCAGAGATAACTCACAGCACAGCAGATGCAGATCAGCAAAGAATTTCATTGCAGAGAACAGACGTTTCAAATAGTTGTTGTCTATCAAAGGTGGTAAAAGTAGATTTTCATTATGCATAAAGCCATTCTAATGCCACTATGCAAGAGGAAAGGGATTAAAGGGAGAGTGCTTAACATGCTTCCAGGGTGTGTTAGATTCCCTCTAGTGGCTGATCTTCCAGAATTTAATAAATTGCTATTGGCAGGAGCTAATAGAAATATAGTCCTCATTTAACTGAAGTGGTAGATGTTCAGATCATGCTGACATTACCTGTGGGGAATTATAGTAAGGCATGGGAAGAGGAGAGGCAGGAGGGAGGAATAAGTGTGTTAGCCAAGAGCTGCATCTAAAAAGGGAACTTCTGGAAGAGACACAGGATATGATGTGCCAGCAGTGGCTTGATGTGACAGATCAATGGCTCATGTCCTACAGAAGCCTGGATGTAGTGATGGCCTGAGGATTTACATGCTTCATGATAACTGAGAGCTAAAGGAGTGAACTTCAGTAAAACCAGAGAAATTCTTTGGCAGGTTCTCATGGGGAGGAGTACAAACACAAAGATGAGAGCTGGAAGTTTCTAGGGGACAAAACACAAATAGCTGACCAGAAAACAATCCATCCAAAAGTGAATAAAATGGAGTGGTTGTAATAAAATTCTAGAATGCAACACCAGGAGCTATTGAATAACATGAAAATCAAAAAGAAAAGATAAGCAGAAAATAGGTGCTGGAGGCTGTAAAATGTACATGGCCATGCATAGACATGATCAGAAAGACTAATGAAGAAATGGAATTACAGTTAGTGAGACATAAGAAACAACATAATATTTCTATAAATATTGTTCTTTTATGGGAGACAGGAAAATACAATCTGTTGCCTAATAGAGGCAGGAATGGAAATATTCAGCTTATTTCTTTATTTAATGTTAAAAAATAATGAGCTTGTAATTGCACCTCTGATAACGATTAACAGCAGTTAATGAGAGGACAAGAGCTCTGGCCAGATAGTCATAGATCAGGTCAAATAACACTTAGTGTGCTCCAGCCCTTAGGCTGGCTGAAATGTACCCTCAAAGTATTTAAGAGATTAGGATGAGCTGTTGCTGGGTAGTGATTAACACTCTGTAGGGAAGGGTGAATTCCAGAAGACTGCAAGAGGATGAACACAATTTTTTTTTTTTTTTTTTTTTTAATGGAAGGAGGAATAAAAGAGAAGGGGAATTAGAAACTAAAAAGCTTGTTTTCTGTACCTTAAAGTGTAAAAATTTTTCCAGCTCTGAGAGACTGCAGTGATAAGAGACAGGAAACATGGATTTATCAAGAATAAAATATTGAAACAAGACCTTGACGAACAGTATTTCACCTCCAGTGAGTGAGGAGGAAAAGGATGTGACATCAGGATTTTGGGCCCATTCCCCTGTGTCATTCTTGTAAGCAGCCTAAGAAACTGTAGCCCAGGTAAAACTACAATCATGATGATGCAAAATTGAAATCAAACCATGGTGTTCCAAAAGGACCAGTGCAAAGTGCAGTCTCTGTTTAGGACTGAGAACTATGTGCAAAAATGGGAACTGGGAGCAGGCTGCTCAGGTACATAGCAGAGGTGTGACTTGGAACTGGTATTCTGCATTTTGAGGAATATGCTCCAAATGTGTGTCACCAAGGCAATAGTGGCAGCTTCATAGGAAGCTTGTGCCTTCTGTGGGGCTGGCTCTTTTTAAAGTCTCATTGCTGAGTTTTAAAGACACATGCAGGTCAGTGGGAGTGAGAAAAAAGATAGCAAGGAGATGGTTGTCCTATAAAGTTTCAAATCCTTAGTTAAGGGGCAGAAAGCTTCCAAATCTTAGATGATGCTGACCTTTTGAATGTGTGGGTTCAACTTTTTTATTAATAAAAACTTTTTAGACTGTGAAAATTGAAAAGACCATTTTTTAATAAAATAGCCTGACCTCATACTTACATAGACCTTTCCTGAGTTAATACCTGTATTAGATAACTAAAGAAACTCTTTTAGAGTAACCCCCAAGTTATTGGTAGCATTTGCAAATTTAGGAGTCTAGCCCAGATATTTCTTGAATTGTTTCAGTGATTAGTAAAAAATGTCAACTTAAATTCTTCTCTTTCTGACTTTTACTTCTGGATATTGTTATATTATTTTATTATCAAATTTTTCTTTCCTATTACATAAAGATACAGATCAAGTTACCCCTTAACCTCTTTGATGAACAAACTACAAGGCTGTCCTGGAGCGTACAGGTTTTCTTTCCAATCCTCTAATGATTCTCACTCATTTTCTCTCAACGCTCTCCAATTTACCAACATTCTTGATGAATCATGGACATCATATTTCATTCATCATATAAACTCCCAAACATGAAGCTCTAGTACCAAATCCATACTTAATATAATTCCCTTCTGCTTGCCTACGGAAATTTTCCTGTTTATTCTTCCAGGGACAGTATTGATTCTTCTGGATGAGGCATCATGCTGGCACTCGTACTATTATTTGACCACTGTCATTACTAAATGCTTTCTGGGGATCCTGTAGTAAATTCCTTCTCTCTTGTAAGTGTCCTACACTTTTTATTCCTGGATATATTCCTTTACATGTATCTGTATTACTGCAATAAGGCTTTGCCCTTTCTTCTAACCTAGGTAAGGTGCTTTTCTTTTTTATCAGCCATTTTAGTGGTTTAGGTTGTGATTTTCTCTGGTGCTCCAGGGCATTGATAAAACTGAACATATGAGGGCTAAAACCTGATCACTGTACAGCTCTGATAAAAATTCTGTCTGTCATTAATGATTCTCTAATTTGACCCCATTAAAAATGTGCTGTGCTTGTTTTCCATTGCTCCAAATTCTTGGTCAAAGTTCCAGACCAGCCATCAGGTCATCTTGACTAGATGCTGTATATCATTTGTGACTTACTGAGAGGGTGGATGCCAATCTTCAAATGATTCTGTTGTGTGACTGAATGAAGTTGTGCTAAACACTTGGGAGTCCAAAGCAAAGCTCACACCATACGTGAGAAATGCTGTGTGTTAGGGAGGGATCAATAATTACATTTTAGCGTTGCCGTGCAGTGGTACGTAGTTCATCTTTGACTGGTTTCTCTGAAGATCAATGTGAGATTTGAGTGAATTAGTGTGGCTAAATGTTTGCTACTCAATAGCTGTAAAATTATG
Organism: Aegithalos caudatus; assembly: GCA_013389925.1. Taxonomy (NCBI): domain Eukaryota; kingdom Metazoa; phylum Chordata; class Aves; order Passeriformes; family Aegithalidae; genus Aegithalos; species Aegithalos caudatus. The sequence goes on along the minus strand of WEIU01020851.1, from coordinate 220,641 downwards.
ATAGATACCTTAATATTACTATATTGGCTTTCTAGAACATCCCACAGAGGTTTTGCTTGTTTTCTT
>WEIU01020851.1:195541-220540 GCA_013389925.1 Aegithalos caudatus | reverse complement strand
TTTTTTTTTTTCCAAATCACTTTACTTACATTTTCAACCCAGTTCTGAGTCAGGGTATAAATTTTCCTGACATATTTCTTGTGTCTTTTTATCTGCTAGAACTCCAAGTATTATCCTTAGTAGCAAATTTATTTAAAGAATGTCATCAAAATCCCAGTAATATTTATGTAGTTTTCTGAAGAAATATTGTATTGTCTTCCTTGATCTAATTTTAGAAGCTGAAAATTAAAATATCTAGTTACACTGGATTAATTTACATGCCCTGTTTTGTTTGTTTTTTTTTTTTNTTTTTATTATATGTAAAAATATTACTATGCACCGATCCAAGTGAACTCAGAAAAGGAAAGAATTGCTGATATTCTCACTTTGCAGACTGACCCACTTTTTACTGATATTTGAGGAGTTAAAGGCCACTAAGTTAACATGTATTTTCTACTTTGAATGTCAAAATGCAGACAATTAGGTTTATGTTTGACTTTGGCATTAAGTCCTGAGTTTCAGAAAAGTGCTGAGCCTTTTCGGTTTCCTCTGAGCGCTGGCAAGTGCCTGCAGAAGTGCACGCTGACATCTGATAAGGACAATAAGGAGAGCATCAGCAGCATTCCTTTTTTTATTCCATCATATATAACATGCTTGTCAAACAAAATACAGCACGGTGAGGTAATGACTGCACTGCGTGAGCGCGTTTCCGAGCAGGAGGCAAAACCCCTGGAGCAGTTCTGCTGTTCCAGGACCTGAGCCAGCAGCTCTCCGTGGCTGTGCTTGTGCCGTGCTGTGAGTCGCCAGCGCGGGGCTCTGAAATCATCCCCGCTCTGCAGTCACAGCCTAGCGACAGCATTTGTGGCTTCTTCAGTTTTTCAGCGTTGTGTTGCCTCTGCTAAACCAAGGCCCCTGGGCAGGAGGAGGGTTCCTTCATCAGGTGCCATCCGAGCAGGGGGACGGGGCTTTGGTACCCCCTGCCTGGCAGAGGTCTGCGTGCTCCTCCGGCCGGGCACAGGCACATAATGGCACAGCTCGAGCTCCGGATGGAGGCGAGGAAAGAGCATGCTGAGAAAAATAATTGAAAACGAAGCTGCATTTAAAAGTAATCAAATTACTCCTTGGGATTAAATTTTTAGAGCCAAATTTTAGCCCTCATTCTAAGGCAGTGTGTTGGCAGGACTGTGTGGCTTGGCCCAGCTCCATGCCTGGGGAGAGTTTACTACTTTTCTGCGTAAATACAACATATGAAGCCAGATTCTCGTTGCTTTTATGCCTAAGTAAATGAACCCCCTTTTCAATTGAGCCTCCCTGATTTATACATATGACCATGAAAAAAAACAGAAAGAGAATGGCTCCACAGCTGCTAAACCCTTGCAGACTCTGCTTCCAGAGTGCTCAGGGAAAGCACTGGTAATGAAAGATAAGAGGGCATGATTACTTGGGGTCTGATTACTTCTTCAGAGATCTGGACCTGCTCTTTCAGCCACACAGTGACCATTAGGATGAGGAGTGTAATTCCATTGTGGCATATAAGAAAGGTAAAATTCCATTGTTCAAGGACTCCGCCCTTAAGAGCACCAGGGGATTTATTCTGAACTGTTTGCCTTACCGCCTTTGGACATTTTGTCAATGAGAGCAGTTACTACTACACAAGAGTAGGAGGACGCTTTATAGCTCCTCTAAAGGAGAAGAAAAAAGATGTTCAGAGGACAGATGTTATATCTCTGGTCTTCCAGACCACTGCAATTCCCAAAAGCCTAGTCATGGAGCTGCCAGATTTTGGTGTTCAGAAAAATAAAATCTGTCTCTGAGTTGCACTGCCTGTGAGAAGATTTCAAAGGGAGCAAAACACTGCAGGTACCAACAATGAAGATTTCCTCTGTGGCTTATATCTTCAACAGGCACCAAAGTGGCTCTGGGTATATACATACTATATACACACACATATATTTGTGTGAATGTTTAAGCTGAGCTCAAATTAATAGTTAAGCAAAGAGGGGTTAAACTGTTGGGGACAGTATTATGTGTATATATATCTAAATAGACTATAACTATCAGTGACAAATACAGCAGCCTAAGCTCTGTTGCACTGAGGTGTTGCATTATAACATATGTATCTGTCTTGCCTGGCTCTTACGCTGAGCCCCTCCACATGCTATTTGAAGCTTTTTGTGTCATATATCCTACACTGTGCTCTGACAGTATCTAGGCACTACAGAGTGAGTTAAGAATGGACTGACACTTCGAAGACTGTCCCTTGCTGTTAGCTTAGCACTGTTTCATATGAAAAATATCTTCAGAATGGCTGTTTCTTTCTCAGATAACAGACCTGCCTACCCTTGCGAGTGACAGCTCCATCCCTTCCTCTTCAGAAAACAGAGGGCATCATTAAAATTCTGACATCCATATAGGAATACCACAAAAGGAAAAAAAAAAAAATGTAAATACCAGGGTCTGGTATATGTCAAGATTTTAATGGAACCCACACTGTCAGAGATCTCAGAACCAAACAATTGTTCAAGAAAAATCTCCTCACTTCTTTACTATTGTGGTTCTTGAAAACTGGTAGACAGGTCTTAGAAGAATTAGATTTATAGTGCCCCAAGGTGAGAGTCACCACATCTGTGGTCTCATTAGAGGACTTCTCTTCCTCCACAAAAGCATCCATCAAAAGTGGTAGGAAAGAATTCATGTAAGGAAATTGGATGTGCTGGCTTCTTTGGAAACTTGGTTCAATATTCACTGAAATTAGAGGAATTATTTAATCAGGTCCATGTGTTTATTTTTGGTTTTGCAATGTGTGTTCAGGAGTGACAGGGCTAAACTTTCTTTCAAGTTGTTTCCAGAACACAAAAGAACTTTGAATTAATAACTTTGGGATTGTTCTAAAAGGATGGGTGAATTATGACTTTAAGGTCTAAGGTAAGAATTTAAGGGTATAAGAATATCAAAGTTGCTCAATCAGATCAGACCCATTCAGGCTCCAAAAATGGCCACATGCATGACATGACACGATAAGGAATTGTGTACTATAAGAGTGCAACAGTAGAGTAATTTTCTTCCTGCCCTCGTCAGATAGAGAGAGATCTTTACTTGGAGTATTTCTTTCTAGGTTTTGTTGCTCTTCTAATATAACTGTGAAAGGTCTTATTGTCCAACAATGAATGAAGTACCTGATGCCCAATTCTGGCCTTTTCCCAAAACTGGATACAAAGCTGATGCTGGGCTCAGCCTCTCTTTCATTAGTCTGATGGCAAAATTCCCATTATGTCTGTCTCCTGCCACTGGAAGAAATTTTTTCTCTTGAGAATTAATTTGCAAACTACATCACAACGTCAAGCAAAACACTTCTTTAATTTCTAAAATTGTATCAGACAAAAATTGGGAAAACCCACAAAATTAAAAAAAAACCCACATTTTTTAAAATTGTCTCACTACATCTTCATCAATTTATTTTCTACAGTGTTAAAAATCATCAAAAAACTGCTTCATTCTTAGTTAATTGAAATATGATCACTAGTCAAAAAATCTTCAACAATTTTTTTTTTGTTTTGCCTTGCAGTCATATTTTTGGTCAATCCAACTTTTCCTTTATACCAGCTTCTTGTTTTGGCCAATAAAGGGGAAATATCAATCTTTCAAGCATGCTTTTCATCTGTAGCTGCAAAGGACTGAGATTAAGACTGCAATATCCAAAATGCCAAAAACCCTTTCTATCACTGATTACTAATTAAGTAGTCCCTTATCAAAGGACATCCATTCATAGACGAAAGGAAATCTCATCATTGAAAGGGCCAGTAGTCATGAAATATAAATGAGAAGATAACAGTAATGCTATGTTCTCTTAGCATGCATCATATCCCACGGTGATTTTTTACTTATAAAACATTGAACTGATTGCATACTGTTCTGCTGTGTATCACTCACAAGGACTACTCTTGGGTAATGAAGTGTAATTAAGAGGAATCGTATCTCTCTCTTCATTCGAAGCCAATGATTTCCTTTCCCATTAGTTACACTCTGGAAATACAATGCTTTACAGACATAATCTTTACCATTGATTTAATTGACTCAGCTGTCTTCAGATGTCAGAGCTGTTTACCAATGGCTGTATCATTCATATGCTTTTTCTTAGTTCAGAAGTTAAAAATAAACTATATTCCTTACTAATCATTAGGACAGATTATTAGATGCAGTGCTAAGCAGCCATCCCTGTCTTTGAAGAACACAAGATATATGCTTTTTTCTTGTTTTTTTTTTCTTCCCCTTTGGGAAACGCTTCTTTGCATTTGAATTTGAATTTGCCAAATCAGGTAATTCTCATTACACTTTTTTTTCTTTCTTGAATTTAACTATGTTTTAGAAGCTAATGAAATATTAGGAAGACTTGGGGATATGTAATACCTGAGTGCTTGGTTTCTGACTACTGAGAATCTGCAATACAGTCTGTGATGCCGAGGTGAGGAGCACAGAAACTGAAGGAAGGTTTGTGCTCCCTGAGGAATGTAGCAACTTAAATACCTGTGCTATTCCCTATGAGTAATAGCATAAGGGTAATAGTGCCATCCTTTATATCTTGCTGGAAATATACAGTAATTTACTGAGAAAATCTGAACCCCACTAATGGTATGGAGGTAATGAAAGTCAGTGTAGACATACTAACATAGAGACTAATCTAAGATTTTTTAAAAATGAGCTTATGAAATTGATCACGCTGTGATTACACAGAATCATAAAACACCTTGAGTTGGAAGTTACCTTAAAGATCATCTGGGTCCAAACTGCTTGCCATGGGCAGGGACACCTTTCACTAGATCAGGTCTACTTCCATTTTTATTTGACAATCTTTTATTTTGCCCTTCTGTTATTGGAAGTACGTTTGAGTGAAAGAGTAAATCACCTACTGTCTAAAACACATACGGAGAAAATACAGACTACAGGCTGAACAGTGTTTTGCCTCTGGGAATTATATGGTAAATCTGCCTTTTTAGTCCTTTCTGCTTGCCAAGACCAATGCAAACATCAGGCCTGTAGTTTTCTGCCAGTCAGCACCACCACCACCTTGTTAATGGTCATCAAATGTCAAGAACTACTTTCACCTTGGAAAATATTTGGAACAAGAGGATAATGACTAAATAAAGCCTGAGTCTTAGGGATAAATATGTAATTTATGATGCAGCACAGAAGAAAGATTACCTGTATAGCATTTCCTGGGTAGGTGTATGCACACACAGAGAGGAGAATCTGTTCTCCTTCACTCACAGTGCACATTTGTAAATGTTAAAGACAGGGAACAGGTGACTATTTAACATGTCAAAGAACTATAAAAGCATTACTGCCTCTCCTTTATTTTTCAGTCATTTAAAAAGTTTTTTAATGAAGTATTGCAAACTGGCTTCTGAAGACTCATATGGTGTTTTAAATACCTTCCAAGGAAATAAAGTACTTTTAAATATTGTATTTCAGAGCTCACAGGAGACCTCAGACAGTTTATTATTCATTTCAACCTACTGCAAGCAATAACAAGCTTACTGGATAAGATGCCTACTTTCTGAAATAGTTTGACTCTCTAATGCCCATTATTAATTTTAATATATAGAATTCAGTGTAATTTATTGTATATATCTGAACATTCCTTAGGAAATCAGGATAATAGGGTTTCTAGACATTAAAAATGCCCTGGACAATTTATTTTATTACTTCTCAGCTATCTTCTGTTTTGAAAATATAGATTCAAGCAACTCCTGTAAGAGAGGGATCATTAAGAGGGCAAGAATATCAGGGTGGCAAAACAGTAATGTTCTTGTTAATAGTCTCTGAACTGCTAGAAATGCTTTCTGCCATCTGCATTTTAGAAACCAAGGTAATGCTAATGATGTCTTGTATCCTCAGGATCCTCAGTGGTGTCATTAGTACAAACTCATCTCAGGAAAAGTTCTCTGGTTAGCAGAAGGAGCAGTCTGGGACCTGGCTCCTGCCATATCCCCCAGCCTGTGCAGTGGGGATGCTGCCTTTGTGTCCCCCCTTGTGCCCTGTTTGTTCATACACTGTCACATCCTGAAGCTGCACCAAGGCCTTGCTGGGTTCAGGAGGAGGTTGTTATCCTTAGAGCTGATTGGAAAACAGTGTTACACATGACAAGGTCTGTGGAAGATAGGAAACATTTTAACTACAAAAATTTCCTCCTAATTATGGAAAATCAGAACAGCACTTTGTTTTGTTAACCATTGGGCTTTCTTGTGTCCAGGAGCTCTGTTTGTTTTTGTTTTTGTTTTTGTTTTTTTTTTTTCCTTATGTATAAACAACTCTCAGTACTGTACAATGATGGTTTGGCACTTGAGCTCTCGTAAACTACAGTGACAGAAGTAGAAATACATAATAGATATAGCAGTACTCACAGCTCCCAAACTATTGATGCTTGCTGATTTTGGAAACCACAATAAAAGCAATTTCTCACATTTCAAGCACAAGAAAACGTTGTATTTGTAAAACTTAGGGAGGTGTAAAACCTTTTGTCTACCTTTGTCCTTCTGACACTGCTGAATTTAGTAAGCCTAATCTTGAGGCTTCTGACTGGCTTAACCCTCTCCTGTTTTATTCTTCAAACAGCACTGATTTACATGGTAGTTTGCCTTAGACAGGGAAGTCAGGCTTTGATACTTGATCCCCATGGGACTGTTGATTAATAAAGCCTGAGAGGAAAAGTTATAATGGCAGAAAATGAGAGCGAGTGAGAATTCTTTGTAAATGATAGTCCTGGGATCTGCAATGATTTCAAATTACATTTCTGTGTGTGTGTGTGTCTGTGTGTATGTAGTCAGTGCTTTGGCATGCCAATAGCTCTTAGTGCACTTTAGAAAAGATGCTCTGAACATTAATAATCTGTTGAGCTAAGCTATCTTGGCTCAGGTAATTGTATAAAAATAGTACCATCACTCAGTTAGGAATGAAAAGAAAAAAAAAGAAAAAAAAAAAAAAAAAAAAAAAAAAAAAAAAAAAAAAAAGAAAATAAAAAAAAGAGAAAAAAAAAAAAAAAAAAAACTGACAAAGAAAAAAAAAAAAAAAAAAAAAAAAAAAAAAAAAAAAAAAAAAAAAAAAAAAAAAAAAAGGCAAAAAAGGCACTGTAAAAGCAGGAGACTAAAGAAAACAAAAATGATAGATATTACAGCCAAGAACTAAGTATTTTCTTCCTGAAGGAACAATAGCAAAAAATTGGTTCCTTTAGAAGGCAAGACCCAAATCTGGGGCATCAAGAGATTTGAGAAGTTGTAGGCTTGACACTGGGGCCAGGCACCTGACCTCATTCCTGTGGGCTGTTCAAGAGCAAACAGAACTTTCTGCATTTTCTGTATTTCAATTCTGAAAGGGTCACTGTGTGCTGTAATAGCCCTGGCTACACAAAGCAACTGACAGTTTTTCATATGACCCCACATGACCTTCCTTAATGTGGAGAAAACTATGAATCTACCAATTACTACTAAAAAGTAATAATCAGTTATGTTGCATGCATATAATAAGACATCTACTAAAATGTACTGTCCAGTGTTTGTAACATATGCTATCAAAATTTCAGTAATGTCTTTAGTAACTGAAATTGTGGTATGCTCAAATTTTGTTGGTGACCTTCACTGAACTGACTGTAATTTGGAAATACTGTGAAATCTATAAATGCTACACTTTGCAACCAGCCAAATCTTGAATGTGGGTTATAATTTCCACAGCATGCGAATAGCTTAATATTTTTATTTTATTTTACCTCTGATTAGTTGTACATGGAATATTAAAGCTGGCTTTTTACAGTCAGTATAGATAGGGGTATTAAAATCAGAACATAGATCTCTCCTCTAAGTACAAATCAGAAGGACAGACATTTAATAGTTTTGAAACATATGGTTAATAGGTCTATATTTTTTATTTATAACTCCATGAATATATTTTATTTTTCAGTTTGTAGATATTGGGAGAGGAACCTTCAGATGGTCCTTAATTATTTTGAATTTAGCTAATGAGATATGTTGCCTCAGTCCAAACTCTAGGGTCATAATAAACAAAAGCTAAAAGAAGGAAATACACTCATTCTTGGTTTATTACTAAATGTTTAGAATTTTTTTTTCCTAGTTTTCCAGACACTGGAAGGGTTGTGGTTTGTCTTTTGGGTTTTTTTTAATGATTGTTCTCCCTCTCCAAATTTCATTGCTGCTCTCTGTACTGGGTTTTTCACAGACCTCAGCTCTCATTTCCACCATAGCAGTAGTATGATTTTGGGATAAAAAGGGTGAAATAGCTCAGTGTAGGAAGAAAAGGCTGAGCAGAAGTGATCAGCTGTCAAAGGCAGTGGGAGCCAAGCCCTCGGGCAGCCCCTCTGACTGGCTGGGCAGCATCAGTGTTTGCCCTCGTTATCCTGCAAGGCAGGGAAGCTGGACCATCTCATATTGCAGTTTAGAACGTGAGGAGGGGAACGGATCAGGGTGGGGCTGTGCTTCAGGCTGAGCAGCCATCCTGGATTACACAATGGGAGCAGCCCCTGCTCCCATCAGATGAGCCACGTGCTGGATCTGCAGTGGCCCCGGGACAAGGTGGGATGGAGAGATGGAGTGACAGATCCTAAGAGAAAGATGCAACACCTCAGTGTAGCCAATGTCATCTCTAGTGCCACCACTGTGACTGGGGAATAGGGTGTGGGACCATGGGAGACAGATGGTTTGGAGGAGAGCAGGGATAATGCCTTAATCAGTGTTCCACCCCTGCTCCCAGGAAATGCCCACTCAGCAGATAAACTGAGTATCCCACGCTACAGGGAAAGTCTGACAGAAACATAAGGTGACACATGCTTAGGGCTGGTGTTCTGTCTGCTGAACCACAGATCTTCTGTACTCACAGCACTGTAATTGGAATAACTTTCCTTTTCCACATTCATTTAATGAAGATGGGATCTTGTGGACCATTCTTTATGCTTCAGAAAAACTTCTCATGGACCCAAGGCATTTGTGACCAGCCAGCTGAGCATGCTGCTAGCAAAAATCTGTCACTCAGAATTTAAAATAGATATCTGTTTACACAGATAATGTATATGTACTGTATATTGTAATGTCTTTTAAAATTCAATGCATTTTTAAATGGTACAAGGAAAACATGGAATCCTGGCAACTTTGCAGCTAATTCCACTTCAACATAGCAGGTTGGCTAGAGATTTGGTCACTGGCTGGACTTCTCCTGACAGTTTACCACAGCTCTGAGGGCTTCTTGGCTTTTCTTACATTGATTTGTGCTATTCCTGGGGATTCTGTATTCAGGGAGACAACAGAGGAAAAAGGTAGGGTTTTTTGTTTCTTTTCATTCATAGTTGATACTCTCCAAAGAAAAACTGGCAAGAAAGGGATGAAGGTAACACAGGTCTACTGCAGTGGTTGAACATTCAATTCTTTTGTCCAGTTCTAGGATCCCTGTTTTGTTCTGTGCAGTACAAGCTGTACAAGTCCTTATTTACATAGGCTGCTTATGCAAGCTGGACCAGCAAAATTTCATGTTTTCTGTTGTGCACAGCAGTCCTGATGAGCACTTCAGGATCTCATCTGTTATCCTTGCCATTGGAATTGCTCAGTGTATCTCGAAGTAGTTTGAGGACAGCTGCTCAGCCTCACAGAAGACACTGAAAGTTTGATGTGATAGCCACTGTTCAGGTGTTACTGACTGACACTGGATTCACTCTGTGGTGCATGAGCTGCTTTTCAGTGACAACAGTGGTGTGATCCCTGAAGTCATCATTCTGTGTCATTTGTCCCATGTTGGCATTGCTGAGGATCAGCACTCTTTAAACTCCCACCATCAGTCTTCCTTGTTTACTCTACTTCTTTGTGCATGCCTCCTTAATTGCCCTATGACCTTCTGAATCCTTCAGCAGACACAGGGCAGATACATGGTTTGTTTGTCTAAATGGCAACCACCTACCAGAGTGGAAACTTCAAGATTTTGGTAACTGTCTCAATTACTATAAAAGGCACCTGCCTTTTATGGGAGTTTTCACATTCCCTCTGGGTTGCAATCATGGGTAGTTCTCATCCAGGGAGGTAATGTGAGTAATTCCTGGTGCTGGGTCTATTCAAGGATTTTGAATTAAACTGTGTTTCCTTTCAATCTCGTAAATAATAAAAAAGAAAGTTAATATATTGTTATGGATAAATTATCTTAGAAAGACATATATTTTGATTTTGACTTAAACAAGCTCTACTAATAGTATAGGAATGGGGACAATGGGGTTTGACCTGAATTCCAACAAGTTATTTATAGAACTATAAGAACAGATTTTACAATAATTAAAACAGAATATAGGTTATGTTAAAGTAAATTAAGTCAATTTAGTCCATCATCATTTTTGCAGTGTTGCAAATTAACATAACAATGGCAACTATAGTTGTCACTGACTTGAATAGCAGCAGTTAATCACTGCAGTTAATCATTATTAACACATAATTCATAATGATCAATCATGCTTGACTCAAGGATCATGGTGGGGTTGTATTAAATATTATATAACTATATAGGGACATTAATAACTGCCCAAAACCTAGGAAAATCAGGCCTCCATTTTCCATTTTGATGTAGTGGTGGGAGCTGTTTCTGTCATGTCTCTGAGTTTGGTAGGACTTGTTTAATTTGACTTTATCTTGACAGGTAAGATGACTGCATGTATATGCAAATGGCCTAAATGCCCCATACTTGTCTAAGGTAGAACTCTTTGCTTAGAATTGAACTGGTGCTTTGGCCTGGCAATCCTCCTCCTACTCTCTTCCCATGGCAAATAGGACTTCATTAAAAGTAACCTGTGGTTTTTGAGATTCCTCTCAGTTCCTACTCAGCTGCTAAAAGTTGCTTGAGTAAGAGCTGGTTCCAAGGCGGACACTGTGCTGTGGTTTATAACTATTGCAACACTGATGTCCAGGGGCACCAGCACCTTTGGAAAGTAGTTTTGCAGGCTGCCTCTATGGCTTTGCAGGCTGCAGATTACCTGTATTCTAAAAGGCCATGCTCTAGACCATGTTTTGGTTTAGGTTTTTTTAAGAATTTCACTATTTATCTGTTCATTTATCTCTCAGTGAAGCAGAAGAGCAGTGACATAAATTAAGTGCATTTTTAGAAAGCTTTGGAGTACTACTTTTCAAGTTAAATGTGCCTGGACATTTTAATGAGTCTTCTTTACATTAATGTTTACTGGAGTGATGGCATTTGTCTTCCCAAGTAACCTTTCCATGTGATGAAGCCCTGCTTTCCTGGGATGGCTGATCACCTGCCTGCCCATGAGATGTGCTGAGTGAATTCTTTGTTCTGCTTTGCTTGTGTGCATGGCCTTTGCTTTACCTGCTAAGCTGTGTTTGTCTCAACCCATGAGTCTTCTCAGGGTTACTTTTCTGATTCTCTCCCTAGTCCCACTGTGGAAGGAGGGAGTGAACTTAATTGCCAGCTGGGGTTATCATAGAATATCCTGAGCAGGAAGGGGCCCGTGAGGATCATCAAGTCCAACTCCTGGCCCTGCACAGGACACCCCAAGAATCACCTCATGTGCCTGAGAGCACTGTCCAAATTCTTCTTGAACTGTCAGGCTTGGTACTGTGACCACTTCCCTGGGGAGCCTGTGCCACTGCCCAAACACCCTCTGGGGGAAGAACCTTTTCCTAATATCCACCCTAAACCTATCCCAGCTTCATGCCATTCCCTCAAGGTAAAACATAACACAATGGTTCAGACACAGATTGCAATCCAAACCAAATCAATTTGTTTTATTTCCCCTAGAAGAGTGAAAAGCAAATAAATATTTCAATTGGAATTAATTTAAAATATTTTAGTTTGGGATACAAGAGACAACACTGTGTGCATATCCATAATGAACTTCAGCAATACTTTGTTCAAAATGAGTGTTATTACAGAATAGCACAGTGCTCAGAGAAAGCCAAAAATTCAACACAAAATAAAAGCATTAAAGTTTGATAGCTATATTATTTCTAGACAGAGGGTAAAGACCCACTGGAGGAGTTGCTAAGTGCCCTAGTACTGCAAAGGATGCATGAAAGTGCTTTTTTCTTAACCAAACAAAATATTTCAAAAGGAGCAAACCCCTTTTAAATTCCTCCATGAAATTAAAGTCTCTTCAAGGGTAGTTTGGCAGAATTAAACCATTAATTCATCACATTTCAGCAGCGTCTGATCTTTGAATAGTATGCAGACTCTTTTCTGCCTGAAGGACAAGCAAAGCCATGTGAGTCCTGCNTGAAATTAAAGTCTCTTCAAGGGTAGTTTGGCAGAATTAAACCATTAATTCATCACATTTCAGCAGCGTCTGATCTTTGAATAGTATGCAGACTCTTTTCTGCCTGAAGGACAAGCAAAGCCATGTGACTGCAAAAAGGTAGAGCTTAGAGCAGCAAGTAAAATTGTGCTGTATTTGCCTCAAAACAAGCCAGGTAACAGGGCTCCATCCATTGTCATGTAATTAATTCAAAATTAGTCCTTTTACCACAGGTGTAATTTCAATATTTTTTCAATCTTTTTTCATCCTGCCAATATTTTTTTTTCCTGTGTTTGAGAATCCCTCATGAACCTGTTGTTTTTATGATGCTGCAGTACTTGTCCTCTGGGAAATCACACCTTGCTCTGCCAAGAGCACAACTTCACTTTTCAGCTTCAGTCCAGTCCTTGGCCAAGTGTCTCTCCTGTCCTGTCAATGACACTGCTACTTCTGTGACTGCTGTGCTCAGAGAAGGTGCTACCAGTGCAAATGATTTCCCAGTGTGCTGCAACCATGCACAAATTCCAAAACATGAGACATGCAAGGACTGGGAGTAAGATTCTCATGTGCACCTTTTTTCCATGGTGCCTTTATACCTCTGCACTTTTTTACAGTTTAACTGTGCTGAAATGATTGATTACCTAAATTAAATTAAGAATAGAGCTCATCTTTGTCCTTCATTTTTTGCTCAGACTTAGAACTGAAGGCAGGTGAGCAGAAAATACTTCAAAAATAATGTTGCTATTAAAAATATTTTAAGTGTCTTTCTCCCTAAAAACTAATCATTCCAAAAGTTTTCAGCAGAAAAGCAGGCTTGAAATTACCCAAGATAAAAGAAGGCTATATTAAAAAAATATATTAATAAAAAATTCTATTAGGAGTTTGGAGATTGCCTCCATTGTGGGGTTTTGTTTTAAGGACTAAAAAAAGCTCCTTAACTTCAACATTTAACTTTGCAGCTTCTGGCTCTGAGAAAGCAATCATATGCTGAGTGCCTCGACTTCCTGACAATGGTGTGGGAAGGGCAGGGAAAATTGGAGTTGAATCAAAAGCAGCTGAACTGCCAACAGTGCGATCTGCTATGGAGGGGATGAGGGAAGACCTTGTCAGGGATGGCTAAGTGCTCTGTTAGTTTGGAGCTTCACCCAGGGTTGTAGAAAGGCCTCTTTGTCCAGCTTGGGTCCAGAGCCTAAAGCATATCACCAAAACATGTTTTTTCCCATGCTTTGGTAATGAAGGACTGAGCAGGGTTCACTCCTGTGCTTGAGGAGAGCAGCAGCAGATGTACCTGTGTGAGCCTCAGTGCTTAGGGGATTCTCAGTTCAGGGGAGAACAGGCTGAAGTGGTAGCTGGTGTCTGCTTTTGAATTGCAATTTCAGACTGAGAGGCAAGTGCTCCTTGTAGCCTCTCTCTGCAATGCTAAATCTTTTATTGTGTCCAGCTCCCCGTCACTCAGCTCTCACAGATTCAAGATGAAGAGGGCAGAATCTCTTTTTAGGGTCATTTGTCTTCTGTCTTGATTTATTTATACTGGTTACTCTTCTGTTGATGAACTATTGCTACCGAGATACAAAGAGCAGAGTGAAGGGCTCATCAACATTGATGCTTTCAGGAATACTGGATTAAGAATAATAATGTGTGTGTGTGTGTGTTTGCCTTGTCTGATGTGTTTGGTTAGAAAACTACTTGGTTTCTTAAATGCAGTGAACCTGTACATTTTTCAGGATGCTCCTGTGAAGCAAATTTGAGTGGAGCTTTTAAAAGTCAGCCAAATTACTTTCTTCTAAAGAACTACTTTTTTTGTGTGTGTGGTCCTGAATATTATAATCAATTTATTTCCATTCTGTTGTATTTTCCTTTGCAACCCTGTGAGTCTTATAAGTAGAACAATGGTGATTATTTTAGGGGTAGGTCATAAATGCAAAGTTTTGGGGTTTTGTTACAATTGAAGTAATAAAGCTCTGTAACATGTGGTAGGTGAATATCCTAAATATATAGATAACAAAAATAAAAAACAAATACAAAATTAAGATTTTAATTGTATATGCATTTTCATCTCTAAAAAGTCAGTGATTAACTTAGGAATACATGAACCAATTGGTGAGTATGTAAATGAGTGACACTGTCACATTGACATGTAGCAGCCATGAGCAAAGTGCTATGCTCTATTCTATTCCTCACACCATTTAGGAGTGCACACAAGTTATTTAAAATCCCAACAATTGTAAATTAATGCATATTATCTGCTTAAGAAGCTGCAGGCATCTGCTGCAGTAAAATGTGTATGTCTATACACACGCAGCAGAATATGAATAGTTATTTTTCAGTCTTTGTTAAAATTTTGGTAAAAATCTTAGCTATTCAAAACTGAGAGGTATTGATAGCCAATGGAATAAATGAAAGCTGTAAAAATATGTATATTCCCTGTATGTCCTTTTGCTTGGGTTACCAAGAGATAATTTTCCCCAGATGCCAGCTTGCTGTGGGCTTTTTCATAGCTTAGACCTCAAAGACACCCTGTGCAATCTCAGCATTTCATTGCTCCTACAGGGAGATTGAATGATTTGAAAATGTAGTCCAAGGGCTGGTCTTCAAAAATTCAGGTGCTTTTATCTAGAACCACTTATCAGTCAATACTGAGAAATGTTTGTTTGATAAGCTTCAGGTGCTTGGAGGGAAAACTGTGTGAATAGTGTGTGAGTTGCAGTAACGGGAAAACTTGTGTTCCATTATTCATGCTGGATGCACCTAAGGACCTCTCTCCCTTCTCTTCCCTGCAGTTACAATATTCAGTTACAACTCTCATGATACCTGCTCTCACACATATCAGTTTTGGGTTCTTGGTTGGTTGGTTTTTACAGAGATAGAGTGGTTGCTAGTGACCTTCCTTTGCACTCACTTTGTCATCTTAGTCACAACTCCAGACCTCTGGCAGTTTTTGAGTGGGAGGGATCTGCAATATCTATATCAAATATGCAGTACAACTTAACCTAGATTTTATTGTTATTACCATTTATGCAAACAGCTTTCCTCACTGCTGAGTCCCTGCTTTGACAATGTGAGCTGAAAAACATCCTTGGATGTAGAGCAGGAATCTTAAATTCCTCATGTTATTGCAATAATGCAGAAGGGTGAAGCAAGCACAGATAGCACCTTTATTATTGAACAAAGGTGAAGCAGTTGTGATGTTCTGTGCTGCTGTGTTCCTGTCAGGAGCCAGCTGCTGGATGTCCCAGTGGCAGTGTGAATCTGTGACTGCAGCCTCCTGAGAAATGCTGTGATCTGGTGAGCCAGTGTGGCTCAATGGGGTACTGAGGAAAGGGGTGGCAGAACTCCCCAAAAGCTTCCCTGCATAGTTCTGCAACCCCATCTGGTTTGCAACTCAGAAACTGCTGCTTAGACTTGGGATTCAGGGGTATGAACACACTCATTTGTTCCTTACCTGTAACCACAAAATGACCACCATTGCTCTGCCTGGAGCTCCTTCCTCACCCAAGCCCCATTTAAATTCCCATTTATTAGATTATTTGAGGAGTGAGACACTGTCACTATCATCTTACAAGTAATTACACCTTGGACACAGAGATAACCTCACTTATCAGACACCTGGGTTGATAAGGGTGTGCAAGGAATGATAAATTCTAAATACTCCTTTATTTCAGGTGGGCTGGCTGGTTTTTGTTTATAAACAAACAGCAATAATGAAGGGGGTTTGATATCTGCCATTGCTGCAGTGTTTCCAAGAACTTCTTGCTAAACTTGTGAAAAAAACTTGTTATCATAAAATGTATTTCCTCCATGCAAATACAATTTAAGGGTACTCTTTAATTTAATTGAATTCTTCTCAAGTCATTATCCCACTTAACTTGTCACATAATAATCTTAAAAAAAAACCAAACCACAAACCCCCCTTATGTTCTTGATGTTCTTGTTACAGCTGGGAACAAGTTTAAAAATGGAAAGATCAGATTCACATAATATCCATTAATTGATTTGATGAAGTTTTGAGCTAGATGTCAGGGGTTTAATGCTGGTTTATCTATATGCCTAAATCTATGCACATTTGTAGTTCTATTTTGTCACATAATTTATCATTGTCCATTACCACATTTTGCTTTTAGCCTAATTTATTATCCCTACTTTTAACACTGAGTGTTACTTTGTATAAAAGTGGTCTCATCCAGACCTTCCCAAACACCTTTTTCCTTCTGGGTCTCTTTCACCTAGAAAGTAGGGTTAAATTATTTGGTTCAGGAAAGCTTTTACAGACTAAAGAGGTTAAAAAAATTCTCAATTTCTGGTTGAACAGGCTTTTAATTTTTAAAGAATTTTGGAGCTGGCAGAGTCTGCTAAACTGACAGGGTCTGAGGCTGCCATCACCTACACCAGCAAAGGTGTCCAAGGCAGCACAGCAAAGTTTGGCTGAAGGATTGTGAGCTCCTATTTCACCTGAATGTGTCATGCAATCCCATTAAAAACTATAATTACGGACCAGAATCTGGACTTTTTTTACATTACTATGAGTCTCATTCCTAAATTATCCTCTTTACTCCGATAATCTTCTCTACTTTGGAAACATAGGAAGTGCTATCCAGCACAGGAAAGAGTGGCCAGAGCTTAGTTGCCTCATGCAAACAACTAGAGTCCTTAAATGTATTTATTAGCAAAGAATTCAAACAGAAGTCATGGAGACCCAAGGACCTTGGCACTCATCCTGCTTCTGAGCCCAGATAGATCCAAAAATCCTGCCCTAAGGTGACCCGTCACTAGCCTTGTTGAACTTCATGATCACCCATCTGTGTACTACATTTTTTTCTTAGGATAATCTGAGGATGCTGGCACAGATCTGTAGCTCCCTTTTGTTTTCTAGAAAAGTTCCCATTGGTAGTGAAATAAATCACAAAGAAAATGATACTGCAAATTCTCTCTTCTTCATCCTAAACATGTTTATCATTGTATTTTCTCCCATATGACAATATCTCCCAGAGTAATTATACCTAAACAAATGAAAAAAAAAATAGTATATGAATATTCTTCATACTACAGTGAATTTGGAAATTGGAAATTTTTGCTATAAGTATCCTTATTCCAAATTTACTTTCTTCTCTTGTATATCTCTTAAACTCTAGAAACATTAAAGTAAATTTAGATTATAAGAAATTAATATGATCAATTTATGGGTTGAATAGTAAGTTTGGGTGTTCTTTTTAAGCTTTTAATTGTTCTTTCCAAATACAGATCAAAGACAATGAAGAACACTTATAACAGGTAGTACAGTAAGATAGACTAAAAGCTTTCACATAATTTATATACATTTTACTTGGCAAAATATATACATCACAGGTCAATATTTTTTTTAATTGGCTTTTTGGAACTCAATCCCATACATGTGCCATAGCCATACTTAGATGTTAACTGAAATTAATATGAAGGATAGGCCTAATTTTTAGATCCAAACCAACAAAATCCTGATAGATGTCACTTCACTTTGAGTGCTATTGTAAGACTCTCCAGCCTCACAGGTAATAAACAACAACTTGACAAGGTTCCACTTCATGCTATAGATATAGAATCATTATGGATATCAAGCTCTTAAATTTCATCCTTAATTTTCCTTCACTTTTTTTGGTAACAGAATTTTGTTGATTTTATGTCTAAACTCTGATTCTGGACTTGAATGCAACTCATTTGGCATTTGATATTTTGCAAGTTCTTTATTTGTTTCCATAAAGATTGATATAGAAAGAGAAAATGCTACTCTCTCCTATACCCTACACACGTTAACTGATTATATAGTTGAACTCTGTGTCCTATTTATCTTCCTGAAAGAAACAGAAATGACTTTGTCACAAGCTACAGAATATATGCAGGACTGCACAACATTCAGTCCCTACTGCATTGTGAGCAGTGATATATTTTAGCATCTAATATTTATGTTCATTTCAACTTGTATTCTCATTTTTCATCTACAATGCCCTTGGTGATGGTAGAAATTAGTTTTATTACAGCTTCCTCTAAAGGACATCCATGCTTGGAGGAAAAAACAGGGTGGGAAAAGTCATCCAGAGGCATGGGCTCCAAATTGATATGTCAGGGAGGTATATCCATGAATTTCCTGTTGAAGTATAGTGATCCATAGTCCTCTTTTGTATTATAGACTTAAAAATTACTTTCTTTTATGGTATGTCATTTAATTATACATGTCTTTGTATCAAAACTCTGGTTTCAAGCCTAGGCTGGAACCATCAGCGCTGTGGAGGTCACCCTGGAACAACAAAATAGATAGCAGACTTGATAAGCAAAGACTCCACTTCCATCAGGCTTTGGCATGGCTGTGGCTGCCACAAGTCCCTGGGAAGCCTCATGGTGATATTTTTTCCTGTTCCATGGGGTGAGTCTGACACTGCCATCTGTCATTCACTGCCCTGATCAGGATTCACGTTTGTGCCTCCTCTCACTTTTTCCCTGAACGGTGGCCTCCCTTCAGGCTGCTGCAACCTAAATCTTAGCAGTGAGCTGCTATTTTTCCTGTGTCTAGCCTGTGAGCCTGCATCTTTATAAAACCTCCAGCAGGCCCTTTTCTCCTCCCTACTTCCACAAGAGAGACATTTTGAGTAAGTCAAGGTTCAGTAAGTGCCAGGAAACAGATGAAATAGTAAAACAGCCTTCTAATGCCGTGTGAGGTTGTGGTAAAGGTGTAATGAAGGGAAGGGAATGAAAGAGAAAAAGATGTTCTACATAGTCTAATCATCTATATTCAAATTGGCTAAAAACACCTAAATTCTTGAACAGCTGCAACATTTTTGAATCACTGGCCCTATTAATCTGACATTTGGTCAAATTAGCGAAATCCATTAAATATATATGAAACTGTTTTGCAATATACTGATAAAAATCTTACCCTTTAGACCTCTTTTTTTGCATAAAGAATGATTTGGTGCTTGCTAAATATTTCATATATGTTTCAAGCTTCAGAAAGTTTTTTTTTCTTCCGATAAGGAGCTAGTGAGTTTCAGCAGAGTCTCTATAGCTCTTTATAGGGAAGGAAAACAGAGGCAGGAACCCTGAAAAATCAAAAGCTACTTAAAGAGAAGGTGAAGAAGAAAGTAAAAGAAATTCCAGGATTAAAAAAAAATTGACAAAAATACAAAATTGCAGTCAGTGTGCTACTTATGGCACCATGCGAGTGAATGCGAATGGTGGTCATTTTCCATGGGAAAAAACCCTCATTCCTCCAGTGTCTCAGGGTCAGGTCAGAGGTGGCATTTGGGGCTCCAAAGCCAGCCAGAGTTCTAGTTGATGGCAGCTTTAGTTTGGGAGAAATCCTACAAAGTTTGCATATTTTCAAGGTGGCAACCCTATGTCACCCTGTGCAAGTGGACACAAACGGTGGCCACTTTCCATGGGAATAAAAACACAACCCCCCAGTGTCATGGGGTCAGCTCAGAGGTGGTGTCTGGGGCTCCAAGGGCAGCCAGAGTCCTAGTTGATGGCAACTTTTATTTGGGAGAAATCCTGTGGTGTTTGTGAATTTAGGAGGCAGCATCCCAATCTCGCAGTGTGATTGGACATGAACAATGACTTTTCTCCATGGGGAAAAAACACCATACCCCCATGTCTGGGGGTCAGCTCAGAGGTGGCATTTGGTGCTCTAAGGCCAGCCAGAGACCTAGCTGATGGAAGCTTTGGTTTAGGAGAAATCCATCAAAGTTTTCAGATTTTTAAGGCAGCAACCCCCTCTTGGCCAGTGAGAGTGAACACAAATGGTGGCTGTTTTCCATAGGAAAAAGAACTCATTTCCCCAGAGTCTGGGGGTCAGCTCAGAGATGGTGTTTGCAGCTCCAAGTGCAGCCAGAGTCCTTGCTGATGGTAGCTTTGGTTTGGGAGAAATCCTTCAAAGTTTGCATATTTTAACTTGGCACCCTACCATTGTCCAGTGTGAGTGGACACAAATGGTGGCCATTTTCAGTGGGAAAAAGAACTCATTCCCCCAGTGTCTGGGGTCATTTCACAGGTGGCCTTTGGGTCTCCAAGTGCAGGCAGAAACCTAGTTTCTGGCAGCTTTGGTTGGGAGAAATCCATCAAAATTTGCATATTTAGGAGGCATCACCCCACTGTCAATCACAGGCAAGTGGAGAGAATGGTGGTCATTTTCTATGGGAAAAAAACCTCATTCCCCTGTGTGAAAAAAAATTATGATATTCTCAATTTCAAAACTTAAACCACTTTTTCATGTAGCGTTCAATGCCTTGTCTCCTTTCTTCTTTTACAATCTGTGCAAATTTGGAAACTAATACCTGTTTACAGGAATTTTGCTACTCTCAAGTAATTTTCAAAAGCCTCTCATCACAGCATGCAAGTTTCTACAACAATCTTTAATCTACAGAATCCATAAATAATAACAAAGCATTTTCTAAAATAATTGTAATTCATAATCCCCCAAAAGTAATTTCTACTAGATGAACAATGTCATTAATTAATTTTTTTGCATCAGTTTTTCTGTTGGCTTTCCCACCCTACCACTCTCCCCATCCCAAGGGGTTTTTCAGCCTGGATAATTTCAGTCCCCACCCTTAAAAGTTGCATTAACTTTATGTGGAGGTGGCAGTCTAGCTGAGATATAGAAGCAGGACCAAGCTGCAAAGGTGATAAAACTGGGGATATTTTAAGTCAGGTTTGTTGCTAAACGACACTTCACATTGGAAGCTGCACACTAAATCTCCAGAGCCTTTCTTTGTTCAATCTCTGTTGCAGGTTATTTCCTCTCCTTTTCCCTCAGCTATGCTGGATGCATAAGGGTCACTTTGGAAGACAAAAATATTGGTAGGTTTAATGTCAGTGCTTTATTAGGGGAAAACTGGCACAAAACTCTTGCATTTCAGTATATCAAAGGTAAGTTGTTTGCCCCCTCCAGTGCTGATTAGTAGGAAAGTCCAGAGGTGACCCTGTCTGGTCTCCAGGACTGTGTGGTTTATCACTGGGTCTCTCAGCTCTGTCTAGGCTTCCTAAATCACAATACTCAGAGAGAACTCATGCAGGGTCTCTCAGTGGTGTTTCTTACAAACTGACTGCTTGCAAAACTACAGTAGAATTCCAAAAACAAGTAGGCAAGAAACAAAAATGCTATTTTTAGCAATTGCCTGTGAAGAACTGGAGAGGACTTGCACTAAGGAGGAACCCACACAGCCAAGTGCTTGATGCAGTGCTTGAATAGGCAGCATTTTCTTTTTTTGTAGGGAAAAGTTCAGAGTTGTGCTGTCAGGCTGTCTGGCAGAAGCTGTGTAAGGGCAAGGGGGTTCTGTGTTGGAACAGCATGGGCTTGGGGTGCTGGTGAATTACTGAGATACAGAGATAAATTAGAAATACTGCCAGGAGGCCAGTGAGTGTTCCAGGCAGTTGCTTTCAGTACAGACAGGACATGACTGACTGCAGGCTTATCTTTCCAACTTCACAGTACACTGTGAAATACTTTATGAGTACCTCAGCTGTACCTGTTTCTGGAAATCCCAGGCAGGAAAGAGGATTACAGTGCTTTGTGAATGCCATAGCTGCTTCTGTTGCTACCCAGCTGCTGCAGGGAGGAGAAAAAGCTCTTGGGTGCTGCCCTGCCCTGCAGGCAGAGGCTCTGAGGAGGATGAGTGCAGCCAGGTGCCAGTGCAAAGGTCAGGCCTTGAAATTTCTGCACATACATCCTTTGAGCAGGAGACACTCCCTGTGCCCTGCAGATGGTTCAGCTGTGAGTAGTGCCTCCCAAGCCCACTGGGAAGACCGGAGGGAAAGATACTGTCTTCTGAAAAGGTGTGCTGGAGTGTAGGCTGCAAGCCAGATTTAAAAACATGAACTGTAGTGGTTTAGGGCCTTCAGCAAAATGAAAATGAGATGTTCAGGAGAGAGCTGTGGTACCATGCATTGCATCTCTGACAGAAGAAAATGATGGTCCAAGGGAGACACACCTGACTATCTTCAACTTTATGTAATTCTTAATTTTTTCAGATTGTATTTTTGCATAGTAGGGCTAACTAATTATTTTCTTTAAATTCAGCCAGACAAATTCTCACTCAATATGAAATTGCATTGATGGGGGAGTTTAAGTTATGGTTATTATATATATGTTTATGGATTGTATTCTGAAATAGCAATATGAATGAAATGCAGAAAGACCTTGTATAAGAAGGACCCAAAGAGAGAAAGGAGTACAATGAAGACTGGGAATAGAAATTAAAAGGAAGATGAACAGAAAAAGCAGTCACTAGAAGGCAGCAAATGTCATAGAACTTTGGAGAGACATGCAGCAAGGCAGGAGCAGAAAAAAGAAATGTGGAAAGAATAAAGAACAGGAGAGGTATGGGAAAAAAAATATTGTCCATATAGCATGAGAATAAGTACTCTAAATCTAATATAAAATAAGGCCTAGAAGAAAGCCAGATATCTAAGTGTATCAAAGTCATAAGAAAGAATCATAAGAAAAATGGAATATTGAAGAGAGCTGTAGGAAGCAAGAGAATAAACAAACTGTAGAAACACTATAGGGATTTGAAAGATTTTTTTTTATGTCTTCTTCCTTATTAAGCCTCATCATTAACAGGAGTACTATTTGATCTTATTTATGGCATCAATATCCTGCTGCTGTAAAATTTTCTCCAATATTGTATCAGCAGCAGCAGCTGCAAGTAAATTTGAAAGCTTCAGCAGAGTAGTGCAAGATAAAGCCACAATCAGCCATTCCTTTCTCTCATTTCCACTGAGATGATGCTGATCCTTTGGACTTCAGCAGATCAGTTCTCCTCTGCTGAGGGGCTTTTTAGACTCTCCAGCACCTTCATTGGAAAAATGTGCAGAGCAGGCATTCAGACTAACAAGAAGCCTATTATGGTAATGATTGATTATGAGGAGAAGAGGAAAGCAGACTGCTAGGGAACCCAAACTTGTTAATCAGTGCTAAAAATAATGGGATTATTAGTATAAATTAAAAAATAATCATGAAAGAGGGCTATGGATAATAACAGAAAGAGGAAAGGATAGAATGGGGGAGGGTAGGTGGGAACACTTCAAATAGTGGGAATAAGGTATGAATGCAGAGAATAGATACCACATGTAAATGAATCTTTTGGAGTAAGATAAATACTGCCATACACTAATGTCAGTTTTGACAGTAATAGTGATTAGTGTGAGTTGATAATTGACAACAAGTAACTACAGTCAGAGCAGAAACTCTGTGTGAAAGTCCTGTGACACTATTACTTAACTCAATTAGCTCAAATTACAGAGGTGTAGCTGAATAAGCAATATTATGAACTGTGACTCACATAAGCCTTTCACTCTCGGAAGGTAATTCAGAATCTACTAACTAGAAGCTAATAGCCAGCAGGATCACATGCACAATTTATGACCTTCATTTAAACAGGACTGCTTAACACAAAATAGCTACTTTAAAAATGAGAGTGCTCAAGTCTGTTTTTACACCTTTTTCAGCACTAGAGAAAAATCTGTGTTAAATCAAAACCACCTTTACAACCCGTAAAATTCTCATGCTTTGCTATTAATGTTGGCAAAAATAGATGCAGCTTCATCAACATAGATACATGCTTATGTCAGAAAGGTGCCATTAGCTTTACTTCAAACACCAGCTGAACTGGTTTGAAAGAGGTACTAAAAATATTTCTGGGTACAAGTTGTTTCATCTAACATTGACATCGGCTACCAGGTTCAACTTTCCTACCACATTGATCCAGGTGGTGTTTCTACTGACTCTCACATCTATTACCTCAAGCAGAGTCAGGTCAATTGAATCTAAAGGTGAAAATATTAATGTAGCAGTGAGAGTTTTCTCTGAAAAGCTCTTCAAAACTTTCCCCAGAAGAAAAAAAAAACTTCAGTATTTACAATTGCCACCTCACGTTCACCAACTATACAAAGCACATTTCTTAAAGCAGAATAAATGTTTCTCATCACCACATCAGCTGTCATGTATATCCAGTCTGAGAAAGTCATTGTTTCTGTCGTCATCTATGAATATGAGACCTCTTTATCTTCTCTTCAAATTCTCACCTCCACCTCACCAGGACTTGGGGGAACTTGGATAGGGGGAGTCACTGTTGCTGATTTGTGAGGTTTTCTGCTTTCAGCTCTCTTCTCATGGATTATTTCCTAAGCTTTCTCTCACTGTTTTTTTGTGCATGCCACATGTGAGAATATATTTTTGGGTTTAGTAATGGTATAAACTGAGCCTTGAGCTTTCACAAACAGATGTGTGGAGCCATACACAATGCTGAGAGAGAATCAGATTGTCTTCAGAACATCTGCCAGATGTGGCATGGCCCAGGGCACACCATCCTGTTGATTCCATTAATTGACAGTACAGCCTGCTGTATACTTCAGTAAGTCCAAGTAGTTGGCATTAGAGCACACAGTATTTCTTGCAACCCACTTACTCCTTGGTTTCCACCCATTCTTGTGCTTAAAAATGTAATTCCTGCTTTGAATATGCACCTGAAATTATGACAGCATAACCTTCTTGTTTTCAAGTATGAAAGACCAATATTGCTAAAAACAAACAAAAAAAAAACCCCACAAAACTCTCTTATGTTGCAGATGAGCATCTTCTCATCGAATCACTTATCCACAAAGCCTCTCTCTTATGACAGTTGCAGCTGATGTGGCATTATCTCATTTTGAAGTACTTGCTCAGAAATTATTTTAATGTATTTTCTTTCTGCCACACTGATAGCTTAGGGAAA
>WEIU01020851.1:96751-195490 GCA_013389925.1 Aegithalos caudatus | reverse complement strand
AAAAAAAAAAAAAAAAAAAAAACAAAAAAACTGCTTTGAAGTTTTTAGTGGAATATAACGCTACAGGTAGATCAAATCTAGGTTGAGAAAAATTTCCACAGCTGGGCATCTAAACATATATAATGATTCAGGCCTGAACTACTGATAATTTCTGTTGTTAAAAATCACAAAAATGGATTTTGAGACCTAAGTCTTAATGGCTATTCTTAGGTCTCTTGACTTGGTATCTGGAACATTTGGACATCTGAGGAGAGACTTGTGTTTGCACTTTGCAGTTGCTCAAGTGCCTGAATTTGCTTCCCAGCATTGTCTCAGCAATCCTGACCAGACTCTGACTCACAGCATCATGGGTGTGTGCAAACAAGCTGGTGTTCAGACACCAGGCATTGCCTTCATCCCTGTGGGGATCATTCCAGTAGGAAGGGCCCAAGCTGGTTTGATTGACTTAGGCTTCTGGACTGAGACTGGAATTAGGTAGGGATTGTCTACCTAAGCACAATCAGGGAGATGGAGATCCTAGTCCAATGTATCCACTGCACAAGGATTTTAAACACCCATGTGTCACCTTCCAGGGTACTGACCTTGGTGTTAAAATGCCCTAAATAGGTGTCAGTAAGATTGCTGGAATAACTATGCTGTTGTGCAGAGGATGCAGACAGGAGGCAGAGTCTCTTCAGAGAAAGAGTTCTGCTCACAGCCTGGTTTTGCTAACCTGGAAGGAAGGGAAGAGATCTGGAATACATGCTGCTGTGATCAACTGCTCCAGTGGCTCAAAAACCCTGAGGAGCTCATGTATTTTTCAGTGTTGACTACCCTTGTTTTACAGGTGATGAATTACAGGCCCTTTAGCAGCTATGACACTCTCTGTAACTGAGTTTCCTCAAATTAGCTCAGAGCTCTGTGAAACTGGCATGCAGTGAGACAACCCAGTGGGAGTATGGGCTTTTCCTGCCCTTGCTTAGTGTATAAATAAAGACTCTTTGCTACAACTTTATGAACAGATAGCCAGCTCCTTGCCTAAAGCTGGTCGGAAAAGATCCAGTGACTTCAGTGAGATCGTGCATATTCACATTAGCTGAGAATCTGGCCTGAAGTATTATTAAATTAGGTATTTCAGTTCTATAAATAGCCCTGCCCTGCTGAGATGATGTGCCTGATTCATGGGGCCTGTTTTGCTGCATAGGGCAGTTGATGGGCAAGATAACCAGTAGTCAGATCATTAAAACACAATTAGACAGAAGGAAGCCAGAAATTCCGCTGTGATCCTCCCTCTCCGTGTTGTGCCCCAGCATACGCTGGCAATTCCTGTGGACAGCTGGAGACACATGAGGATGTTACCTCCTAGCTGCCATGCCATACCTTCTCCAAAGAGAGCAGCAGCTGAAAAGCAGATTGCCTTCCTGAAAATGGGACATCCTGTCAGCAGGGAAAAGCAAACTGAACAAAAGGTCTGCGTGAAAATAATACAGTCATCCTCCAGCACAAGGTATATGCAGAACAAATCTTCATTCACTCTTTTAAATGACTGGACCAAATAAAAGCAAGCAATATGTGAAGCAGCAGGGTATATGCAGATATTTATGGACTTCTGTTCATTCCTAAACTAAGGCTTTTCTTGTATGTAATGATTATTTCTACTGCTCACAGTAGAAACATTGGAGCTTCTATTTGAAAAGAATTAAGTAAAAGCGTACCAGAATCTTTTCAAGTGATACTTCCCAGAGCCATGTTATGCTACTATCTCTTCCCTAGACAGTGAACTGTCTTGGCCAAGCCTATTTTTTTATAGATGGAATTAAAATTGTTTTCTTTAATATATGGTACTACTTTTATCTAAATTTAATGTCTCCAGTCCTTACATCTCCAGTCAGTGCTAGAGATCTTCTTGAACCTTTACAAATCTGCTTTCCCTTTTACTAACTTGGGCAAGCAAGTATTGGCACCTGCCTTTGTCACCTCAGCGTTTTCCAACTTGCCTATGAGTAGCTATCTAGCATAACTTGCTTTTCTTCAATAAAATTGTAGTTAAAAAATATGATGCATTGGCTGAGACCCTTTTCCTCTGCTATCAGTAGTTTTCATGTTGACTTTAATGGGGGTAGGGCTGGACACATAAAAGCCTTAAGCAAGAATGAATCAGTTTTAAGAGAATGTAACACACTTCAGGACCTTCATCATGGTTCATACTTTCTTGCACTGTTCTGCCTTGTTGTACATTATTATGGATAGTTTGCAAAGTTTTGTCATCTTGCCTTTAAGATAGCCAAGGTTTCGATTTTTGCAGTTAGATGGTGGCAAGCACTGGCAAAAGTACTGGAGAATTCTTTAGAAGAAATATTAAGTCATTTATACTATGTAAACTGAACTTCCCAGGGTCTGAAAATTCCTATTTTTAGTAATTTTCAGCACTTATACAGTGTCTTACATCTTCAACAAAGAATGCAAACATCCATTAATTAATCAGTCTTCACACCTTATAGGTAGCCTGGAGCTGCCATTCTTATTTTACATGTGAGATGCTAATATCCTATCTCATATTAGCTACAGGCTCTTTGCATTTCTCTGAGAGGAAAGCTAAAGGTTCTGGGCTTTTTTTTTTTTTAATTCACACTACCTGCTCTCAAAATTGTCAAAGCCTCTGTCGCTTTTCTCACCTCATCACAAGCTGTAAATATAGTCTTTACATGTTTAGCCATTTTTGGAAACTCGCTATTTCTTTTTACAAAATAAGAAGTATAAAATTGCATATGTAACTTAAAGAAAGTGTAAGAGCTTCAGCTAGAAGATAGGTAACAGTCTGTGAAAAATGTTACTTTTAATTTTTAATTTAGAAAATACATAATGACCTGCTTTTAAATACAGCTACATGTAGTTCATTGATCACTTGATCATTCCTTTATGCCTTTTTTGTCAATAACCAGAATTTTCCAACTTTCTTTGTTATAAGTAAAAATTTTAATTAAAATTAGTTTCAAAGCTATTCTAGATAGTTTCCCAATCTTACTACCAGTTAATTTTGATATTAACTGGTTTTATATAACTTTCCTGCTCACTTATGATTTAAAGTGCCCAAAATTTACAAGTGGCTCTTCAGTATGTCAGGTTGTCTTGATATTAATGATATTGTTTTAAGGCTGCAATTTTAGTGTTTCTTTAGACATTTCTAGGTTTGTGTTTTGTGACAGTAAGATGGCATGTATTAGTGTGATGAAGAGTAAAGCAGAGTAAGAATAATTAATGATTATTGCCAATGAACTCTAAATCTGAGGAGAAGGGTGTACACGGGTAGTTCCTTTTTCAAATGGACAAGACCAGTGTTTTAAGTGGTGCCCCAGACATCATGTAAGGGTAATCTAACTCACAGAATGTGCACATGGGCTCAGGTTTTCAGAAGGGATTTCTCAATTAGGGAGGCTGCTCAGAGAGTGCAGAACCTTGGGCTTCAGGACTGATTAGTGGACTCTGCTGACGAAGTCTGCTTTCGTTATTACACACTGCTTCAGACACCTCATGTGTGAAGGACAGGGATAGTTATCCAAATACCTCACTGTCCCATCTGTCCAGTCTGTTCTGCATCCTACCCAAGAACCTGTTTTCAGTTTCTTCACAAAGCTGCAGCATGTTGTTGTCAAAGTCATCATTTTCCTGTTACCCAAAATGTATCATGTTTTAGGATCTAATACTTGATTTTGTCTATACTCATATATCAAGCTGATTTTTCCTCTGTTTTATTTCTTGGTGTCCACCAGACCATGGTGGTTACAGATAACTGTGTATTCCTTATGGTGCTGCTACTGCTGGTAGAGGTGACCTGACACACTGTTCTCCATCCTTCTCATCCCAACCGTTGCTGAGTTTGTGTCCCAGTCAGTGGCTGCTATTTGCCTCATGGTATTTGGCATTTGCCTTGCAGTCTCCAAATGAACCAGTGAGGTCATCATTGGTGTCCAGCCACTTCTGATAAAACAAGCATCTTTTTGGTGGGTGGCAATGGCATGTAAAATCACTGTCTGTGTCCTGTGAGCACTTCACTGACCCAAATGACAGCCTCTCCATACACCCTTCTGGGCTGTGGTTGTTTTATGATGCAGGAGTTGTCAGCAGGAATGCTGGGCAGACATGAGGCAGATGTTTCTAATAAATCCAACAGTTTAAAAATTTCATATTAGTTTTATACTTCAGTTTGTGTTGCTATGGTTGCACACACACTCTTGATCTTATGTTACCTTCATCTTAAACTGGTCCTTGCCAAAGGCAGAATAGAAAGACATATGGTTCGAATTTTGCATGGTTGGTGTTATTTGTATCCTAAATATTTATAAACATTTCAAAGGAATGTTTGAACTTAAGAAGGGTTGCCCACAACATTTTTCCGTAAAGCTTTTATATTGTTGACTGTTGTAGCGCTGACTGTTGTGAGAGTTCAATGTCACTCAAGATTATGCAATTTTTTAGAAACTGTCACAGTTCCAGACAAACTTAACTCACTGTTCAGTGCTACTGGATCGCTGCAGGTTGAGGAGCCTTTAAAGCCCAGGTCCAATGGACAGCTTAAGTAAAGGAAAGTTGCTTTTGTTGTGGTTGAAGAGACCCAATACCAGCTTGCTAGTAGGAGGCTGGGCTGTGACCTGAGACCTGCTAATGCAGTTCCACTGAGAAGATACTTGAGAGGTGAATTAAGTGATACTCAGATATGTAAATGTAATTGACATTAGTTGTAAATGAGACTTTACATATCATGGGAGGTCAGAGGCTGAATACGTGGGCTGGGTGATGGGCTCAGGTATTTGGGCACCTCCCTTCAAAGAAACAATCCTGATACATTGCACTCTGTGCATAGCATCCAATTATTTATGCCTAAACATATGAAATTTGATTGTCCTTGAACACCTGATTCGTGTCTAGCACAAAGCCAGGACAGACAGGGTACATGGAAAGGGAAAAACATTGCAAAGGGAAGAGAAAGATGGTGGACCTGTTAAACCAGTAGGCTCCTGGCTTCTTACATTTTTCCTGAGAGCTTTTTAGGATTTGTGAGTTACAAAGAAGGAGTTAATTTAAAGTCATTATCAGGTTTCCTGAAAGTCCAGTAAGTCCTTTCTTAGGACTTTTAGGGTATTCTACCTTTAAGGCCAGTGATATACTTCTTCCCACTCTTCTTTGCAGATGTCTGAAACACAGAGGTGAACAGCATATTTTGTAAAAGGCTATCTATCCTGCATCTTTCATATACCTTGACTGGATTCTTGGCTGAGCTTGTGTGGAGTAATTTATTTTTAATTACTGCTCAGAAACATGTATGACCTGATAGAAAATATGTGGAGAAGGGAAAAAAAAAACCCTATTTTGTTGTTTGGGTATTTTCTGTCCACAGACCCCTGTTAAATATATATATATATATATGTGCACTACAGACTTTTTACTGTCTGAGAAGAAGTCAGCTGTGAATTCACTTCAGTACAGTTTTAGTGATGAATTGTACTATTGGAAAAACAAATATTTAAAATCAGAAAACCATTATTTAAATGTGAAAGCTACTTATTTTCATGTGCAAGTGACTACCACCTGGAATTTTAGCACCACTTAAAAAAAATAAGATATATTAATAAAATTGCTAAATATCTTTAAAATCTGATCATATGCTTAGAAATTGACTATGGGTTTAGAATTTCCTGCTAATAATTTAGAGTTGTTAATGTATAATATAGAATTGTTGTTCAGAGTAAAGTTTTTAATGTGTCTTGCTTGCATGAGGAGAGAAGCACTTTTCCCACCTAGTCTTCTGAAATCAATTTCACATTTCTAAAACAAACTGATGTGCTTTTTATTCCTGGAGCATACACAGATACTAAAAATTCAACAATGTCTTTTCTGGCAGGGCAGGAGCATATTAGTCAGAACAAGAGTTTAAAACCTTCAACCTATAGCTTTCAACCTGCAACTTAACAGCTCTCTTTTGGTGCAAGACCAGGGTATTTGATTCCCTCCCAGTGACCCTAGGAGTTGAAAGGTTGGCCCTGCTTCCTTTGTGTGATTTCAGATCCGTGTCAGTCTTCAAATCAAGCTTCACAGCCAGTACAGCCAAAAAGGCTTTTCATCACAACACTGGAGGGAAAAAGAGTGCTCCAATGAGATCAAAACTTTAAAAGGCCTCCCTGTGTGGTCTGGGTGCAGTAGCCAAGCAGTCCTGGCCACATCTCCAGCATCACAGTCCATTATTCTCAGCAAATGATTTCCTGCTGACAAGATGTCTCTTTGCTTCTCTGTGTGTTGTAAACAATTGCTAGTTAATATAGAGATTAATTACTGTCTCTTTGTTTTTGGGCACCCATGGGCATAAAAGACCAACTGCATACTTGCAGAAGATACTCTCATTAGTGTCACCTTAGTATTATTGATCATTCTGACTTCAGTCTTCTGTAACCTTTGATCCCACATGCCTGGGGTATATCGGGTTGATAAACCTAAATCGAAAGCACCACCAGCACACAGTCTTTATTTTTCCAGATAAGATTTTTAAAAACTTGTGTGTGAAAAGCTCTTCATCCTCCCTAGCTTTCTGCAATACTGGGTCCCAAGAGTCTTGCTTGACTTCCACAAATGCAATAGATTCACATGTTCAAGCATAACCTGAGCCCTGCTAATGATGACTAAGTATTGGAAATAATTAAAAATTTCTCATGCAGTACTGGAACCATTACCTTTTATTTCCATGGAAACTTTTTGATTAATAGTAATCAAGATTGGCTGGCTGACAGAGACAGCAAGCAGTCTGTTACTGCAATACATCAGCAGTCTTACTCATGACACTTGCATGCATTATTTAAGTATTTACAGTAGAATTACTTTGCAAAACAGTAATCTGAGGCTGATGAGTATAGCAAGTTTGGGTGGCTACAATTGGTAGACTACAATTTTTTCCAAGATTAACTGTGCTAAGCTTATAGTGCACCTGGTTACTTTCTGGTTAAGCATGGACTTTGTTTAAAAAAGAAAAAAATATTAAAAACCAGGTAGTCCAGTGGCCAGTCCCTGTTTGTTTGCAGAAAGATAGAATGATCTGCAAGAAAAAAAGAAATTGTGGCCTCATAAAAATGACAGGTCCATTACATGAACCATACATGTTCCTTGTTTTTGTATTCTGTGAAAATCCAACAGCTGGCATTGGCACTATGGCTACAGCAGGAAGAGTCAAAGTTTTGTTTCTCTGAAAAATTTTAGCTCCAAAATTCAGACTTATGTCCTATAACTTGCATTAGACCTTTCTATTATGTTTATTGTAGGGATGTGATCCTTCCCCTCTAATCAACCCTAGTGAGCCACATCTGGAGTGCTGTGTCCAGTTCTGGGCTCCTCAGGACATGAGAGACACAGAGCCCCTGGGGCAGGTCCAGTGGAGGGTGACAAAGATGATGAAGGGGCTGGAGCACTTTCCTTATGAGGACAGGCTGAGGAAGCTGTTCAGCCTGAAAAAGAGGTGACCTTACTAGTGCCTATGTAAAATGTAATGTAAAAATGTAAATGCATATTGCTCATAATGCCTAAGTTTTACCATCTTGTAAACAGTAATTAAAAAGTCAAAGAACAAACTACCTATTGGACAATCTGACTGATAAAAATTTTAGCATATAGAAAAGGTTCTTCTCCTGACACTTTGTAAGGACTGGATTTAGGATTATGTGCTGTTGCACCTGGAGAGTGTCAACATCCCATCCTCAGGCTGCGTGAGACTCCCAGCAGGAGCAAAGCTCTGCTGTAGGGACTGCTCCTTTCTTCATCAGCATCTCACTTAATGAACAGCAGGCAGGGTTTTATGGAATACTCAATTTGTATGGAAAAAAACATTTTGGAAAGGCATCTAAATCACAGGCTGGATCATTTTTACTCTGGTTTCCTCAAAACTTTGAATGTCTGGATCACTCCATTCTGCTTTTGATCTGCTCCTCTGCCTCCCCAGTGCAATGTCTTCTTCTGAGGAAGCAGATCCCTGGCTGTACACAACTACACAGTATGTGACAACATGAACCAGCTGGAAAATTCCCCAGCAGTGAAATCTGCCTCAAACACCTCCTTCTTCCTGCACAGCTTTAGGGGACTCACAATGCCCCAGGGTAGCTAAACAAGCATACAGAAGGGTTCTAGTTATGGAACTAATTAGCAATTTTATATATGTGTGTGTTTCCTTTTTAGAGCCACTGCCTTTTGGATGACTGCCTGTTTGTGTATTGTATCTTTGCAGTAGGGAGGAAAAAAAATTAAGGAAGGGAAAGGAGAATGGGGGACTGGAGGGTCCTTTGTATTGAATATTGCACTACTATAAAGTAACATCACTAAGTGGTGGGCTCTGTAGCAGTCCCTCAATATCCACTACAGAAGAGATTGTATTATTTTTAAGTTCTTAATTAATTTCTTAGCATTTTTATGTAAATTCTTATTGGTTATTTTGAATTCAAAGTATACCTATAGTCAGAATACTGGATATTGTGCTATTATTTAATATTTTTTTCTATGTAGAGTTTATCTGCTTGAAACATGTTTTTATATTTTTCTAGATGCAAAAATCAATATAAGTATGGTAAATCAATATAGGTATGGCAAATGCCTTTGTTTTGGGCATAATAGAGCTAGCTGTAGGACTACAGATACAAGATACAACTTAAAAAAAAAAAAAAGGAACAACCTGACTGGGAGGCATAATGTACTATCATTTGATTAAGAANTTTTTTTTTTTGGTTTTTTTTTTTTTTTTTTTTTTTTTTTG
Organism: Aegithalos caudatus; assembly: GCA_013389925.1. NCBI lineage: Eukaryota > Metazoa > Chordata > Aves > Passeriformes > Aegithalidae > Aegithalos > Aegithalos caudatus. The sequence goes on along the minus strand of WEIU01020851.1, from coordinate 186,729 downwards.
CTTTGAATTATTTTATTTTCAAATATGGCAAGAGGTCCTCTTGACGACCAAAGTATTCTGACTTTTTAAAAATTTGTTTACAGACCTTCAAATAGATTTTGACTGAGGGAGAAAATTGTGGTGGTATCCTATCACCTTTCACCTGAACCGTTCTGTCCCTCAGTAATTGTGATTTTCTGAATGAATTTTGAAGTGATTTATTTGCAGTAGCTGCTCTGTGACAGCAGTACTGCCTCTTCCTGAACAAGAGAAAAGAGCTTCAATTGAGCTTTTCTTTGCCTTCTCACCTCTGCAAAGCAGAGACAGTTCACAACTAAAATCCATCAGCATATTTTATAGGAGGAAGTGAAGGACACAAGCCTTGTATGTTTAATATTAGAGAAGAAAAGAGGCTCTCTGCTTTCTACCTCAGTCTTCAAGCTTTATAAGTAAGCCATTAAGTTCTGTATGTTTTTTAATCCCCTGAGCCTTCATCAGTCTCTGATGCTCTAGAATGTAGAGAGGAAATTTGGATTTCTTTTTAAAGATTATGTTCTTAATGCTTAATTAGAGGAGCAAAGTATAAAGATACATGTCTAAACACCTCATAGAACCATGGAATCATAGAATCAGTTGGGTTGGAAGAAATTTTAAAGACTGGCTGCTTTCAACCCCCCTGCTAACAGGCAGGGACACTAAGCCCAACCTGGCCCTGAAAGCTTCCAGGCATGAGAAATCCACAATGACTCTGGAAAACCACTTCCAGTGTCTCACCACACTCACAGTAAAGAATTTCTTCCTAATAGTTAATCTAAATCTACCTTCTTTCAGTTTGAAGGGTGTTTAGTCTGTTCTGAATGGAAAAGTATGGGCAGTGGAGTGTCTACAGGAAGGTTAAAGGGTATTTTTAAAAAATACTTTGTGGGGGCTATATATATGTAACTTTATTATATATTGATTTTAGATAAAGATCGAGATATAATGACTCACAATTTTACACCTGCCAGAAGCAGAAGAAAAGCTTGATATGCTTGAAATAGTTGTGTTGCTAAGGATATATGGTATGGTTCTAATCCAGATGAGTGACGATCAAGTAAAAACATGTTATTATCCATCAGATAGGAGTCCCTTTCCAGCCACAGGCAGAAATCATAAGGTTGCCACGTGACAATTTAGTTTCTGGAATCTAGATAGGTACAAACCAAATTAATAAGTTGGTGTTCACTGTCTATGAAGAGCCACCTTGAATCCAAATCCTTTGAACATTTTCCTATGTCCAGCAATCAGCAGTAAGATCTGTTGTACTGATTCCTAAGCCAGTTAAACCTGCACCTGAGTCTGATACTTCACAACTGTGTATCTTCTGTAGTCCCTTACTGTGACTGTTGGCTGTGAATGCCAGACTTCCTGTTTATTAGGTGGGCCTAAGGAACTTTTAAATAAGAAGCATAATTTCCTTTAGCCTTTGCTTAAGTACGGGTTTTCCTCTTCTCTTGAACTTTACCTTCTGTTGACCCAGACTAAGCAAAGACATAGAGTTTTTGGTTGCAAGCCTATACATCACCAGCTCTAAAGCTGTACCAAGCACTCATAGTGTCTCTGGGACAGGTTGTGTTTTCCATGTATAATTTCTGTGTCTTCACTGAATCCAGAGTGTATGTGGCTTTGAAAGCAGCTGCTTCTTGTTCGTTTAGTAATCCTCTCTCAAAGTGCAAACAGTTTGTGGAGTTATATTCTCCAGATCATCCCAAATATTTTGTTCTTCCTTGCCATTGTGGCTGATCAAAAAATGATAACTTGCAAAAGTTAAAAAATATCTATTTTAGACTATGGGATTGTTATGTTCTCCTGAATGAACTTGCCAAAGATGGAAAGGCCCCTTTTACCTGTGTGTGTCTATGGCACTAATGCTTTGAAGTGAGCAGACTTCCACCAAGGATGAGTTCTGTCCTGCTGGTTTCCTTCCCTGCGTGAATGTGCCTGTGTGAGAGAATATTTCTTTATGATTATGCTTGTATCTGTAACAAAAACACTTGTTCAAATGAGAGGAAGGGGGATGAGTGGCAGTAGGTGTTCAGCCCATGGGGTGAGTGACCAGACCAAGGCGAGCAGCTCAGCAGCCCCGCTGAGCCGGTGCCTGTGGAGCGCGTGTGCCAGGCAGTGCTGCCTGCGGCTGCTTGCTGGGGACCACTGTTCCATTGGATGAACAAGGCTCGAATCAAAGACCAGGAGACAAGCCATGTCCTTTCCCTTTCCATTCTTTGCTATCCATTAACCCCCAAGCTTTCCTCTAACAAAAATGCAGACATACACATACACAACCATCTGTCATTCTCACCGTGTTTTGTTTTCAATATGACTGATGAAGGAAAAAATCCTCTTCTGAGATCTTCCCTGATAACATATCAGATAAGACACAAAAATAAGCTCACTGTATGCATTTCAGGATTACTTTTTCTGTAATAGGAGGTCTTTCCTATCTTGAAACACACTAACAAAGAAATAGGCAGGTACCTCTTTAGCTGCAATGCTAACTGTGAGAGACTTTCAGTGCAAGAACATTATGGAACTTGAAGTAGGAAATGCTGCTTCAGAGGAAAATAATGCTGATGGATTACAGCATAGCAAAGCTATGTAACACAGGTCTAAGTGAGCTTAGGCCCATATACTGGCCTCTATTTGCTCAATGATAAGAATATGTACTGCTCATACTTAATGTACTTTTCAGCCATGCATCTGAAAGTGCTAAAAAAGGAAACCATTGTCTAAATGACCTAATGACATCTCTGTTTAAGTTTTGAACTGCATGGCACTGATGGTGAGGAATATTAACTTTAGTGCTGTGCACAAGAATGAATGCCCAAATCCAATGCAGTTTCCTGTTACCTCAAGTTTTCAGAGGTGTTTGAACCTGGAAGGGTCTTTTTAAATCAATTTTAAATATTAATGAATTTTTTTCTGATCAATATTATCAGAACTAATATTAAACACAGGAGTGAGGACAAAGAATTTGATTCTGCTGTAATCATGTCAATTGGGGTGGACTGTGCTACAGGGGTGGTATTTATACCCGCTTCAAAAAAACCCAGTGATGTGGTTTTTTGAAAATTTTGCTCACAGGACAGAAATTCGGCTCATCTAAGGGCAGGATAAGATTGCACTGACTGCTAACATTGTAATCTTGTGAAGAAGAACAGTGACTATTAGTACGGATGATCTGTTAAATTAAGGTTAACAATTACTCAGAATATGCTGTGCTGGTTTTTGTTGCTTGGATTTCACATGACACAAATCTGCTGAAGGTCACATTTCAGGATCAGAGGCAATAACTTTTCTCCAGAGAATTTTGTCACATTTAGACTGTGACTCAAAGCCAGACTGCTCTTTGCACAGACCTGATATAGAAATCCCAGGCTGAAATTGTGAGCATGTGAAAGGGACTTGCATCTGTGCTTCTGCTATGTAGTGCTCAACCTTTCCGGGAGAAAAAGGGGGAAGAAACCTTAAGTTATCAGCAGAAATGCAAGTGCTGTGCAACATATGGTTCTGTGGGAGCCAGTCCCTTACTAACAATCCAGATTTCAAAACTGATTTTTGCTTCTGGCAAGAAGATCAAAAACTGCACCCTAGTGTCTCTAGGTTACTGTAACACTGGCTTTGGCCATGTTTGTCAAGGGTTTTGAAGGACTTTTTAAGCTGTATCAGGATCCCAAAAAAGGAAAAAAAGATAGTTCATAACCTTCAAAACAAGCCAATTCCTTACATTTTAAGATTTCCTTCAGCTAGGAAGAGTGTGATCATAGGGAAGTTGCTATCTTTATGTTTCTCATGGATTTCCTGGCTTGAGAGAGGGATCTTTGCCTTCCATGTTAAAGTGCTTTGAAGTAGTTGAAAGACAATAACAGGAAATTGGCAAACATCTACAAAGTTTTCAAATTTTCAGAAAATTTGAATCAGTGACTGAATTGATAGCAGCATTTATCTTAAGAGAAATTGAAGTTGTGTTTTACTTGCTTAATTATACTGCTTATCTTCCTTGAAACATTTCACAGCAGTGTATAATATGCAATGTCCAGTAGAAATGAAACTTTCTATATCCAGGGAATAATAATTGTATCCACTTTAACCAAATGTTAAATCCTACTGTAATATGCCACGCTGAGGAGACACTTGCTCAGTGTGCCCAATCGCAGCACAAACTACTCCGAATTTTCTGACATGACCTTGGAAACACTGCAAATGATCTGTCTTCTCATATCCCCTGCATCACTAAGAACAGAAAGGTAATTGTACCTTGCTCTGCAAAGGGCCACTAGCAGCACTGCTGTGGAGGAACTAGTCACTTCAGGCTGTGTTCTGAAGCTGCACTGGAGTAGCAGGATGTGTTTTCATTTTCAAGATAATGTTACTTAAGCATTATTTGGATAACAAATTGACTTAACCCAATCACCATTAATGAGTTCCAGTGCATGTAAGTCATACTTGCATGGAAAAAAAGAACATGAAACTCAATAGTTCCCTAGCTCTGAGAGCTGAAAAGGGATTGATTTCTTTGTCCAATGGCCTTTTGGCCTCTTGATTTTTTTCTTCCTGGAGAACACTTGTTGACTGGGGCAGCTGTGATGGAGAAGCCCGTGTGTGCAAGAGCCTGGGAGGGAGGGAGCACCCTCCTCCTCTCTGAGGTTCAGCCTGTTTGATGAGCCTGAACAAATCACCTTACCTACTGCAGCCCCACAAATTCTCAATAAAAAGCAGTAATGCTTTTCTACACTGACTGGGAAACAACAAATCCATATTTCATTACCAAGGAGTGCTTAAGGGCTTGCTTCATGGAGTTAGGGAGGCACATCTGCATGTAGTGAAGGGTATTCTCCTGTCAGTATCCATCCATGGCTGCTTCTCTTGCCTCTTTTTTTTTTTTTTTTTTTTTCACCCAGAACTGGGCAGATTATTCTACAATGGTTTAGACTGAAAAAAAAAAAGAAATCTTGTAGCAACTTTATGGTTCAGTTAAAGGTGTATCCTTGTACTTGTCTCAGAGAAGAGAGGCAGCCCTTTATGTCACTCATGCCTTTTTTAATGTACCTACAAATTATGCTATAGGTTTTATTTATTCATTTCATCCTTGTACTTCAGAAGTGAGTTTGAAATGCTTTTCTCCTTTGAGAAAAATGTAAGCTCATTTCATTAAATGGCCATGGATATTACTGACAGGTGTCAGAAGTGCAATTCACCTGCCAAATAGCCTCTTATGCATCTCTAGTGAAGAATTTTTTACTGTTCTCTGGCTTGTATTCTTTTGTCCACTGTCTTGGAACAAAGATAACCATAGATTTAGTCTGTAAAGCCTTGGTTTTCCACCTCTGGGATAATGGCTCACATCCAACTTGACCCCCCTAAGTGCAGTCACTGAAACAGATGGAGATGAAGCCTGGGTCAGAATAAATCTGACCAGTGATGAGGATGGTTTGTAGCAATTTAGACATGGAAGGCAAAATATCCTTGAGTAATGGGAACCACATTGAGCAGCACATCTCTCTGATGAACACCAGTACATGCACAGGGAAGAAGACAGAATAAAAAGGTTTTCAGAAAATTAATTGGGCTGATACATTTTCAGAGGATCACGGAACAGTGGGCGAGTAACACGGCTTCTTGTTCTCCACTGCAGCATCTGAAGTCAAGGGGGATTGTACTGAGCCTACATAAACTTCCCTGTATCATGCTTCTGATGATCACAGTGTGGAGTTCTGAGTAATTTAACTTAAAGGTGCTTGAAAAAAAGGAATTCAGGACATATAGGGAGCTAAAAGGAGATCTGTGATATACTTTGGGCTCTGGAGACAGCTGTTGGTTTTCACCTTGAAAATTTCTAGGGAATGTTCAAAGCCTGAACACTAATGGCTTTGATAACAGGGCTCTCCTTCAAGATGCAGAATTATTGCTATTTATTCCACAACTCATCTAAATTCCTTATGGCCTTTAGTCAAAAGGAAAGTTGTCAAATCTGAGTAGTTTAGGGTTTTTTTTTTCCTAGAATTTTTGTATAGGCCCAGTAGAGACACTTCTGCAAAATTTTAAGTCTGCAAATTCATGTTCTGTGATCCTTAAGAAGTGCAGCCGAGCTTGTGAGGGGGGGATAATTTATTTAAATACCTTCAAATTCTTACTCCCTGCTTCAGGTAGCATTTTAGCTTTTGTTTGTTGGTAGGAGAGAGGTCAGTAGGTTTGTTTGTTGTGTTTTTTTGTGGGTTTTTTTTGCCACAGATAGTTTTTATTTTCCAGCCCACCACCCTGAATTACGGCAACCAACATACTTGGGTTTCAGCTCTGCAGCCATGAATTGGTGGTGTTAGCAATTCTCTTTTTTTTTTTTCCTTTTTTTTTTTTTTTCTTTTTTTTTTTTTTTTTCCCCTACATCTGCACTTGTCTCTTTAAATTTAAATTGTGTTTTGAATGCTGGCATAATTAGATCAGCAGTTACCAGGTGAGGAAAGTTGAAACAAAAGGCAAGTTATGTGGTGTGCTGGTTTTTTTCCTCTTCTTTTTTTTTTCCCTCAAGTATTTTTCAGAGGCACCCTAAGGCCCTAAGGATATTTTGGTGGTTTTTATTCTCATTATTTGTGTACAGATGTGTTTCTTGCATGTTGTTTTATATAACAACATCTACAGGTATTGTAGTAAGTTAGCTGAGACCATTTTCTTCACATGGGAAAAGCCGATTCTTTATTCACGTAACTTATTTTATACAGTTTTCACAGACCTCGTGTGCAACACCTGTTGGCTGGTAGTTTTCTTACTACTTCATTTTTTGAATGAAAAGGTGAACAATCCGTAAGAGAAGTAACAGCATGATGGTGTACTGGAGAGATAAAAGTCCCAACAAGCATATTAAAGTCATAAGTAATTTATTTATAAGTTTCACAGAAACAGAAATTTAGTAAGACTTTTCAGAGTGCAGGGTTACTGAAAAAAATATAATAACGTGTAATTTGGCAGACTGCTGAGCAGCTGAGTAGCTTCTCACGAATTTATTTTGTTAATTTTATCTGGCAAACTTGTTAATATTCTTGTTAAAGAAATTAGACTATGTTGAAATCTTTGATAGGTAATAAGGCACTGTTTTTACTGCTTTCTATCTCTCCAGCAACGGTAAAACTGTAAAAAATTAGAATTCAGTCAGGAAACAAAATTATCTTTGAAAACCTTTTATCAACACGTTTTCAAGGCTCACAAACACAGTACGTAAAGCATTAAACAGAGGTAGTCAGAAACCGCTCCGGGCTGGAGCAGGCGGGGCTGTGCTGCCCGCAGGGAGAAAGGAGAGCGAGGGGAAAGAGAAAGAAAACCCCGGGCGCTGCCACCTCGCAGCCGCTGCGGGGAAAGGAAACAGCAAAGGCCGCCGTGCTGTGCTCGCATCCGCAGGGATCCGATCCTTAACTCTGCAGGGCCCGGGCAGGGCGGGAGCCGCCCCCGCGCCGCCGGGAACGCCGTGTCCCGCCGGAACCATTTCGCTGGGGCGCAGCACAAAGGTTCCGGCTCCGGGCTGTCTGTGCCGCCGGCGTCTTCACGTGGTTTAGACTGAGAGCTGTTTCAAAGTGGCTGTAGCTTTTTTAATAGTCTTTTCTGCATGAAAAACGGAATTAAAAGGTAACTTTTCCATCGTTCGTGGGTATGAGGGAACGGAAACGGACCTACAGACAAAGGAGCTACTGACCGAGAGGTCTCTGGAGCCCGGGGAGGTCGGTTGCCGCAGCAGCTGCGCTCCCTTCAGCAGACTGTAACTTTTAAAACGATTTTCTAATAAAATACCATGTAGGTAACGATTCTGTGGCTACCATGTTTTCCCTGCGGCCGCTGTCCACAAAAACTTCCCCGACTCGTCCCATGTAGAAAAGGCATTCTGTGCATCTACTCTCACGTTTTCTACGACGTACCAATAAACTTTGCAATTCCTTTTAACCCGTGTTATCCCCTGCTGCACAATATAAGTGCCCACATACGTGTTATCAGTGTTTCGTCAGCTGAATCCATGATCTAAGCTTTCCCGTATTTTACCCTTTTTTAATCTCTCGGTGTGCGCGTTACCCGCGGCCCCACGGGCGGATCTCCCGCAGCGGAGCTCTCACGGCTCTGTTCGGCCGCGCTCTCCCACGATTCCCGATCGTGCCTCCCACAGCTCCGGTTCTTGGCCGTGCACTCACCACGCTCTTGGAGACCGCTGTCTCCCCCGGCTCAGTGGCCGCAATGCATTTTTCGGGCCATGCTCACTCCCTCCGGGCAGCCCTTCCCGGGAGCTCTCTTTGTTTCTGCGTTTGTTCCTGCGTTTGTTCCTGTGCGTTCCCTGTGCTCTCCCCGCTCGGGTCCCGCTCCTTGTCTCTGTGTGTTTTCTGCCGTCCCTCTCCCGGCTGGAGCTGCAGCCGGAGCCTTTCGCTACTTTGTGTATTCACCGCATGAATTTCGCGACTTTGTGTGTTGTTCCGTCTCTCGAGTCCCGTCTCGGCTTGGCCCGTGTCCTTTTTCGCTGCAGCCTGGGCCGTCGCCTCCCGCGATGCTATCGGGTCATCAGATACTGTAATAAGTTAGCCGAGACTCCATTATTTTTATGCGGGAAAAGCCGATTCTTTATTCACATAATTCTTTTCACAGACCTCACACACCACGGGTGTGTAACACGTATTGACTGGTAGTTTTCTTACTATTTCATTTTTTGGTCAGAAGGTGATTTGTGTATACGTGCTAAGATTCAAGTTGTTTACATTTTTCCTTTATGGGTTCTCATGGAACAGATCTTACTGTTCACACAGATGCACTTATTTTTCAACCCAAGACTAGGTTGTTGTGTTAACAGACCTTTCATACCGAGATGGTTTTCACATGGGAATTTGCAGATTGCTTAACTACACTTAGAAGAGATGACAGGGTAGCTATTAATTTACTAGAGCAGGCCTGATTTTATGAAGCCTTTCTTTTATATTTCTTCTACTTGTCACAACATATAGGCCCACTTTGAGAAATTTATAAGCACTATCCCAAAGAGCACTAGTTGGATTATCAAAATTAATAATCTACAATTTGAAGTCTTTTAAGATAGGTTTGGTTTCCCTCTGACCCCACTTGTATGTGCAAAGAAGTAAAGGTTTCTGAAAGTCATTCTTAGTTAAACAAACAAACAAATGAACAAGAGGCAATCTGGTGCCATTAATATGAGAGCTGTTAGGGGGGTATATTATAATAAGATGTACTGACAGTGGTATTCAAAGGCTGAAGTTAAATTTTCTACTCCAAGAAGAAAATTAGATTTATGCTGATTAGAACTTGCTCTTCAGTGACAGGCTTCTTTTATGAGAGATAAATTTATTTGGGCTTTTGGGTAGTTGAGTAAAAAAATCTGTTCCTTTCTTTGGAGGAACTGACTTAGAACTTTAAATTACAGTGGCTGAAACATTAGGGAGAAATAGAAAGTTCACAACAAACACCCAACAGCTGCTTCTGCTGCATATTTAATATGGACAGCTCTATTAGATTGGTTTATTAATCCATCTGCAGGTATCCTGCAAAAGGGATGGCTCAGAAGATGAATAACAGCATGGAAAGGTTTGCAAGTAGCAATCTACTGCAGGTCAGAAATAGCCAAATGATGTTGCCTTCAGGTGTCTGTTCAGTAAGCAGCAGGGATCACTCTGGAGGGACAGTCTGACTCCTGTGCCTCATCCTGTACACCAGAACTGCTCCAAGAATTTTCTCAAATGAAAAAAAAAAACAAAAAAAAAAAAACAAAACCACTAGAAATGGTGACAGGCAATCAGGCAAGTGCTGCCTACATGCCGGTGATGATGCTCCCTGGTAGGATGCTGCAGGATGTTTTATTTTGGGATAAAGCCCAGCAGTTATTCCATAGATGACAGTGGATCCATGTTCACAGCTGTCTCCTGGGCTCTGAAACGTGCACACAGCAGGCTTCCAGAAAGTGGCATCAAGGTCTGTGATGGAAAACTGCCAAAGGATTGCATGTTTTGTACACACTGTAATACACAGATCTGTGCACACAGTAATGTAAAAGGCTCCATTTTTAAACTTCCATGATCGAGTCTGGTCTTGAATTGTAAGTCAAAATGCGTTCTTTTAGCTGTGTTTTTTGAAAGTCTAGGCAACAAATATTAGGGAAAAAATAAGTGTCAGGCTTTGTACCTGCTTCTCTGCATATAATTTCTAAAAGTTTAGAAGTGGTTTGTTGGTCTGAATTTATGATTATGGAAACTGATATTATTAGGTAACAGCAGGCAAAAAAATGAAATATATGCTACCACAGTATTAATAAAGCTGGTATAAAATGAGTTATACAGATGCAATATAAACATGATCCTGCTTTCTCTATTTGATGGGACCATAGAGAATCATGGTGAGATTCATCATATGACCAAACCTGCAAAAACTCTGTTTCATAGTCAGATCATGCTGCAGGAATATTTCTCCAGACACCTACCTATGTGTGGATATTACCATGTCACTCAGAGTGGTATGACACAGTCATAATAGAACATATTAATTGTATCAGATCCCTTGTGTCAGTTCTGGTTTCAGACATCAAAAGTAAAATGAATTGGTCCTGCCTCTTGGGCCCCAGGAAGGCAGTCCTTTGCCTTTAATCCTTGGAACTGCTTTTGGAATTAAAGGAGAGATACTGCCTGAATTGTGTGCTTGCACTTGGGAGGCCTGGTCTCATGTTAGCAAGGGCAGGTGTACCACATAACTCAGAGGACAGATGATGCACATGTGAGTAAATGGTATTAACTATGGCATGAAAAGAGACTGTAAATTACTTTGCACCCAGATGAAGGGGCAATGCTGCCTGCCACTGCCCCATTCTAGTCTGGAGGTGTGCTCAGGAGGGCTGTTGAGGGTGGTCTAGGGAGGTATCCATGACACCAAGATGAGTGGTTCTCTGATATCTCTGTCTCTTGTAATTCTCTAAGGGTGTTTGTACCTTGCAGGTCACTTTGTAATAAGTCACTCTGACTAGTTAGTACAACCATGTCCTGTTACTGTGCTTCAAATTCAAATAATCCCTTAGTTTCCCTGCTTTTCAGGGCATCTGTCAAAACTTAAGTTCCTCATCCCCAAATGCTAATGGATATGGCTGCCAAAATAAACACAGAGTGTCTTAAAATTAATTATTATTATGGGATTTATGTAATGCTAGTTTTTATGTGTGTTTTTTAAAATCTATTATTTGTTAGGCTCTATGTCATTACTAGTGTGGTAGATTATGCCAAAGATAGAAAATCCTGAGATTTCAAATAGGAGCAGGGACAGGGCTGGATTCAGAGCCACAGCTACATGTGTGTAATTCTTGAGAACGATTCTGTTGAAGCCCATCAGCTGTATGTGTGTGTGTGTCATGTGTTTCTCAGGTCATGTACATTAGTGAAGTCAGTGATGTTAAAATGCAGAAATAAAGGCCAGATATTTAAGTGGTTTAAATAGATTCAACTTCATAGCTTCCTTTGACCCATAGGAGTTGGCATTTGCTGAGGATTTGACTCAGTATAATAAGTCCAAATATCTATAGAAATAAAACCTCCAGAAACAATAAAAAAATTAAGACTCATGTTACATATTAATCTAAAATCTTAATTCTTTAATGAAATACGATAATTTGACATGAAAATACAACTTTAATGCTGTAGATGAAAAGGATGGTTATTAATATGTCCAGACAGTAAGAAGTATTCAGTGAAACATGAGCTGAAAAGCAGTTAGTTCAAGTCCAAAGTTACATTTTGTATGAATTCAGGTGGAAGAATCAGATTTGAAGTGTTAAATCTGAACCAAACAAGAATTTATTTCTGTTATTCAGTGACTTCTAAGTTGATCTTCTCTAGCAGATAAATAATTACCATATCTAAAAACAACTTCCCCTATTTTATTTACTTAGTATGCTTTTAGGCTGTCATCTACCTTAGATAAAATAAGAGAAAGGAGAGTAAGAATGTTCTTGACTAAAATTGAGTATATTTGTCTTTACAAGGCAAGAATCTAAATGACATTAATTTACCAGCAGATTCATAAATACAATTTCATAAATCAATAATTAATTCATTTTAAAATTGCTGCATCTGTCCTTCATTCATCCTAGGTGTCCTACCTCTGGGAAGCTCTGAATCTGCCTGATTGGTGTTCATTGGATGGCTGCAGATGGTCACTATTTTCTCATCTTTTAGCTCCTTTAGTTTCCATTTCATGGGGTTTTTTTTATGGAGAGTCTATCACATCCTTTAACTTCCCCCCTCTGTTCCCTCTTGGCACTACTTATCTTCATCACACATCTCTTTCAATCTGTCCCAAAATTCACTCTTGCTTTTTGCTGTATGTCTCCTCACTGTTCACACATGGGTAATGCTTCATTCTCCCAATCATGTGTTACTCAGTCACTTTTAATGCATGGGAATAAAAAAGGCTTTCCACAGAGCCTGCTGTCAAGTGCATTTAAGGGACTGTATTCATGGCAGAGAGTAAAAACCACGGCTGAGGGCAATTAAATGCACTAGTGAAGCAGAGGAGTTTCCTGACTGCAGGGTCCACATGAGCATAATCCATCCAAGAGCTGAGAAAGTCTTATCCTTCACTGAGGCCATGGGGAGGTGAAAGTCCCTGAACGTTTTGCAGGAGCAAGTAATGACATTTATGGAGAAGCCAAAGAAAATGGCATAAGGATGACTTTATGAAACGTTGCTCTTGCCTTGTAGGGACTCACAGGTTTTACGATGCTGCCTTGGACAAGGCGACACCATTGTCAACATAGTAAGAGCCCTGGCAGCACACCAGTTAAGAGATAAAACTGGAAAATACACTACTGAGGCCTGGATTCTGTTGGTTTCTCTGGTGCCTTTATACAGCAGTGGCACTGCTCTGCTCTTCAGTGATAATAAAAGCAAACACCACATAACCACGACAGTAGGAGTGTTATAAATGTACACAGGTGGGCCAATACTCCTGCCCCTTTTTGGTACATGGGTTCAGGTAGTTAGTTGTGCAAATAGCTGGAATAGTATCTCAAAGTATGATTCTCTAGTCTGAATTTGTTAATAAGCTGATTGGTGTGCATATTAATAGAGATTCTTAAGGTATTTACACATGTACAACAGAAAATTTTCAATCTTTTATCTACTTGGCTGCAATAAATAAAATCAATTAAATGAAATAAAATGCCATCTACCAAGGATTAGTATTTGCAGAGATTTCATTGCAGTAACAATTTTTCAATAATAATAGCTTAAACTGGTAGATTTTGAGGATTTGGGGTTGTTTTTCTTTTTTGTCTTAACTGTCTTACATATTTTCAGATGTGTTTAAATTAATTTAATTGTTCCACTTGTGTGTTCGTCTCCCCATCTACTTCTGTGTTCACCAAATAAAAAATTCATGTGTTAACACAAAAGAATCTTGTAATCCTTTAAAATACATTTAAATCTTGAAAATACAGTTTGCTACAGGAAGCAAACATAAGAGAGGTTTGAAGGATATGCAGCATGCTTCTAAGTGTGGATCAAGTACAATGGAACTGTTTCAAAATTAACTAGCTCCAAAACAGCAAAATCCTTCTCTATCTTCCCTCAAAAAAAAAAAAAATTGCTTAGATTATGTCATGCGAATGAAATGGAACTGGAACACCTTCTTCATCCAAAAATTATTCTGTTCTGCTATCTTCATCCATCTCTCTCAATTTGCCTTGCTGACCAGCACTGGGCAGATTTTGTGTCCAGTGTATTCCTGCACTCAAAATGTTAAATCTCATGATACACTCAATAGCCAAAGTTTCTGTGCCATTCTTCTCATGGCCAGAAGAACAGTTTCTGACATGATGTATTCCTCAATTCCCACTCATCTGGCCATCCACACCAATGAGAAAGGTGTCCCACACTGGTATCCTCTCCTGCATACAGGGAGATTTGATCTCTCTAAGCAAAAATTGTTTTAATAACCTGGTCTTCAAAAAACAATGGATACTATACTTCAGAAGGATAAACATGCTGCTGATTTAGAAAAAAAAAGATTGCAAAAGTTTTGCCAAGTGGACAGGTAGCTGATACTCATATGGAAAGTTTTGCTAACTGAATTTCCTGCTGAATGTTCCCAGATGACCTTACATATTGATTTAGCTCTCCAGTCCAGCCTGCCCAAAATTTCTATCAGTGTTTCTGTTGCCTGTCAGTAAGTGTGTATGTGTGTGCATGTTTGGATCTGCATGGCCACACTCAGTAAATGTGATTTTTTTTTTTTTAGTAAGATGGGGTAGGACTTGAAGGAACATCTTCAAAATGGGGTTGGAGTACACATCCCAAAAAGCTGCATTTCTAAGAGGTGGTTCCATGCCGGATGGATTCCTGTTCAGTTTATGTATATTATATTCAGATCAGAATTATACTAAGGGAAATAATAGTGAAACATCATGAATGTAGCGAGGTGGAACAATTATAATACAACTAACTACACTGCTTAAATATTAATTTTTGTGAAAGACATTCATTATGCTCCTCATCTGGTAGGTTTCTCTCACTTAAGATTCATTCCAGTGTTCAATTTCTGGTACAACATTGGAAAAAAACATAAAATATTAAATGCTCTCATTATGTTTTGGGCAGCTTGTATTGACAGTGAATCCTACACTTCATTTACAACCAAGCTTACAATTTTTGCACTTAGTAACAAAGACTCAGAGGAGCTGCAGCTATGCCTAAGACTTAAAATGACAATTGTTTTGAGAGAACAGAGTGAAAATTAAAAGGCCTTTGACTAGCCTACCATTTTTGAGACCAGCACTGAACTGTTACCTTAATGTATTGAACAGATAACAGCTAGATGCACTGCGTAGCATCCAGCATTACATACAGCACCATCCAGCATAATATGTAACAGCAGATGAAAATGGCATGAAATGAGCTTCTTCTGTTACAGCATTTTAATCTCTTCTCTTGTTTTTAATCTCTTCATCTTGTTCAGTGCAACTTCTGCCAATTCATAGTAAAAAAAAGCCACAGGTAGATCTGTAATTTCATTAAACCGCGTGTTGTTGAATGTGTGGCTGTCTTAAGACTGAATTGTGGTTTTGCTATGTAACTGTCTTAGACATCCACCTCTAGCAAAAACAGCTTTCATTTGGCAAGGAGAGTCTCAGAGATACCTTGATCACTTTTGTCTTTGTGCTGAAATCTTTTCTGTAAGAACAACACATTCTTTGAAGACAAACTGAAAAAGATACATGTATATAATTGAACAGAGGCTATCCACAGGAACTCTGTTGCCTTTCATACAGGCTTTCCGAAACTATTACTCCTTTCTGAATATTTTGAGGAAGGCTTTGTTTATTACAGCTGCCCCTGCATTCTCTGTAAAGTCTTCAGGAATATTCTAAATGCAGAGGAAAACCAGGATTGCCAGCCACCTTACAGATGCATCCTTGGGCCCTCCCTAATAGCTTAAAGCACAGATGGTGAGTTTCGACACTTCTTCTGTGAATTTATAATGAGAAAAAGCTTTAAATTAGTATAACCTGTATAATGACTTTTACTTCAGTATTCTCTGCCCTCCATCTGCATGATACACATCCTGGAATATAGGTTTTTCAGGGTGAGACATTGTATTTTCACCAGTATTTGCCTTATGTTTTGGCCAACAATGTCTTATTGACCTGAAGGTCTAGATATGGCTGTAATGTAAAAATGAACAATAATTGGAGCCTCTGAGAAGGTAAGTTGTTTTCCCCTTCCTAAGGTAATGGGAGCAGGGAATGGTCACAGCTACTTTAACTGCATGAACCAGTTATGTGCACTCAGATAAATGGAGATGAAGGAGCCACTCAGGTTTTAGTGGCTGTGGGGAATTTAGTGATAGGAAAAACTTAATTGATTGAATCTTTCTATTCAGAATTTCTGTGATGCTTTAGGACCCATCTTATCATATATGAACTTAAAATCCTCTCTCTCGTGAATGAAATGACAGTCAGGAAAAGGATACTTATTCTGTAATGATGAAAATGCTCAGGTAAGTTTTGGGGAGTACCAAATGCAACATGGTGTCAGACCCTTTCTGGAGATTGAAAGAACTATGGCAATACAAATAACAGAAATACTCTCCTGGGATCTTCACTGTGAGGTAATACTGACAAAACATTTCCCAGAAAAAGCTGTTGCAGATAACCAGATCAGCAGAGTAAAATATGATGAGACTTGAGTATCTGAAATACCTACAGGAGGATGAGTGAACAGATTAGGACCAGGTGTTGGAGGGATGCCTTCATTTTGGAATCGTGCTGTCCACTGAAACTGAAACATGGCAGGGATCTCTGGAAGGAGGGAAGGATCAGCTCAGAGGTGATGGAGCATTAGGTTATTGGACATTTGCACTGGAGTGTGATGAGCAAATATAACTCATTATATTTTCCTGAAACTGAGGTTTGTTTTTTTTCCTTTCACAGATACATTGTCAAGTGCTTTTACAAGCTGCCCTTGTGAATTTTTTCTCCTTCACTAAGGCTTTTCTCTTTATACTCATTACTTATGAATGGGAGTGCATTGCTTATTAAAAGTACCTTACATGCTAATTAGTTAACCCCCATATTCTAGTTTGATGAACCTGGCATCCTTTTAGCAGGAAATCTTAGTTGTTTCTACCCATCCTTTACAGAAACAACTACATCTAACAAAATGGTTATAATAATAACACATTCCCTGCTTGATGCTTTTGCAGCATTGACTTATTCAGTAGCAATCATGAAGGATTATTCAAAGCACAGACCAATGGGCAGCATCAAGAACAATGCCTTCAGAAATGCAGGGCAATCAATGGTGTCTATTTTCTGAACAAGAATATTTTCAGTTGTGCTGCAGACCAAATTCCCTCTGGTTGAATAAGATGCTGAAGTGGAAAATTTTATTTTAACGGCATTTGGTAAGAGTCTTGCAAGTCTCCAGTGAGTCATTAGGAGTGCTACAAAGAGTCCACTTTAGCTGAGAGTTGATTTTTGAGTCCTTCCTGGATGTATATTGTTATGAGAGGTTGCAGTAACCCTGCTGTGTTCTCTTACACCCTTCCTGCCCCTCTCCACACACAGCAGCAATGTGAGTCTCGGTCATGGACTCCTGGGTAAAATTGCCCAGCTTTCTAAAATTCACCAGCTGTGTCTAAAAACTGAAATACCAGGATATTTAAATAAGACAGAATTTGGGTTTATTCTGTTAAATCAAAGTTTACCAGAAGCCCCTAGATTTTACTGTTTAGACCAAATATTTTAGCCAGACCAGACATGGTTTGGTAAGGGCCATGTTGACCAGTGATCCAGAAGACTACCAAAGGCTAATGTCAGTTTTACCTGTATTTCTTCATTTATCTCTCCAGTACCGTGAGCATTACACGTGTACATCAAGAGCAAAAGGTTGCTGGATGATGTCCTGTCATGCTTCCTATTTCTGAGGTATGTCCAGACATGTCAGGTGTCATCAGAAAATGCCAGCTGATCAAGCTTGGCCTTACCAGCCCAAACGTGCCCAGGACAAGCATTTCCTTAGGAAATGGGAAACAGGTTTTCAAGTTCTCCTATCACTCAATAGAGGATAAGTTTTCAAGGCCAGACTCCTGTGCAGGAAACAGGTCTCTCCTTTTGGGGATCTCCCACCCTGTATAAAGTAGCTGTGATTTGTCTGCCTTGGTGCAAACTTTTGCTAATGCAAACCCCTGGCTGAACCTATGTAAGTTCTAGGTAGTCTGTCCTTCTCTCTGATTCTCCTTTCACTCATATTCCCAGGCCAGAGGGAGAAAAAGAAGATATTACTGTGAATATTTTGATTGTATCTTGATATTGGAGGTGAGAAAATATGTAATAAAGTACAGGTGGGAAGGGAAAACAGTTTCTGAGAAACTATTTTCAGTACAAATTTCCCTTGGTTGTCTGGGTGAATTAATATATACACTTTCTGGTCAAATTAGAAATCTATGGCTAACCTGTTGCTAAAACTTTTATAACATTTTGGAGACACACCATCATTGAAAAGATGAGCAAAGGCATCCTACAGCTTTTACATCAACTCAACTTGATGGCCCCTCTCTGGGTCCAGCTGTAGCTTGGCAGAGAAAGAGAGAGCAGCAAGAAAACTCTGTCCTTTCTTCTCTTCCCTCAATGTCAGGTTCTGCATTAGCTGACAAGGGCTGGGTCCAGAGCCCCCAACCTGAGCTCCCCTGAAACAATGCTGCACTTGCACCAGCCCCCAGGGCCAGAAGACAAATGAGTGTGCCTCAGAAGGAACCTGCCTGAGTAATAGCAGAGCCAGCTGGAAAGGTTAAAGGCCACCCACCATTTGCACTGCAGTAGGTCTCCCATACTGCACAGCCACCAAAAAAAGCAAAACTTGTTACTTTTAGCCTATTATTTTGTGTTGCCAGAATGTTTTAACTGAAACAGAGCAGGCAAAGTCAATTCAAAGTGTTATAAACTGTTTGTCTGCACGGGAGACATCCGGACAACATGCTCTCCTCTCCTGAAGGGATACCCGAGCTAGCTCTCGGAGCTAGTTCAGCTACTGGGAGTAATCGAGCCAGACTAGCG
The DNA here is from genome assembly GCA_013389925.1 of Aegithalos caudatus. NCBI lineage: Eukaryota > Metazoa > Chordata > Aves > Passeriformes > Aegithalidae > Aegithalos > Aegithalos caudatus. The sequence continues at coordinate 168,149 of WEIU01020851.1, read as the reverse complement.
TGGCACTGTGCCCAGACTAATTTATCTGTCTTTCTGAAGGCAGGAAGTCTGACAGGTCTGCTTTATTCAGTGCCTTAGTTGTCACTAATGAGCGCTGTGTAACCAGAGCTTCTGAATAGCACAGTAATCAATTTAAAACAGCTCTTGCAAGAACTCCTTGAAGCTGAGTTCTCAGCCCTGTTAATGATGCAAGATGAGAGTCCCTCTATGTAGACTGGCTGTCTAGAGCAAGCTTGAGCAAAAACTACAGAAGCGCAACACAAGGTAGAAGCAAGGTCTCCGTGGCTGGAAGTAGACACACCAGATTCAGGCCTGAAATACAGGGTTGGCCCACCTGTGCACCTACTAAAAACCAAAGCTAAAACATCAAGGACTTGAGAGAGTGCTCAACTTGTGCTTGAAAAATCCCACTTGCTGTCTGTAATGACCCTGTTTCAGCTATTACTGCGTTTTAAATTCCTTAGCGTGCTGTTAAGTCAAGCCATCGGTGAGAGGGCAGCAGCAATGTTAGGTCTCACAGTCTGGCCCTGGTACTTTGCTTTGACATTTTTTTATCAGTTTTTCACTCTTTTCCCTGTTAAATCTATTTCTTTTCCAAAGCCATCATCTGTCTTCCAAAATTATTTTCTTTCCAGGTGTTATTACTTTTTTTTTTTATTTCAAGGTGTTATTGACAGGTATGATGCAGGCGAACTGATACCGAATGCAATAATACATCAACTACAGCTGAATCCCAGTTTCCTGATACAATCATATTGTAAGAAAGTATTGTGTTATACACATGAGACCCTAATGAAGTCAACACAGCTCCTCATGTGTAAAACCAGCAGAATTTGATCCACTGAGTTCAGCTGGATCTGGCAGCTCTCCAGGTTTTCTGAGCTGAACTATTCTAGTTTCAGAATTCACGGTTGCCAGTAGGAGCCAGTAACATTCAACATCAGAGTAAAACTTCCCTGAGATAGTCCTCTCCAGAGGTGATTAAAATAACATAACCTCCAGACATTTAATATCAACAACTGTATTTACAGTCATTGCTTGAGGGGATATTAGTGTATTGTAACATTCAAAATAATATTTATCATAGCCTGAACCAATTTTTTGCTCAGAGCCATTTGTAAAAGTCAATGAAAGCATGAATTAATCTCCTAACTCTTTTCTAATGGTTCAGAAACCTGTCTCCTTGAGTTCTTTCCTCCAAACTGCAATTTTAGTTTGTGCTACTCACCCCACTTTTTTCCAGTTTTCATATAAAACTCATAAAGAAAAAATTGGATCATCTAATCTTCCTCTTCAAACTCTGCTATGTCCTCTCCAGAAGATGGTGAGTCATAACACCCTCCTTCCTTTCATATTCTTTTCCAATCTGGCATCTCCAGGCATGGCATCCAGGCTATGTCTGCTTCAGAGAAGGGTTTGAGATTTTTTTTTGTCCTTAAATCATAAAAGCAGCTCATCTACTCTGATCACTTCACATCTCAAGTGCTACAACAACCTTTTCAATGGTTTTGAAAAAGTATATCTTAAATAAGCAGCATCTTCCTGAAAATGGCATTTACCTTACCAATGGCTACTTCATTAATTTCTTTCACATCTATTCTCAGATGTGAAAATATACACTTAATTTTCTTTGATAAAATTGTTTAGTCTGTTCAAGTGATATGATTTTCTTAATAATTTTGGCCATGCATTCTTTGCAAGTTCCTACCTGTTCATATTATTTGTATGTTGTGTCTTGAAATTTATTTTGACTCAGTTCAATAGGATAGAGTGATAGATCCATACAGTCGCTAGCCTGAAGCTTTTCTAATAACAAGGATTTCCAAGCACTGCACAAGTATAAATTACAATGTCAACAGTATTTTTAATTTATATAGAAGGAATAGCAAGTATCATTTCAGTGGCTTTTTAACTGCATACCTATTCTCTCAGGCTTACCCCTGCTAAAATAGGTATCAAGAACATGAAACTTCTGAATAATTTGAGATACTGGAAATGCAGAACATTATTTTAAAACAAACAAACAAAACCAAAGCAAAGAATAATCAATATACTTAGACATAAGTAAAAGCAGTGAGAAATAAATTGATAGTGATGTTAAATGCTTTCACTATTTTCTTCCACATTTTCATACTACTTGAGTGGATGAAACTGAAGAAAATTCCACTAAAGTTAGATATTTTGTCCTGTAACATACCAGAGAATGCGGTAAATTAGTTTTGTCCAAGGTATGTATTGAGTCTTGATTATACAGTAAATCCAACACTAGTGTTAGATGGGAAAGTGCATCAGCACTGCTCCTACTTGCTGCAACTCACATGGGCTCAGAACTTCAAAATGTGTTACCTGCTAGCTCTGAAGGACATGCCACCAGAAAGCTGCTTTTGGAACTAATACCCTGGCCTTAGAGAAGAACGTACTAACACCTATTCTATTTTGTAGGTCTTTCTCAGAATCCTTTTCCTGCCAATATGTAAATAAGATGCTAATCAAGAGGTGTGCAGGGAAAACATATTCTGGCAGGTTGGCGTGCGGCATTTTCGAGCAATACACAGCACATTTATCATTATGTTAATGTGAGATCCCAGAGGCAGCGCTGCCTTTAAGGCATACTTGAGCATGCCAAAGTTTTCCCTTTTGTAGGAGGCAAAATAGAAGATAGATTTTTCATTCATGAGAATGTGAAGATTCCCTGAGTTATGCACAGCAGTCAGAAACTCTAAAATAAAATAATATTTTGCATTTGGGAAGAGATTATTTTCTTCTTTTCTAAACATGAGCAGTTTACTATCCACATTACTTTCCTAGGGGTGGCATAACTGAGCCAGAGTTTAATGCACCATTTTTTCAAAAATGCTGGCCAGCATTTTGGCTGCTCTCGTGTTAAACACCAATAGTTGCCTTGTCCTTTCTTTTGGTAACTTACACCTGAAAAGAAGATTATCTAGATAAAGCAAACAAAGAATACAAAATCAGAGAACTCCTAAAATGTTTGCCTAAGCCATTTGTTCAAGGTCACACAGCAAGTCAGTGCAAGGGTTGGGAAAATATTTATGACTTCTATTTCTCAGCTCATTACAATCCTCAGGTCAGATAATACTCCAAAAGCTTAAAAGATATTCCAAATGTCGTATGAATTTTCTTCAAGAAAGGATGCAAATCTGAAGTATGGGGCTTATGGTAAGGAACAGTTTTTTCCTGTGAGCTTTAGGTGGTAAGGTTTAGCTATATTCCTTTATCAGTAAATTTCCTCAAACTCTCAGGTATCCCAAGTTTAATTTGAGGATGTAATTGATACGTTAGCCTTTATCTCCTTTTGCTTCTCCTACTTCTTCATAAAAAGGAACAGAAATAACAATGAAAATATAAAAAAAATATGGCAAAGGAAACCACTTTAACATTGAAACTCAATGATTTGGTGGTTGAATTCATGTCCCTCACTGCCAAAATTAAATATGCATAAATGCACCAAGAATCTTGTAAATACCAATTAGATGTCTTAGCTTTCTTCTCTCTTTACTAGACGCTTCTCCAGAAAAAAGGGTGTCACTCATAAAACCTAGATCTCACATATGTGCAAATTGCTAGCTATCATCAAACCACTCAGCAAAAGGCAAATAAATCCCATCCAACAAAGAACAAGCACTTTGTTCCTTTACCTGCAGTGAGAAATTGCACATGACAGGTTCAGATGACAGACTGGAGAAAAGTGTGTGTTCTCTTTCTATCCAAAGACCCTGAACCTCTTCAAGAGACAGTTTGCTACTGTTCTGAGTCATTGCTCTGCATTCTCATATTGTTTAGTGGTAGAAACTCAAGTATCAGAAATACATTCTGAATTGTCATGGATGGTTACTTATCCACCTGGATCTACTTACACATGTATATCATTTTGCTAAGAATATAAATAGTGGCGAAGGCATGCTCATTATGGGTTTCAGATGTCCTAAAAGACAACTAAATTCAAAAACAGTAAAAACATAAAAACTATAAGAGAAGCCCATCTTTTTGGTTCATGATTACTTTAACACCTTAACCTCCATGTGAATGTTTTAGGTGGGCTTAATCCTGGATCATTTATATGTAGGCAGTTTTCCCCACAGTACAAAAAACTGCACAAAACCAAAATGCTTCTGGTCAGCAGTGCTAAAATTTGTAAATGTTGCTTATTTTTATATGATCATGAAATTTTTTTTTTGCTTCCTCCTACGTTACTTTACTTTGTTTTAATCTTACCTATGTTCATTAAGGTAGACAGCAATGGCTTAAAATGGCAAATTTGTCACAGTTAACCAAACCAGGAAAATCTGCACCAGAGGAATGCAACATTCACCAATGACTTTGGCTTGGCTTCCTCTTAGTTGCCAGGAACCTTCAATAAAATGGGATGCTTTTTTGAAATTGAGGAAAAGCTAAATTGACATTCAACACTTCTAAAATCAAACAGAAAAGGACACTATATTTTAACAGTTTTGTGAGGAATAATGTAAGCTTTTGCGCAGTGGAACACCTTGAAACTGTACAAACACTGGAGTATATATAAAAAGGAAGAGGAAAGCACATGTTAGCAAAGTAATTGAAAGCAGAAAATTAATGAAGAATTGTGTAGTTGGATAGAAAGCTCACTAACAAAAAAACACAGTAACTGTGAATCACTTTCATTAGTTGTGTTCTTTACTAAAATGAGGTAATTTGTATGAGCACTGCTGCCCCAGAGCAAGTTTTGATCCTTCACATGCTCTTGGCATGAGCTCAAGCTGAAAACCCTGAGTCTGTATTCCAGGTGCTTCATAGTATACTTTCAGTTTATTTACCTTCATGGCAGTCAGGTGAAACAAGCAATTATTTTACCACTTTCCATAATCCTCTTATTTGCCAGCCCTTGAGACAGTAAATTTTTATAAAAATTAATTAAAAACAATATAAAATCTAACTATCATTTGATAAAGCACAGTATGGTTCTCTGGAAGGCAAAACACTCCTTCTCCTAGACAGTACTTTCTTTGGAAGCCCTGCAGCAGGCATTTTACAGGATTGAATGAGATTCTGCCATGTACATCAGAAAACAGAGAAGGCTGAACATCTGCTGCTGGCTCTGACAGTGCTCAGGTTGATGTGACAACAGAGAAAACTCACCTTATTGTCCCTAGACCTTGCCACAGTGCTCGAACTGTACTTGAGTAGAGCTTAGAGTACATGTCCTCCTTCACAAATATTTAATTGAAGTTCCTTAAAATGCTTGCTTTTCCCAAGTTGTATAACTAATGAGCAGATGCTTTTCCTAAATTAATGAACAATAAGCCTCACCCTGGCAACCCATACAGGTAAGTGCCCAGCTTCACCAGCACCAGCTGGAAGGTATCACCTGCCCAGCCCAAAGGAGCAAGGAACAACAGAGCTTCAGGCATCAGTGAAAAATTCACATATCTTTCTTCTTTATTGCATTGAATTGTAGATTTCACCCTATTTATGGATGCATAACTAAATCTAAATAATTCAGAAAATGAAAGCTGAGCTCAGGAAAGGTGTCACGAGTTCCCTCTTCATGTTTCATGACCAGCTGCAGGCCCTGACAAGGAAGGGAGAGTGAGGTAGGACAGCACAGAGAGCAGAGTCGCTGACACAGCAACATGAGCGTGCCTGTGAGCAGATCACTGCCTAAATGGGCAAGGTAGACATGAGGGGAAAGGGGAGGCCAGCACAGGCAGAAGAGCTGAAAGTTAATGACAGAGCCAGGATCCCAAGCCCTGGCTGCCACAGTGCTCAGACTGGGGCACACCACTGCCAAAGTCCTTGGCACAAGCAACTTTAGGGCTGGCAGTGGTGTCTCTGTCACCCACTGTGATGCTTTGTGTCAGGGCACTGGGGTTAATTGCTGGGAATGTTAAATGAGAAGGGTTAATGATGAGTTGAAAGAAATCTCAGTATTTCTACTGAACCCTCTGATTACTTGGGTAACACTGTGGGAATAAAAATCTCTAATGCTATCATAATTTTTTCCAGGCAGTTAATTCTTCTATATATATTTATATGTTTTTCTGTATGGATGCACACAGATACATTTCTCATTCCAACAATGCTGGGACATGAAATAAGAAGCCTAGCCCTTTTTGTCAGTACTACCTGCTAGGATGCTGCATCAGCAGCACTAGGAGAAGCAAAGAGCTCCCTGAATGTGTTTTACTTCTTTGTTATGGCTGCCTCGTTATTCAATCTCCCGTCCTATTATCCAAAACTTACATACATTTATAACATGGCTGATACTTCTAGGTCATGTATGTCTAGAAGTTTTCTGAATTTTCAGCACTTTTAAGGATTATTTTGTGACATGTTCTTATAAATAATAATTTTTGTTCTTACTGCAGCTCCAGTGCCTCCTCTTCATCTGGAACTCTTATTTGATTGCTAGTGAGATAAGTGGGTATATTAACTATTCCTAAAGACATTTTTTATTCAAGTACTTATTCACTCTTTCAACATCATTGCTTTAAATGTAGCTAAAGAAACAAAACATTTTTCAAGGAAACTTCTAGAACTGAATAGTATCACAAAGGTGTCTTTTGTGTCCACCACAAACAGCCAAGTGTAGATACCCATAATCTAATTCAAAATCTATGTGGTTTTTTCTCATAATGAATACCGTTAATTGTTTGCTACAGAGTGCAAAAATCCCCTTTTGCTTTAGCTATTCTACTGCAATTAGAAAACTGGGGTTTTTTTTCATTTTAACATTACTGCATTTCTCAAATTTAATTTATTGCAATGTAATTGCCCAACATTTAAAAATAGAATGGCATTCAATCCCAGAACATATCACAGAGGAGTCTTAGCCAGCAGGAGATATCTATTTAATCACTACTTTGCATTGTTACAGTGACAGCAGGAGAACTATAGAAAGAATTGCCTTAAAATTTAAACCATGGAGAATGTTAGGACTGCCAAAGAATGGATTTCTAAAGAAAAAAAGAAAATTCTGACACTCACAAACAAACGTGTTCTCATTTTCTGCGATGATAATGGTTTCCCATAATCATATAAATGACATTTAGGTTATTTCATTAAAATCAGGATACCTCAATCATGGAGACTCAAAAATTTGCTAGCACCTCAAGACAGATACTCAACTTACCTGCAGTGTTCTCATGATACAGCCTACTGTTGTGAACACACCCTGTCCTCACAGTCACCATCTACCTCACATGGTCACTAATGTGGCATTCCTAGTCCAGCAGCAGTTCTAAATGCATGGACAGAGAACTGGATAAAAAGACAGGTTTAAAACACCTGTCTTTTACAACAGAATTAATGCTATTCATTAGCCTGCAGTGGATACCCTCTGTCTTAAGTAATACATATTCCTAAAGCTGCTCAGATGCTCTCAGCATCTACTCAGAGGGCCCCAATGACTCTGAAAAAGCTGCAAACAATCTACTCGCTGCCAGACTTTATTTTTCAGTGAATTCTACAAAGATTTTGTATCTGAAAGACCTCAGGTCCTTAGGTAGAGCAAAGACTCTTTTTCTTCTGTGTTATACCCATTTTAGGATATTGGCATCTTTATCAGAGAAAGACCTTCTGATAGCCTAAGTAAGCTTGTCAGGATTTACCAGGAATGCTTTGTATTTTCTCAAAGATCCAGCAGAGCACACAGGATAAAGCTTATTTTCCTGGGAAAAGTACTTTCTTGCTTTGCACTTTGTGCTGGTTTTCTTGGCTTTTTCTCACTTAAAGTAGCATTAATTTTTTTACTAGAAAGCCATCAAGTAGAGTATTTATCATTTATACTGTTTGTTAGCAGATGAGTGTTATCCCTGGGTGAACCTGTGTGTGGATGTAATACTCCAAAACCCTATGGTCTAAGATCAAGTAGAGCAGGCAGCACAGCTATCAACACACACTGGCATCCCTCAGTGCTTGCACACTACCAGGACCAGAAATGATTATTCCCAATAAAATATTTAAGATTCATGATCCATGATGCGATGGGGAATTTACTTAGAAGAGGACTGCATCAACGCTTACAAACTCATTAATAACCAGGGAATTGTATTTTTGTTTATACTATGGGTATCCCTGCATATCCCTGCACAGCACAGGGAAGGAAAGCCATGCTAAAACACACAGCCATGGTGAGGCTGCCCCACAGCAGTAAGTACTATATACTGGTTAGAATGAACTAGCGAGTTAATTCATAATATAAATTAGCTATTATTAATAATCCCAGAATCATTAATGTTGTAAAAGGCCTCCAAGAACATCAAGTCCAGTCTCTGACTGAACAGCACCATGTTAACTAGGCCATGGCACTAAGTGCCACTTCCATTTTTTTCTTGAACAGTTCCAGGGATCATGACTCCATCACTTCCCTGAGCAGCCTGTTCCAGTGCTGACAACCCTTTCACTGATTAAATTCTTCCTGATATCCAACCTGAACCTTCCCCGGTGAAGGCAGCTTGAGTAATTTCCTCTCATCCTGTCACTATTTGCTTGGGAGAAGAAATTGACGCACACCTTACTAGAACATCCTTCGAGGCAGTTTCATACAGGGATAAAGACTTCTGGCATAAACATCCCCATCTGTCTCAGCCATTCCTCATAGGAGTTCCCTGTAGAGCCTTCCCCAGCTCCGTTGCCCTTCTCTGGACACGCTCCAGCACCTCAGTGTCCTCCTTGTAGTGCATGGCCCAGAACTGGACACAGCTATCGAGGTGTGANCAGCTCTCGAGGTGTGACCTCACCAGTGCTGAGCACAGAGGGACAATCCCTGTCCTGGTCCTGCTGCCCACACTGTTCTGATACAGGCCAGGATTCCCTTGGCCTTCCTGGCCCCCTGGGCACAGCTGGCTCATGTTCAGCCACTGCTGACCAGCACCCCCCGGTCCTTTTCCACTGGGCAGCTTCCCAGCCACTCTGTCCCAGCCTGTGGCACTGCCTGGGGTTGCTGTGACCCAAGGGCAGGACTTGGCACTTGGCCTTGTTGAACCTCATTCCCTTGGTCTGAGCCCACTGATCCAGCCTGTTCAGATCCCCTGCAGAGCCTTCCTTCTCTCTGAAAGGCTGGCATTCCCACCCAGCTGGGTGTCATCTGCAAATTTACTGAGGGTGCACTTGATTCCCTCACCCAAATCAAAAAAGATATCAAGCAGGACTGGGCCCAATACTGAGCCTTGTCACTTACTAGTGACAGGCCACCCACTGGATGTAGTGCCATTCATCACCAGTAATAAAATCCATGGTATCTCTGCATGACATTACATTACATTGTCAACATTGCACAACATCACTCTAACTGCACCTCCCAGTCTGCCTAAAGATGAGGGTCTGGTCCTGTTCTAGCATTTAATTTTCCTCTGAAAATTATGCTTTTATTTTCACATTTGAAAACTATATGGTTTTTCACATTTGAAAACTATATGGTTTTTGATTTCATCCTAGAGCTGGTATTGCATTTTCTTCACACACCCATCCTATCCCATCCCCTTCACTGAAGACTTTGCAAATAAAAAAGTACTGTAGTTTATAGTTGATGATCTTTTGCTCTGACAGCATTATTTAAACAAAGGTTTTGTTGCTTTTGCTGTAATTCCACTGATTAATTAGAGGAATTGCCCTTTTTTGTAATTGAAGCATTTACCTACTCCTTTGCAGTGGCTGGGAACTTTTTATTGAAACAATTTCTGTGTGAGAAATACCACTGAACTAAAACAATTTTCCTAAATATATAACACCTTTGTTGCAGCATTGTTTTATGGAAGAAAAAGTATTTTGAGCACTTCCATACATTCATTTGTTCAGCTCCTTTGGAGTATGGATTTTAAACAATTGGGAGTAGTGCTCCATTATGTAAATTGTAAGGATAAAGTGGAAGAAAAAGGTTTACTAGAAATTTTAGCACTGTCAGTAAATGGACTGTGGCTGTGACACATTATTTCAGATGTTCTTGCCTTTACGAGAAAATAATAAATCCATGTGCTCCCTTTGTTTTTAGGAAATGTAATTTATGGATGACTTATAATAGAGGTGAAAAAGTACCCAATGATGCACAGATTTAATTCCTATCTACTTGTATTCAGGAGAGTTTTTTGCAGCCTGTGTTGCTCCTTAGAAATCTCCTGTAGCATATCCGTACATTCAAAGGCTTGGATCTTGGTTTTGCTCTAAAACCCCCATGGCACACCACGACTTTTAAGGCTTTGAGGCTGTGCCTGCAAAACAGCTGGGCTGTCTTAAGGAGGTTTAGATTTAATACTGGACTATGTGCCCCAGTGGACTTGGGAATGACAAATGCGGAGCACAGGCAGTCCCATGGAACATTCTACTGGCACTTACTCTGAAGCCCCACACTCCAGGCTTTCTCTTCTCTCCCACCCTATGGCCAGTAAGGTACTTGAGAAAGGGAACTTTTGGCATTGAAAAGATCTTGGAAATATCATTTTATCTCCTCTGACACTTTCTGGAAAAATAAAGGATAAACCTTTCCTAAATTTGACAAAAAGCCAAAGCTTTAGGCTTCTTGATGCTCTCAGTGAGCGGAGAGGCAGGGAAAAAGCTAGTATTGATTCCAGAAGGTTAAACCCAAAGGGACAGTGAAAATGCAGGTTTTCACACAGCTTTAAGAAAAACTGTGCTTCAGTGATGCTAAAATGCTGGTTTGAAGTTTTAAGCCACATCTAATGGCTTTAGGAACATTGTTATGTAAATTTAGAGCTGCAGAATTTGCTCAATGTGTATAATCTAGATGCATACACACTGGAAAATATATTCTGTGTGTATGAAGTCTGCCCTATCCTATTCATGACTCCCCTTTTTTTCCTTTAGTTGATTAGATACAAGAGATTTTAAAAAATCCTCTTACAAAAACCTTGACAGCCTGCTTGTGGAAACCAGGTGGTTTGATATATTGTGTTTGTTTACACACACACCCCTTTTATTTATGAAATGGTTGCAGTATATATTTTACCACTCAAAGTTTGTGCACACAACATTTTATCTAGTATTGTCTGGAAAAGCTACATGAGAAGTACTACACACTTCTGAAGTTCTTTTCAATATTTTCCAAGAGCACGTGTAAAAAAATGTTCTTGTCTGATACGGGAAGTGATCCCTATCAGTTCTACTTCATAAAATTCCTAGAGCCTTCATTTTCATGCACCTTCACATTCTTCACAACCAGTGGTATTGATATGCCATATAACAACCTCTCTCCAGGATGACTGTCACAAATAAGTACTACTAAAAATATCACAAAGATTGATCCTTTTTCTCCTGCACAGTTATAAATGTTCAAATGATTAGATAGTCCCCCTGGGCATAAACATGAATAACAAAAAGAGGCCTCTGAGAAGCAGCATAGAACACTCTGGATGGGCACCAAATTTTGCAGAGAGTTAGGCAAACCTTAACCAAAATTTATATGTAATAAATCACTCTCTCTTATGTGAAAAGAGTGCAAGATCAGAACATCTATAGTTCTCTAGTCTACCCAGGGTTTTCCCTGGCCACTTTGTGTTGAAATTGGCTTATTGCTACACGAGCAAACAAGAGGTAGATTCTGAAACAGACTCCACTGGCACCACTATGAATGTGTTTGCTTCAAGGCAACACAGTGTCATTACTCTTTAGATGAGCTGGTCTAACCTGTAATAACAGATCAATAGCTCTACTTGCATTAGCCTTGACACAGCAGTTTATGTGATCTGGTGTACCTGCACACACTGGTCTGATCCACGTGTCTCTGACACACTCTTCTCACTGCACATGCATGCAAATAATTTCAAGAAGCATCCAGAATTTTTTAAATTGCAGTTTACAAGCCTCCAGTGCCCAGAAAGTTAGGAATACCCTCTGTAGAAATACCATTACTCCTGTTGAGTACTGCTGTGGGGGGGAAATAAAAAGAAACATTCAGTCTTGGTGTATAGATTTCAAGTGACTGAATAAACAGGTGACAGCACTTACCAGACAAGTGTGTTAACATTGTCATAGACTCACAGAATGGTGTGGATTGGAGGGGAACTAAAAGGTCATCTGGTTCCAACCAAGGCCGTGCTGACATGGGCAGGGACACCTTCCAGTGGACCAGGCTGCTCAGGGTCTCATTCAATCAGGCAGGCCTTGAACACTTCCAGAGTTGGAATATCTAAAACTTTTCTGGGCAACATTTTCCAGAATCTTACCTCATGCACATTAAGGAATTTCTTCCTAATATCCAATCTAAACCTGCCCACTTTTTGTTTAAAGCATTTGCCCTTGTTCTATCACTGCATGCTCTTGTAAGAAGCTCCTCTCCAGCTTTCTTGTAGGCCCCCTCTACGTACTGAAAGGCTGTGATAAGGTCACCCCAGATTTCTCTTCTTCAATCAGAACCTCAACTCTCTCAGGCTTTGGTCATAGGAAAGGTATTTCATCCCTGTAACCATCTTCCTCTACACATATATTTATAAACAGCAGCAGGAACAGAAAAAAGCAGAATACAAACAGCCCCATTTCCTGGTGTGATGACTTCTATAAGCTTGGGACTGAACTAAGATGATTATGAGCATTTCTACATCATCCTCTTGATTGGGCTTTTCAGATGTGCAGAGAAGTTAACTGAACTACCCCCTCTAAAAAATTACAGAGGAGAAGAGATACACCCTGGACAGCAGCTCAGAGGTGAGTTGCTTCCAGTAGTTCTTTGGTAATGTTGAATATCAATTGTTTGCAGTTTTACTCAACCACATTTACCAACAACAGAATCCATCTCCTCAAAACACCACACTGGTTACCTGACTTTTACCCTCCAAGAAAAAGGCTTGCTCTTTCCATTCAATCAAATGCCCCAAGTCCAAGGCAGCCTAATGCCTTTTTTTCTCTTTCTGTAGCAGAAGCAACAGACATCTGGCCATGCCCATCTACAAGAAGGGAAGGAATTTCCTTTAAGAAACTTGAGTTGGAGGTGTGCTGGGACTGGAGGATCCCTGGGTCTAGAGGATCAGGGTGCAGATGCTGGGGGAACAGAGTGTGGAGAAACTTCCCAGGGGGAAGTGTAGGGATTCTGAGTTTTTCTCTCAGAAGAGGGGGAATACAGCAGCAATGCTTTAAGGAGAACAGAGTAGATAGGATTAGTGGATTTAGAGTAAAACACAAAAGCAAAAACTGTGAAGATGCATCTTTGCTTAAAATATTAGCAGGACCTTGTTTTGGCTTGCATTTCCTTTATTAAATATTGTCTTTCAAAAAGGAGATGCAGCACTTTGATAACTTCAGAATAGAATAGAATAGAATAGATCATACAGCACCAGTAAAAAGGTAGTGGTGGGGAAAGCCCATTCCTTCCAATTTCCTAATAGCTAATGAAAATTGTGACAAAGTCATTACTGCCATAGGGGTTCTGATTACATCTGTTGACACAAGATTTTCCTTGGCCCACAGTCAAATGCTATCCCTGCAAACAGCTCACAGCAATACTGCCCCTGGGGGGTTATTTTGGAGCCACTAAGGTGGTACTGTTTAGTTTACTGTTTTCTGGTGAATGTTCCCAGACATTTTGGTGCCTGCCTAAGTACAGGACTCACCAGGAGCAGCCAGTACAGCTCATAAAACACTGTAAATAGAGAATTTTCATTTCAGCTGTGCCTCTGTCCTGAATTCAGCACGGCTGCCTCTGAAGCACTACACTTAAGGGTGCTTATGATTCACAAGAAGTTTCCAGCCCATACAGTAGTTGCAGCTTTTATCTCTCTGGCTTTGATCTCCACTGTATTCTCTTAAATATAATTAAACCTGTCACACCATTTCCCATCTTCTATCTTTCTCTCTGAAACAAAACATTTATGCACAAATCAGGAATTTTAAACAAAGACAGTTCCAAAGAGTAATAAAATATAATTGGGACATTTCAGCTCCACCTCATATATCATTTACTGACAAATGTGGTGCATTCCATTCTAACTCCTAAACCAGAACATTTTATTTCATTTTTTTCTAGTACAGTGTATTTTACTGCAATTTTTCTTAATGTCTGCCATTGCTAACTTAGAATCTTCTTGTGAAATGAATTTGACAACACTGGCATAAAACAAAGCACAAGTCTCACTGACAAACTGCATAAACTTCATCTTGTGGTTTGAGACATTGACTTAACAAATGCAAAAGATTTTTAAGGAAACAAATTCTTTGAAACTTTCAACAAATTCTGTGCATTGTTCAGAGTTTTACCACAGGCCAAAGCTGTGTTTTCCCCCTTAAACAACTGCACAAAAGCTCAGTGTCTAAAGAGATATGAAGTGCACATTATTACTATGAACCATTCATTTTATTCCTTTCTAGGTACGCAGTTTTGCACAGCAGAAAGAAACAAAATCCAAACCATTTTTCAAAGCTGTTTTGCACTGTCCTGCTAAAATCTGACCTCAGTCCTCCAAATTGTTGTATCTTCAGGAAGAATTCTCCACTTTTTATTGGTAAGATCTTTCCTAGCATCATAATTGCAATATCCCTTTACATTCCAAGTAGTTTCAGGTTTATCCTCACAATGGTCCCTCCCATCCCATAGCAGCAAAATTATTACTGTCTTACAGATAAAGACCTGAGGCACCAAGTGATTACATGATTACCCACTGTAGCAACAGAATTTTGAAGCATAGCAAATTGTTTTCCCATGTTGAAGGAATGCTTTAACACTGATGCTACAATCTTGTTCAATAAGAAGAAAAATTAAAAATAGCATGTTAAAAGGGACACCTGGTATGATTAATGCAACTGAACATAATGGATTACATGAAAGACTAAGGAATTACATGAAAAACTACAGAAACCACTAAATGCACCGTGCTGAATTTCATTAAAATTGTACTTGAGTTACAGGATGTGATGGCTCCCTCAGAAGGGCAGGAGCTTGTGGTTAACACCTATAACAGATGAATCACAAAACAGGCTGTGCTTTATCTTGCTACATCATGTGAAGAGTTTCTCTAAACTCTATCTAAACAGTGTGTTGCCAAGCCAGAAGCCTGTCCAAGTGACCTGAGCTAGGTGAGGGCAGCCAGAATGAGGTAGAGTTTCTGTGCCCAGGCACTTTGGATGTGATTGCATCAGTTCTTGTGTTTCCCAGGACCACTGAGGCAAATGCACACATGCAAGAGCTTTCAGTGATTCTGAATCCAGCTCTTGCTTAGTACTAGCCAAGTGACAAGTCTAGAAGTTTAGCTGGTTTATCCATAAGAAGATTAAAAAGGATCCATTTGGTTTTAAGAATACTTAGAGGTGGAAAAGAATGAACACCAAGTATTTCTTTAAGCTAACAGAAGAAGACACTGCAAGGTGTTGTCAGTGCATGGAAACAGAAGCTACAAAAATTTCAGTGGCTTTAATTGATATGATTTTTTTTCACCTTTAATGCAAGTCTCATGATATTGGGATTTTTCATGAAGCCTCCAACTGCTGTAAGTATTTCATTCCTAGCATCAGTGTTTTCACTAAAAAAAAAATAAAATGGACTTCTATCCATTTACTAGACAAAATACATTTCAACTATTATGAACACCGAAGTCTACAGTACAGCACAAGAATAAAAAAAAATCCACACCTTTTTTATGTATGATGTTGGCAATGGGGATATTAAGCTGGGAATTAAATGCACAACAGTTTTAAGTGGATATAAGAGGTACTTAGCAACAGATTGTACAGATGTTTTGCTCCATTACATGGAGTCTTTAATTTGCATGAATATCTGAAATGAAACAAAAAGTTTATTCGGTCTCTTGGATATGAAAATATTAAAGATACTTGGCTTGTGTTGTGCAAAAAATTGAATTAGATGCCTGTCATGGTTCTCCCCCAACTTTAAAAAAAGCCCACAGAATATAATTCCCAGCCCTATGTCCTGTTTGCAATGATGCTTGCTTAGCCTCATGCTGCAAATGCCCTGCAAGAGCTGTCTCTTACATTCTCAAAGGATTTGTTATCTTTTGGTCACAGATCTTTGATACTGCTACTTAATAAAAGCTTAAAAAAAATGGAAAACAGGAGTAGATGCTCAGAATGAAAGGATGAATAAACAAAACAAAAGCCCAGCACCTTGAGAACGTGCAACTACACTGAGCCTGTGTTTTACAGGTAAATGAAGGCTAGACAAGTGAGCACATAGCAGTCTTGAAAGCAGCACATTCTTTTTTGAGAAAAGAAAGAAAAAAAGACACATAATCCAGTTCTGTTACCATAGGTTGCATAAGGATTTTTTCAGTCATATCAGACACTATCTGATGTAACAAGCTTTGTCAGCAGCTTGATGTGCCAGCACAATGTGACTCAAGAGAACCTCAAAGGAACTGATTGTTTCAGGTGTGCTTTGTTTAGAAACACAATCTTTTCCCAGGTTCCAGTCTTCAAAATAGTGCCAGGCTGGAGCAGACTCATATTGCTGGAAGACACAGATACTTTTGCTGAGCTGACAAGAGGATATCCCTTCTAGACATGCTCTGTAAAGCATGTGGGGCTGTCACGTGTGGATCATTAAATGAACTGAAATGCTGAGTTAGCAGCATAGGTTATTATTTACAGAGCCCTACTCCTTCAGATATGTACAGAAGATAGTGCCAAATATGTAGGACTATCCATACTTCTCAATTTGACTACTGAACATACTTGTTCTGGAAAGAGAAATGAAAAGGCAAAGTATAATAAATGGAGAAAAGAAGGTGAACCAGTTGTGAATGCCGCCTTAAGCCTCCACTGTGAGAGCATTGTGCATTCATTATATCAATAAATAGACTCATTTATCCCATCTAAACAGAAATTTTCCTTCCCTGTTTCTTTGCACTGCACTTGGTCCACTGCTGACATCTTGCACTATGCCAGCAAAACTAACTCAGTAATTACCAAGGACTCATTTGAAGAGAAGAAACCTAAGCCTCACATAGTTCCTCATTCTCACAGAAAAGCCTTTGGGGCATGCTGCAGAAATACAGGAGAAAGTTAAAAGGATACAGAAAAATATGATCAATTATTGCCTGTGATTTATTTGGCTAAAAGATAATACCAGTTCTTCAGTTGTACAAAGTGGGCCACTGTATTTCTAATTATTGTACAAAAAAGGGGAGGTAGGTGGGAGAATATAATTTTAAACTTGCCGTGATGTAATTGTGGAAGGTCTAAGATTATTTACTATTGCAGGAAGAATTGAAATATATGAAATTTATCCCTTCAAACAAGAGCTAAACATGGCCCTCTTTCTTCAGCAGCTCAGCATGACTTAGGGAAGGCAAAAGCCCTCTGCAGTGGCTGAAGTATGATGCAGACCTACACATTGACAGAAAAATCAAAGAAGCTTCACAGCCTACTTCAGATCACACAAAAAAAGGAGGTGAAATGCTGTCTTCAGAGAAATAGGTTCAAAAGTTACATCACTTGACCATTTTCTAGTTGACTTATAGCTACAAAGCACCTTCAAAAGATTGTGAGCAACTGTGTGACAAATAAACAGTGAAAGACAGAGTAAGGGAAAGAAAAAATGGAACAAAAGTTGCAAAATTGAAAATATAATATAAATTGAATAATCATGGCAGTCAATAATATTTAATACTGTGGCATTCTCTGAGAGCCATGAAGACTTAAGGGGCATAAATGGAAAAAGACGGAAAAAAAAATCCCTACAATTAGGAGAACCAAATTTTGTTTGAAAACTTCTCCCATCTCTCTCTGCCACCTCTATATCTAGCTGAAGAAATCTGGTATCTTTGTAGCTGGCCAAAAGTTGGTAGGAAAGCTTCACTCAATTCACTTGAATTTTTTTTTTTTAAACTTTACAGACTTTGGAAGAATTTTCTGGACTTCACTTCTAATGAATAAGTGAAGAAGTTCTAAAAATAGAACAGCAAAAAAGATGGATGTGACAAGAAGGGCCTTGGAAAGCCACTGAGACACGTACAACATGACAGTTCAAAAGCAGATAAGAGCAGCAGCCTAAACCCGTACATACGTACACGCTTCAGCTAGGTCTGCTATCTTTGCATACTTGTCTCTTGACTGGATCCAGGTATGACTTATTCTATGTTCCTATCTTTAAATAAAAGAATGTCTAAGTCAAACAACTCTTCTGTTTCCTGTTGTCCTCAATACCTGAGCAGTGGAGATGAGAAGCCTGTCAAGAACCACTCTGTGTACTGACATCATTTGTGTTGAGAAAATAATCTTTGTGCAGCCAGCACCATCTCAAATACAGTGTAAAGGCAGCTGTGCCTAATTACATTAGGCTGCTTTTCAATGGCCCTGAGAACAAGCTGTGTGTCTTATTTGTCAGGAGAGCTCCAATTGTTAGCAAGGCACACCCATTATTCTTTATGGGCTTGGCATGTTGTTTCTGCTTTCGCTGATTAATGAGATAGTGCCCCTTACGGCAGGTCACAAATTGGATTCTGTAAAAGAGAACATTAGAGGTTTACAGCTTTTTTGGGAAAAGAAAGAAAAAACAAAAGCAACCGAGAGCACGACACAATGGGCATTGACCAGCTCTATTGGAACTTTGTCATTATAGCACCAGGGAACAAATGATCATTCCTCAAAGACCACTGATATTCTGATTTACAGGGCAGATGCATTCATGTTTTTATCCTTGAGACTTTATTTTCACTGAATCTTGCATGTAAACCTAGTAAGGTCTTGTTATGTGTCCCACTCTCTCTCATATTCTTGGGAAACATGAAGAGCTTCTCAGCAGCAGGCTGACTTTAGATGCCCCTCCATCACTTCTGAGAAAGGGCCACTTCAGTGCATTGGTAGTAGCATAACAAGATTGAGAACCTCTTGATCCCACCTGCATTACACAGTACATCACAGCTACTGACAAGGCACATTACCTAGGTGATATCCATCTGATCTTTCACTGCAGTGATGGCACTTTGGTGAGCTGTTAAGGTAGGAATTGCTCTTTTCATCTGCCATAGTCCAGCAGTTCTACAGAAATATTTGGTCTTAACTAAATTATATGATGGTCAAATATGCTTTATTTTTAATCACTGTTTGGATAATTTATTTTGTGTATGTTCAATCTAATGGGCAGGTACTTCCAAGAGCAAACATATTAAGCAGTTCTTGAAAAACCTGTACAAAACAAGATTCTAAATCTGCTTGCAGTGCATTAATCAAATGACAGAATAAGAAAATATTGATAAGTAATTTAATCTTACAAACTGTCCACAAATAAAGACATACAAATCCATACAGAGGGTTTCCATATCTGTCCCTTGGTTCATAAACAAGCATAAGCCCCCACTGCATTATAAGGCAGGGAGCACAAGATTAGGAATGTGCTTTTTAATCATCTGAATTAGAGAGTGCAAAAACATATCAATAACAGCTTTTAATTAAAAAATGGCATCACTGATGATGGAGCAAAACAGACACTAATGCCAAGAGCAGCCTCCTGCTCAGCACAATGGATTTGTGCATGATAGCTGAACACATTTTTAGACAGGTTGGTAAGGTTTTCAGTGGCCTTTAGGGCACAACTGTCAAAGGCAGGGTGTTGCCAATCTGCAAGCAGAGCTCAGCAGTGTTAGAAAATTAACTGCAATCAGTAACTGCACAGAATGTAGGCAGAGAAGCATCTGCCTACAGATGTAGACATGTACTGTAGGCAGAGAAGCATCAACCTCTACTGCAGCAAGGATAAAACGCTTACAGATGTCCTACTCCTGCCTAAAGTAAGCCATTGTTTTAATGATACATCCTGGCTCTGAGTGACCTTGGAATAGACTTGTCCCTTCCACATCTGAGCTCCCACAGCTCTGCCATTTCTGCACAGGTACAAAGACTCCTTTCATATGGCTGGTGTAAAACACTGTTTAAAAGTGCGGCTCCTGACAACAGACATCTTTGAAGCAGAGATTCTCCTACAATGCCTGTGGAGACCACACTGGAGCAGATGCTGGAGCAGGGGAATATTCCCCTAGAAGAAAAAGTCCATGGTGGAGCAGGTTTATCCTGAAGGACTGCTGCCCATGGAGGACCCACACCAGAGCAGGGGAACAGCATGAGAAGGAAGAAGAGGCAAAAGGGAGATATCAGAGGATCACAGCTGCCCATTTCCATTCTGCTGTGCTGTTGGGTAGGGGAAGGTAGAAGAGTGGTATCAGAGAGTGAAACTGAGCCTAAAAGAAGCCATGAAGAGAGAATCCTAATTTTTGGTTTGCTTAAACTCATGCCCTGGAATGAAATACACAGGACAGGCATGCTTTTTTCCTACCTGGGCAGGGCATTTGTCTGATGCTCACATAGGTGAACCACTTACATGTACAATTTACAAGCCTCTGAACTCCTACCTTTTCTGGCTCACAATCAATAAATGGCTTCTGATGTTTACTTAAAATAATTTGATTTAAATACCCATTAAACTATTGGGAAGGTCAAGATCAAGATTCATAAATCTAGGGACAGAAAATGCATGTGCAGAACACTAAGAAGAAATGGAGCTATAGGAAATAAATTCACCATGC
The DNA here is from genome assembly GCA_013389925.1 of Aegithalos caudatus. Lineage (NCBI taxonomy): Eukaryota > Metazoa > Chordata > Aves > Passeriformes > Aegithalidae > Aegithalos > Aegithalos caudatus. The sequence continues at coordinate 147,675 of WEIU01020851.1, read as the reverse complement.
AATAATGAGAGATTAAACGGTTGATACAACTATGATTGATGAGCTTTATCATAGAGAAATTGCAAAAGATCCCTTATTTCTTCTAGAAAAGGATTATGGGTATCAAAACCTCAGAATTTATTATTCTGATAGATATCACATTTGAATTACTTCAAGCATCTTTTAGCACAGTGACAAGAGCCTTCCTATCAGGACAACATACAATTTCAAAGACACAATAAAAGCATCTAGTTTCCTTCATTAGAGGGAAACTGTATATATAAAAATAAAATATTGAAATAGCAGTACTGGATATGAGTTCAAATAAAACCCACACTTCCTTTTCATAGACTTTATGAAAAAGAGATGAGGACATCCAGATGAGGACAAAAACCTTTTATTTAAACTGGTTTTGATATTTCTATAAGATGAAGTCCCAAATAGTGTTTTTTTCATAGAACCACTAGTTTCTGCAGGAAACAGTATATGTGGTTGTCTTGCCAGACAATGCATCTTTTATCAAGTGTATCCACCAGGCCATAAGAGAACTCACTCTGCAATCCATGCCAAAGAATGTTTTTCTCTACCAGAAGAATTTTTTTCTCTATCAGACTCCACTGTAAACTAAAAACTTCCTGTGTCTAACTTCTGAGCTGTTGTGTTCACTCATTGTTGTGATTTTTGCTGGCATATGCTCTGTCTGTCCCATGGAGCTGATCACCAGTGCTGCTTTGGCAATTCCGTGCAGGTGTGAGGCCAAAGAGTCACCTTCCACATACAAAGATTTAAATCATTTCAGGAACTGTTGTTGGTTCCTGAGTGTGTGGAAGGGGCACAAGGAGGTAAAGCTGGCTGTGCAGACCCTTGAATAAATAAGAAGAGCCTCAGGGCACCTAGAGGCAGTTCAAGAGGAAGGAGCTACCCACACTTCGCCTCTTGCACTGATGCCCTGAAAAATTTAGACCTTGGAATTCTGTACTCATTGGAAAGAAAAGTCTTAAAATGTCACTGCTTACAACACAAGACACACATTTAAAACTGTCCTCTAACTGCACCATGTCTGTCTCCTTCCTCCCTTGCTTATACTTTCCAGTGAAGCAGTGATGTCCTGTGAGGAAGTGTGTTTCATCAGAGCTCAGTTCTGTGCAGCCACCTGCAAGTGACACCCTGTGATGCCACGCTCTGCCCAAAGCTGTGTCACTGCACACTGTACAGAGCAGGTGCTGGCTGTAATGCAACGTGAGCCAACGTTCTGTGCTTAAAAATGGTCATTCATTTACCTGCAAAATGTAAACATGGGCTCTACAAAGTGTGAACCACAGATGAAGGCTTCCTGAAGTCCTTCAGAAAAAATATAATGCCTTATTCCAAAGATGACAGAAGATATGGCTCTGGCAGAAACAAGAAGAACAAAAGGGACCTCAGGTTCCTGACAATGTCAAAGCATACCCATGAATTCTAAATTTCTGTATTTTTTCAGTGCTGCAATTCACAGAGAATAGCTGAATTTCCTGATTCTCCATTGTGCAAGGCATTTTTGTAAGGATTTTTAATCACAGTTTGCCCTGCTGGTTTCATTTGAAGTTAATAAGTTATGTGGTGTGGAAACTGTACCAATCCAATCTACCATGATTCTTTAGGCTGCGAGATAAACACAGTGAATTATTGCCCATTGAAAGGGATCACCATGCAGTGACAGAGGAAATGGCAAGGCAGCTGAAATCATAAAAGGATTTAAAGTAGGTAGATCTGGAGGGGGAAAGGTTGCACCTGGCCTCTGGTACTGTCAGACTGCTGTTTTAAAATGTGTGTAGATTGTTAATAATTGGAAGTTTAAGATGTCAGTTTTGATTCTTGCTTGTTTTGATGATTGCCAACTATATGGAACATGTTTTTTAGATGGAAAGCAAAAAAGAATGATTATTAGTGTCTCGTGCTCTGGCATTGGATGTCATTAAATAACTAGTATTTCCAGTCTGCAGAGCTGCATTGACATCTCTGTCATTCTATGTACAGTAAGAGAATCTCAATAATTTATGGATTGCATCATACATAAAGAGTTTGTAGCAAAGCATTTTCTAGATTTTCTCCACTGATAACATGCACCTTAGGTGATACAATGCATCAGTTCATTAAGTGGCAGTACCTTCCAAACATACAAGTCTTTTACAGGTTGTTATGGTCTTCTGTGATGAAGAGTTGTAAGTTCAAATGAAATAAAAATGGAGGGACATTTTTGTCCCAGATCTGAATTAATGTTTTTCTTGTTTTTTTAAGAAAAATCTTAGCAAATTTTCTACTTTTGTTCTCTGGTATTAATTATCATTCAAGGATGATATGATAATATATTCGTAATTTAGGTCCCTATTCATGTATTTCTGTCTAAAGTGGGTTTAACTTGATTCCTAATGAACTTTGTTATTTTTACCACATTAAGAAATGAAATGGAAATTTCTAAAAGAAACTGATGATTTTAGTTCCTACAAGCTACAGATGTTAATTGGGATCCATGCTATGTTAGGTTTTTGGTAGCCTTTTTTTTAATCTTAGCATCTAGGACTTGAAGGTAAGGTTGTTAACTGCCTTTAATTAGAAAATTGACTTTACATTCTCTGACATTTGCTCCACATTTTTTTTCACACTTGACTCAGTGGAAATTAATTTGGAAATGATACAAGGCAAAGTGTCACTTTCCAGTTGCACTTGCTTGTGACTATTCTCTTTCTAAAGAAGGAAACATTGACTGCCTGTCTCTGTAGAAGCCTCTCTTATTTTGGTGTGATTCTCTGATCTGCTCTTACCTTCCTGGTTCCCCCCCTCCACAGCTGTGTGGTCACCTCCCCACGCAGTTTGACAGGAGGGGAACACTCCCTGTCCTGTGCAGGGAACCCCACATCACCACTCACCAGCTGAAAAACTGCACAAGCATTAATTGCTGTCTGCATCCATTTGTGTGCCAAATCTAGCTGCTTTCTGTCTCTGAAGAAAATTGCATACAAAAATCAATAAGCTCAGGGAAAACGACTATAAAAATACAATTCTTTAAGTGGAAGGAAAGTAAATTGCCTATACTGCTCAGGTAGCTTTGGATTTGTTGCCAGTTTTCATATGAGAAATTTCCTTCCCAATAACTTAAGTCTCAGAAATTATTGTTAGCCAGTGTAGGCTTAAAAGTCTGATGCATTAATCTTTATATATGTTCCTTTCTATTGCCTCTTGCTTTATTTATGGAAATCATTTTGCTGGAGTAATACCATAAGCTATACAACTTGTTTTCATGAGGAACTGAAGTTGTAAAAAATAACTCAAAATAAAACTAGACATGAAATATCATTTGAAAAGCACCACATAACAATTACAAATATTTATTACTTGCAGTAAATATTGTACCCGTTTCTATGTAGGTAAGGGTTTTTAATGCTGTGACAAGCCACTATTTATATCTCTTCTTTATCATCCGGGAGTTTAAAACCTCTCAAGTGCCTCCTCCTTACTTTGAGGATTCACAGGCCACCTAGTATCTTTTAACACATTGCCCATCTAAACAACAGATTTACAACTCTGAAAATAAACTCAGACTACATGCAAGAGCTTTGCCCACAACACAGATAGTGGCCCTGGCTTTGGATAGAAAAGAAAAAGTCACATTTTGCTAAAGAAAGTAACTAAATCTCACCTGAATGCCAGTAAAATATAATATGAAAGGACTTTACCTCCACTATCTCATCAGTAGTTCTCAAACTGGTTTGATTCTTTTAGACACTCCGTGAGCTCCAAGCTTTTATACTAGCAAGACAGACACTCAGCTTGGAAGAAAGCACCAGAGGAATAAGTACTGTAGATGCCATAGTGTTTACAGCACCTGGTCCATGAACTAAAGGGGAATAATGAAATAAGTAAGATAATTGAACGTGTGCAAATAAACTGAGCTTGATTTGCCTCTGCATCTCTGGAGCTGGGTATGCAATTACCAATATTTATGCACTAATGTTACACCTGCAGGAATATTCAGAAACACTGTTTCTGGCGTGAAATGCTTTGCCTAGGTATGAAAGTGAAATTTTAATTTAAAAAAAAAAAAAAAAAAACAAATCCACCTCTAAAACCCGTGAAGATCTTGATGCTGGGGTACTGAGGAAATGGGGAGGGAGTTAAGAAATTGTGATTTAGTTGGCATCTGAAAGCCTCCATCTAAAATTTTCTCATTTTCTGTCATCCTGGGAAGTATCTCCAAGCCTGTTATTCTGTTTCCACTCATGTCACTGCAATCACAAAAGGTAACAATTGCTATAACCCTTGTGTGCACTATGTGTGTCCCACAGTGGTTATGCATGCACAGAGTATCAGGGTATTTTGCAGACATTTCAGGACTTAAATACTCACAGTAAGAGAATAATTTGATCCATTAGGTTTAGAGGTGTTGAAGAATTTGTACACCTGCTTGATTTAAGCACACTGACATCACCATCAGCCATCTTTCAGGCTCACAGTAAGGACTGTATGTGAACTCTGGTGTAAATAATACTCCCTGCCTAACCACACAAAATGGGAAGATGCTAATCCCAGAATCTCTTTACTAGAATGCCAATTAAAATACCATTTGCACTAGTGAAACTCTGAAAAAATGGTATTTTCTGATTATATTTTGAAAATAATGCAAAAAGTGCAAAAATAAAAAGGTACACAAATTGCTGTCAAAGTGACTCAAATCTGATCCATTCCCAGCATCTATGAATAGGATTGTAAACAGCTTCATTTAGTGTTATTCACAAACAAGTTTAAGCTTTGTGTGATTGACCAGAGCTATGTTTCACTGGCCCAAATCCCTACCTAAATGTGCTTCTTTCTAGGTAGACAGCAATAGCAACATTCAAATTAATTCGTTTACAAAACGCCATGTAAACAGATCAGGATACTTCTAAACCTTTTTATTTTTCAAATAGGTTTATAATTTCAGTACTGATAAAATAATTGTTCTTTTACTTTCCAATAACCTTGTTGAATATTGTTGTAGAATCAGAGAATATCCTGGTTTGGAAAGGACTCAAAGGGATCATCAAGGTCCAGCTCCTGGCCCAGTAGAGGACACCACAAAGATCACACCATGTGCTGAGAGCATTGTGCACACACTTCTTGAGCTCTGTCAGGCTTGGGACAGTGACCACTTCCCTGCAGAGCCTGTTCCAGTGCCTGCTCGTTAGTTTAGTCTTCAGGTAAAAGTTTAGCCTTTACATAAGCCTCAGTTTATGTCATGAAATGGTAACTAAATACCTGACAGGTCCCTCAGAGAGATGTGGATGGGCCTTTTCTTTGCAGGATTTTAAGAACAGGTTAAACAAAGATGAAGCAATGATGGCCAACATGCTGCCTTTACAAGAGTTGAACAGAAGCTGGTATTGTTCCCTTAGCCTGCAGACTGATAATGGTCTGTGATTATTAGAGGCTGTTTATAAAATAATCAGAATAACAAAAAAAATCCCCCCACAAAAATGGAATATTCCTACTTTCACAAGCACCAAATACTTTAAATGAAGGAAAATGCTAGCCAGGAATACATGCTCCCAGGCCAGTTATCTTTGCAAATCATCTTTAGGAAATCTCCAGATGAAAGTGTGGCAAGTCTTGGGTTAAAACAGCAGTTCCTATACTCCCGCATGAGAACTATAAGCTTTAAGAACAGTCCAGCTGGTATGAAGAAACATCTTTCAAAGATCAATCCTCAAATATACACAGGAGCTGTAGTGTAAGAGTTTGCATTTTAGTTAAGTCATAAAAGGAAAGAGTTTTAAGTATGTTCCAATGCATGTGGCTGCTCACAGATCCTCACCTTGCCAGAGGCACCTGACAAAACTCTACAGAGAGAGCACTTGAGCTGGACAAATTAATATCTTGTAATGCAACACACTTATATGTAAAACTGCCAACAAGGAACATAATCCTGCAGCTGGGTTAATCCTCTCCTGTGTCTTGTGCACTACAAACCATGTCACACTCTCTCTCCAGACCCACCACCTCTGCTCCCTTTCTCTGTGCCCAGTATTCAGCAGCCCCTGTCTACAGCTTTGATGTCAATGAAGAAAACCAGCCTGTTTCCTCCAAGTGCTCTGTGCCCAGGCCCAGGCATACAATATACAACAGCTTGCAAACTACCTGGCAGTCACTGAGTGCATGCACGTCTTCATGTGATTCTCAATGCTGCACAGGCAGCATTTTAACATGATCCCATAAAAAAGCAAATAGGGGATTTAAAATTCTCTACTGAATATTTGCTTTGTTCATTTTTCAGTATTGCCTGCTATCAAACTTGTAACAATTTTGGTTTGGTTCATACAGCTTCTTGCATGACAGGGCTCTGTTGCCTTATGAGGATCAATGTTCTATTCATGTAAATGGTAATTAATGACTTGAAGAGTTTGTGCTCATCTTTTAAGTGCATTTGGGCTACACAAACATTTTTACAAATGCTGGCAGCTGGCAAAATACTGGTAAATAATGAATAATATAACTTAGCTAATAACAGAAAACCAAACACATTGATTTTATTACAAATCAGCTGTTGGTACTTGCAGAGAGCAGTATCTTTCTCCATATTGCTAATTACTTCAAAACATCAGAAGCTTTGAGCACTCTAAATTTCATAGCTTAATTACTCAAATGGAGAGAGATTTGCATTTCAGGTAGACAGACCCATTGGAATTAGACTGCTATTATCACTTTATTTTGACACCTAATTACAAATAAGTACTTTAGGTCAGATGACTGATTGCATCCAAGATCTGCTGACACAGCAGAAGGGCAATAAAATAAGGAAGAAGTCAGCTTAAAGTCATCTTTAAGAGCTCCCACATCTCAGTATAATTTAAAGTTTTAGATATGCCTGCAATAGTCCTCAGAAAACAATTATTCAAAGCAAAGACTTTGGCATTTCAGCAGCACTGAAGCCACTCCATCTTCTTATTATGTACTTCTACACTCTGAATTAGGGCTTTTTACTCGGTTTGTGTGGAAACCCAAAACTTCTGATAGCAAGGGGGCTACAGGGACATCCCTGAGAAACTTTCAGAAGCTTCCATGTATCCAGCAGAGCCAATGGTAGCTGATTCCAAGATAGATCTGCCACTGGCCAAGGCCAAGCCCATCAGCAACAGTGGCAGTGCCTCTGGGAATATGTATCTAAAAATAAAAAATAAGTTATTGCACAGAAACAAGCTGCAGCCAGAGAAGAGAGGAGTGAGACTATGTGGTAGGAGCACCTATACAGACATCAAAGTCAATGTAGAAGGAGGGGAAAGAGGTGCTCCAGGTGCTCTGGGACTGAGATTCTCCTACAGCCTGGAGGACTCCACTCCAGAGCAGGTGAATGCCTGAAGGAAGGAGTGATGATGTGGGAAGCCCACACTGGACAGGTAAGACCTGAGGACTCATGGAGAGATAAGCCCACGCTGGAGCAGGTCTGCTGGCAGGACTTACGACCCCAAGGGGGACCCACATTGGGGCAGCCTTTGCCTGAAATGTTGCACCCCATGGAAGAGGACCTACACTGGAGCAGTTCATGAATTTTAGCTCATGGGAAGGACTCACATTGGAAAAGTTTGTGGAGAACTGTCTCATATGACAGGGAGTTCATGTCAGAGCAGAGGAGGGACTCCTCTACCTGAAGAGGGAGCAGAAACAACATGTGATGAGCTGATCATAACCTGCATTCCCCACCTCCCTGCACCACAAGGGGAGAATAGGTAGAGAATTGGGACTAAAAGTTCTCCCTGGATGGAAGAAGGACTGAGAGATGTTTTTTAGATTTGGGTTTACTTCTCATTACCCTACTCTGATTTGATTGACAAAAAAATTATTTAATTTTTCCCAAGTCAAGTTTGTTTTGCTCATGCTGGTAACTGGTAAGTGATCTCCATCTGTCCTTAGCTCAAGCCAAGGTCAACCCACCACAGGCTTGTCTCACTGCCAGAATGCCCTGCCCAGTGGAGTCATGTACAAGATGTGCTAAGAAGGAAGCAGGTATGGAGCAAGAAATGGTTCTTTTCTGGGGCAGTTATATCAGGTAACCACAGTACAACCGTGTTAAAGCAGAGATCCCACCTTATGTTTTTTTGTTTTTAACATGGGGAGTTGGTATAAATGTCCTGTGCAGCCAAACTGCATTTAAAAATTGAGCCCACCCATTGTGTTTAGAGGCTCTGCCTTCAAAGAAATAGCTGCAATTTCATTTGCATGCTGAAAATTTACAGCCACATCCACAGCATGCAAAGTTGCTTCATCTCTCTCTTTAGATGGCAATAACTAGAGCCAGTGGTTAAGCAATGGAAGTTCATTCAAAAGTAACATCTGTTTGTACTTCAGCTTTCAAATCACATTGTTGCTTTTGCTTTTCATCAACACTTCAGCTGAGCAGTGGCATTTTGCATAATATTCAAGAATTTGCTTATGCAAAACACAGAATAATTACTTGTAAGATTTTGAAAAAAATCTCATAAGAGCTCATATTTTCTCCATTCTCATCTAGATGTAAAATGTGTAAATCTAATATTCTTTCCTTGTCTCTGTCTGAGCTTTTGTTAGATGACATGTGCTGCTTTGCACATGAAAAGCATTCTTTTTGCAAAACTAGCCTTCTCCTGTTCTTTTGGTTTGTGCTGCTCTGTGGTACATTGGTTTCATTGACTTCTGCATGGCACCATTGATCAAATTATCTGTGCTCGTGTGATAATTAGATCCTACAGACTGCTGACTAAAAGACAGCTTTTGAGAGTGTTACTGGATAACTTACTCACAAGTCCTTATTGTCCAAACAACATAGACTGATATAGTGGCAGAGAGTTTAAAGGAGTTGTGAAAATTATATCAGCTGGGGGTCAGGATAGCAATTTCTCATATTCACCAAAATACTGAGATTATAGCAGTGGAGATGCTAAAGTACAGTGCAGCTGAAGGTGGTTCAGAGGAAATTTATACCTGTAACCTGCCGTGGTGACCTACATGATCCCCCATGCATCTTTGTTCATGTGCTTTGAAGTCCTTCTTAAGGAAAATGCTAACACAAGGAAGGACAAATCTATAAAGGAAGAAAATAAATTCTAAGTTCTAACAATTTTTTTAAGTTCTTCAGGCTTCAACCAAGATATCCAAAGGTGACCAGTGAATTTATGTTTCTCATCAGCAACACAGCAAAAGGCCCTGATCTTCAGAAAAGTGCTGAACTGCCTAGAATATTTAATATACTACTGAACAGCCTTGGAAAGCTGGGCCACTTCTTGCAGAAAGGTTAAAAATTAAAAATATCAATTTCATTTGAGCTATGCACTCTCCTTTTCTAGTTGAGATGCTTTGTTTGTTCACAAAACCATGACAGGCTGCAGAGAAGGCAGGTAGTGTGGAGCTTTCTTTGTTCATAGCTGCCTGTAGGGCTATGGCATGGTGCAAACTGGGACTGTGTTTTTTCCCATCCTTAGCAGTCCTTGTAGAAAGCTGCAACGCACTCTGAGTGGTGGAGGAGGGTGGGGACAGCAGCATGTCATGATGTGGTCGTGTCCCTGTCCAGAGCTGAGGATGTCAGAACCAGGGAAACAAGAGCTAGCAGACACCTTACACCCTGAGGAGCCCCTTCCTCCCTGTCCAGGACTCTCCTAGCCTCAGATCAAGGCTGTACATCCTACATCTCTCTGACAGCCAGGTGACATCTGTCCTGGGCCAATTATGTCACCAGTTCCAGTGACAGAGACACAACATGACCAGAGCTAGTGCCAGGAGCTGGTGGCAGCCCTCTCTAATGCAGCTGTGCCATCATAAGGGCTGTTGGTGCCACATCAGTGTTACACAGTTGTTTTATATTTTTACACTTGAGTGAGAAGAAGCTAATTTTAAAATATTTTTAAAAAATAATAAAGAAGACATTTTAAAAAGTAAAAAGAGGAGAGTAACACCCAATAACCATTGATTTAAAGAACAGCATATCAGCAATGGTTAAAAGGGAATTAAAAGAAATGGGTCCTACTCACTGCCCAATATTAAAGATTTGCATGGTAATTGCTCTTGAGATTTTTGGACTTGGAGGCTTGATTCAGGGAGAAAAATGCATTTTGAGTGGACTGAAGGTGATATTTCACATCTTTGGAGTGTGAGACATGTCCGATGCCAAGCTCTGCAGCTGAAAGTGTCTGACAGTGCTGAGGATTTGAGCATTCACTGCTGCACTCAGATCTGTTTTTCTCAGAACTGAACAAAAAGATATTTCCAGGAATGACCTTGTGCTACAGGCTCCTGTTTGTTGCTGAAACAAAATGATAAATAAGTTTTCTCCTGCTTAGTTACGTGTAGACTATTACACCCTCTTGAATTGACAGGACAAGGGGCAATGGGCACAGACTGAAGCACAGGATGTTTAAATGTTTCCAGGGATGGAGTATCCATCTCCTTTCAGAGTTCTCTCTGAACAGCAGGAAACTCTCACTTTCAGGATGACCTGACACAGGTTACTCAGGGAGGCTGTGGAAATTCCACTTTTGTAGGTATTCAAAGTGTGCAGAGAAATAGCCCTGTAAAAAGTGTGTATTTTTCTCTGCTTAGCACACTCAGGCTTATTGTAATCTACAGAGTACAGATTCTCTTCTCTAGTTTTTTTTCCTTATATTGGGGTGTGTCTTTGAGCTATTAGGGGTTTTTAAGACAGCATCATCAAAAACTGGCTTATGAGAACTCGAGAACTGTGGAAAAACATCTCTTCCCCCAGAGAATTATACAAGGTTCGTGGAATCATCCTTTCATTTTGAAAATTTTGGGTCAAATTCTGCTCTGCTTTCCAAAGAATTTGGGGCAAGAACTGGCTAGATAAACTGCTGTGCTTCTTTTTCTCATTCTATATGAAAGAAAAAATGAAGTATATTTAGTAAAAAACTTAACTAAAAGTCAAAATTACCTTCATACTCACTGCAACTAAAAACAGAACCCAAAGCTCTCTTTTATAACTGAGTGATGCCCTGTTAGGGAAGCAAACAAAACCCAGAGTCTTAGGGTATTAAAAAAATTCAAATAAGTTGCTTACATGTCCCCTTCTCTTCTGCCTGTGCCAAACTGCCTTTTCAGAGGAAGAGCTCAGCACAGAAACAAATACTTAATTAGGTTTAACTTTTTCTTTGCTCTTTCGGTTCACCTCTAAAAGCTGAGAGCCACGGCTTTTCATCAGGTAAGCCAGAGGGTGCTGGAAGCAGCACTCTGTGCAGTGTGTCACAAATCCTTCCTCACAGTCAGCAACTGCACAGCTCTCTCTCCACTCCTGCTCAAATCCTTGAGGGGATTCCTCAAGGACAGACAGTCTATTTTTCTCTTTACAGTGTCCATATCCATCCTAATTAGTTTGAACCAGGCTGTAAGGATTAACGAGATCCCCTCAGTAAGAGGCTTTGCAGAAAGGGTGACCTCCCACCCTCCCAGGTTGTATGTGTGTGAGCTCACTTGCAGCTATTTGGAACACTGTATGTGGTAGACCTGCATCCAGAAATGGCACAGGAGACTACTAGAGTATTTTCACTTTAAGCTCTAGAAACCAGACATTGAATTTTTTCCTTACACAATTTAATGCCAGTATAAATGCCACCAAAGTTGACAAAAAAATTTCGATATCTAAGGGCCTGACAGGAGATAACAGGTCCCTGAATGTACCCTCTCTGGACTTCAAGGTTTTGATATGCTGCTTCTAATTCTCTAATTATCTGGCTCTGGCCTCATTTCCCTATCTAGGTTACCATATTTCACATGGTGCTATTAATCATATAAACACTATTGACTTTTTTCTATTGTAATCATTGATTTCAGCCTATCTCGTGGAACTTTTGACTGCTTTTATAAAGAGCCTATGTTGCTATGACAGAAACTAGGTTTTAATAGGATAACAAAATATGAATGCAGAGAATTTGGAAGCTCTAGGTCTGTAAATATTTCCAGTGACAATCCAGGAAAATTGATAAAACCACAAGTACAGCAGCGTTGTTAGAACCTGATAAGGATTAAATGTGAAGACAAAAAAAAAAGGCACAAAGTGGGTTTGTTAAACAGAATACAGGCACAGTTCACAAAAAAAGGTGAGGTTAGAGAGGACATCAAAACCAGAGCCCTGAAATGAGTTCAGACTTTTGTATCCCACCGTGATTTCTCCTTAGTGCTAAGATCAATGGGATTTTGCCTTGGCTGTTTTAGAAGTTTCCCATAACAAAACTGCTGAGTTCTCACTATGCAGCTGAGATCCTGACTATTCTGCAGAACAAATCTCCTCAGGACAGATTTTGCTTTCCGTTACCAGTCAGGATAACTCCAGGCTTCAGCAAAATGAACGTGGATTGACACCAGTGCTAATAAGAGCACAGTATCGTGCCTGAAGGGAACGGTCTTCAGGAATAAGTTCTTATATTTGTAACAATTTCTGTTTTGAATTGCTATTCTGCTTTACCAATTATTAAAAGAAGCAAAAAATATCATTCTTATTCCTTTTATTGTTCTTGAAGCTCCTACTCCTAATTCTGTCACCATTATTAAACAAGTCTTCTTTATGCTCTTTAGCTAAGGTATTTATGTTACAGGTATAAGCTTCCTGCCTACTTTTGATTAAATAATTCTCAAGTCAAAGCCTACTGAAAACAGAAAATCTCTCTCTGACAAAATGTATAAAAATTTAATTACTACAAAATACCGCATATGTTGTGCAAGTTTCCACTGCATTTCCCAGTGCTCTTTTATCACCCCCACTACAGTGGGTTATAACCACATTTGTCTCTAACACCAGACATAATTGCATGTTAGTTTATCTGTATTTTAGCTGTCCTCTCCTGAATCTCATCTAATCTTTTAATTTCAGTTCTGTGATGAGAAGTCCTTAAGTGCACACATTTGTGATTGCATTCTTACCAAGACAGCCAGAAGTTGTTGTTCAGATAGAAGCAAGAGTTATATATTTCAGTCACTCATTCCTATCCTTAGCAGGTCAGGCTAAGCTGCACTAGGGACATTTACTTCTGTAGAAGGCTTAGCTAAATGGGGAAACTCATATACCATATTATATCAGTACCACAGATATTAGTCCCCAGTACACTAAGGATGGCAGAGCTAGCAAAATGTTATTTCTTTATAAGTCAACTCATTCTTTTTTTATATGTATCCTTGTGTTATTTTTGCAATATAGCTGTGCAGTCTCTTAGCCCTTTCACTCAGTATACCTCCCACTAAATATACCACACTGGTGTCACCCAGTCACATTTCTTCTAAACTGACAAACCTAAAGGAATGAGAGGCACAGGTAACTTAGACTTAAAATATTAATTTTCTTAAACCAGTCTAAACCATCCAGTCACCCCTGGTCACTTCTAGAAGGTTACACCGATATGATGCTGTACTCCATACTTGAACCCTCTCTCCTGGTTGCTGTCACACTATCATGCCAGCTTAAAACTAAGCAAGCTGGTTTTGTCCTATTTTACAGGGACAGCATTAAGAAATACTCTTTTTTTTCCTTATTTAGAAATAACATCCATTTCAGAAGAATCCAGAAAAAAAAAAGCTCTCTTGAAATGATGCTTAAGTCACAAAATGTCATAGGAACCATGTCTGAAGGGTTAAAGGGATAGTATTAAGGAATATATGCTCTTGTTTTCTTCATATCCAGACAATATTAGAACACAAAAATATATGGTTGCTATACACTGGACAGTAACAGCAGCAACAACTACAGCAAATGGTCATTTCTTTGTAAATCCCTCCTTTGAGCTGTGTCTTGCACTTGGCCCAAATGGCCCCATAGCTGTTGCAGCCAGCCTGGGGGTAGCCACACTGAGGGCCCTGACATCAGTTCAGAACAGCTACTTAAAAATATAATTATGTCCTAGCAGCCTCTGACAAGCTGTAAGAACCTTTTACATGTTGTGGCTTAGGTGTTGCAACAAAATGCAGGAGGTTTGCAGCCACTTCTGTCGTGATATACCTGTACTTGTCATCTTTGAGACAAGATAACAATGAAACACTGTAGGAAGGTCTTCAAAATTGTGGTGAAAATGGGCCATGATGGCACTAAGGAAAAGCCACCCTCGAGTTAATCACCCTGGATTTCACTTTCAGAAAAAGGAAAAAAAAAGAAAAAAATCATAACTCTACCTTTCATTCCAGTTGCTTGATTCTGTCTTTTATTTTATTTTAATTGCATGGTTATAATTTGTAGTTTAACTGTAAGCTGCTGTATTGTACTTATTTGTACTGCAATGTAATATAACTGTGGTGTGACACAGCTGATTGAAATCGAATACACCATAAATTTAAAATTTCTGCATTCACTGTGACAGTCAAGGTGTCTGAATTATGCAGAAGAAATAACAGAAATTATAAATTGCATTTTAAATGCCATGATAGTCTTAACCATAGAAAGTGTCAGATCCATAAATGGATAAAATGCTGTAATTTCAACATGAATTCCAAATGATTTTATTTCTTAAAAATCTAGCACTGATTTCGGTGAATTCAGTGAAATGTCTAATGGCTTTAATGTCTATGATTGAAGATCTCCTTGAGTATTTCCAAATGCAAATAAGATAAACACAAGCTCTGCCAAGGCTGAAAACCAGACGAAGTCCCTACTCCTATTTTCTGCTGCATGCCACATCCACATAATTTTTTCCATTAATATGAAAAATATTTCAAATATGTATGTATCCAACAATATTAAGATACATACATTTTACAATTCAAACTCTCCTTATGTCAGACTTTATGCTAAATTAATATCAGGGAATAAAAGCCAACCAATACAAAACAAAAACAAACAAAAAATCACAAACAAACAAACAAAACCAACCACCACAAGGAAGCTTAGTAGTCCTGATGTTTTAGTATAATTTTCTGTGTTAAAAGATTTCTTGAGGCAATGCTGCACATATAAGACTACTTAAGCACCACAAATCTAACCATAAAATAGAGTTGATTTCAACCTATGGACCATCAAAGTAAAAAAGACAAGACAACATCTCTGTAAACAACAACCCTCTCCAAATAATGTAAAATTCAGCAAACATTTATATTCCTGAAGCTGTGGAGTTGTTCAAATTCATCCTGACCTTTCAAATTCCTGGGCAACTATACCAAAACCTAAGAAAACAGATACACCTCCTCTAATACCAGGCATTGCTGCAAGTTCAAGGGTCCTCATGACCCAGTTTGACTTGATGCTCTTAGTTTTTTTCCATGTAAGACACCCCCAGATCTGACTCTGAAGACCTAGGAAAATCCCAAAGCTCCAGTTTCTGCAGTGCTTATGCCTATCAGTGCTGATCATAAGTATATTCTTGACCTGAGTTTGAGACCAGGTCTCTTACAAGTGAGAAATCACATGGGGAATCTTTTTTCTTACAATTCAATGAAATAAATATCAAATTTAGAATCTATTATGTATTTCCCATCTGAAAGCCTACCCTTCCTTTGCCCTAAAACTGCACATTAACCAAAATAACATTCTAAACTCCCGTGAGAGAGACTCTCATCCCAGTAGAAGTCTTCTTTCTGTAACATGTCCAGAAATCCACCTTAATAATGCCAGGCATTTTCAGCTGAGTGACACATTCAGTTAAAAGAATTAAGACTAGCAGCCAAACACAGTTCAAATTCTTCATGCAGGCTTGTAAGAAGTAGTGAAAAGAGAAGACACAAGAAGCAGCATCTATTCTTTTCTAATTAGGTGAAAACAAAAGACATAAAACAACTTACTGCATTTCCAGATCTTTGGGGCTTTGATTGGAAGGCCACCCACGCCTGCTCTAATTGTTCAAAAAGGAGCTTCCCCCTTATTCATTTGCATCTCTTTCTTGTCCCATTTTTTTTCAGAGAAATGATTTAGCACCAGTGTCCACTGAATAAAAAAAAAAAAAAAAAAAGCCTGATTAATGTGCAGCAGCTGACATTATAGCATATACATTCATGTTAGTGATGGAAGAGCCTCATGTAATTGGATCAGAAATTGGATAAAATAATGAAAAATTTAACACAGCCTTTTTCTTTATACATTACAGTGGAATGGCTGTAAGGTCAAGAAATGGGAAACAACTAGGGGAGTTTAAAATGCTTTTCTGGTAAAAATTTGTTTAACACATGCCCGTGATTAAAACGAATGTGGGATCCCACTGCGACACAGAGGTACAAGAGAGGGAATAATAAATTGGTGGCATTGACAAGGTGTCATTTGTTATCTGCTTTAAAATGTCAGGTCATGTCATTGCACTGAAATATTTTCTCTCTTGATGTATGTCTTACAAAGCAAGTTCAATGTTTGGCACTTTTCGATTTCAATAAAAGAAAACATCTTTTAATCTGGAGAGCATAGTAACCATCAGGAAAATAAAGTCAATTCAAGGCTCCTATTTGAACACTTCTTCACAAGCCTTTTGAAAAAGCCTACTCTAAGTGGCTTGGTTCATCATGGAGCCCTGTTCCTACTCACAGAGACCTGAATGACTTTCTGTCCATTTTTCTCCTCTTAAAAAAAATGTTTCTGTGATTTCACAACCCAAAAGTGGAAAAGAGAAGTTTTAACTTCATTAGAACCTGAGTCTTGTGATAAATAGATCAACTTTTTGATCACAAAAACTATTAAGGTAATGTTTCCCAGGCTGACATTAACTACGTGCTGGAAATACAGATGGGGAATTTAAATAATTATGACATTATATTCATGACAAAAGCCATGAAATAAACCAGACATTTTATAGGAGAAGAGAACATTTATTATGCTTGTGTTTTTTGCATTAATGGAGAATAAACCTTTTTTCCCATAAATCTATCAGAAACATGGAAAATGAAAAAGTGGGGGAATGAACTGATAGTGATAGAACACAATGCAATTTCAAATTAAGTCACAAATTTAACTCACAGGATGCATTTGCTCTGGTGAAGGGTTATGGAAAAAACCTTAAGCTTTCTTCTAAAAAGTGTTTCACAAGCACAATTCCTAATGAACCTGACCATTAGTTACTTCTTGAACCTTTTCTCCAAGAAGTATTTAATGTTATCATTTGGGATAATGCCTAAAATAAAAGCAATGTGACAGTGATGAGAGGCAGCAGCAAGTAAAAACCTAAAGAATTTCATATTTTTCTGGGTAGGTGTAGACTGAAGCACCCTGGATCCTGACTTGCCTATTCCTTGAGACACAAAAAGGCTGAGAGTACAGGAAGTGAAGGAGAGAATGCAGCATATGCACTTGGGGACAGATTTTGGGAAGTAGATGACTCTGTTTTGCTGAGGGTGTTGGAGCCTCAGGACAGCACTAACAGAGAAAGCATCTAGAAAGTCCTGTTGCATTTGATTTTAAGTGCAAGTATGCTTTTGCAATGTTTTTCTTACCTCCATTTGTTTGCAGCCCCCTCAGATTCAGAGCAGCATCCTTGCACAAAGCTTTGAGCCTGCCTTCATGGACTCAGCAGCAAGTTCGCACTGCAAAAGAGTGTGGGAAAAGGGACAGACTATGAAGACCCCTGGCTTGGCAGGATAGGCATGGAAAAAACTGAAAAAACAGGTGAAAATGTTTTTCTAGCTCATTCTCAAACTAATTTTCACAGAATCCTGCTTTTCTAAGCTATTTTGGGGGGTTTTTTTTGCTTTTTCTCTGTGATATATTCAGCTCATCAGTGCTCAGGTGAATCCTAAAACCAGTTTCTTCTAAATTATATTATTTAATATTTCTGGCCCACTTTATCTTCACCAGCTATATCCAGAGGAAAATTTGGAAATACAAGTAGCGCCATGGAAATTAAGATTGTAGCATTGTGACAAGGCTTTATTCTGCTTCCTCTGTGCATCAGTAGCAGCACAGAATAGCTCCACTGCTATTAAATCAGCAGGTGCTCTTTTTTTCCTGTCATCCTAATGAAGATCAGATCCTGGTCCACTAAGCCTCTTTTTCTCCAGTTCAATCATATCTCAGCACAAGTAATATTCAAATAATCTCTCCCTACCACAATTCCTCTGGATATGTCCCCCAGAATTTCAGGAGGTAAACACAGTGGCGGAAGAGGTGAGGAGAAACAGGGTGAAATTGCACACAAAAAAACCTATACCAGGTGTGTGTATACTAAAAAAATCATATAAAGCAATTTGGCCCTGTTTCTTGGGCCTTGATTACTCTCAGTGTCAATTTCTATTTTGTACGACATGTCACGAAGGTCTAATTTCCACTCAACACCACACACAGCAAATTCCCTGACATTTTTCACATTTCTGTACTCCAGCTAGGAAGTTTGACATCACCTTGAGCTGAAAGCCTTGCAGACAGTAGAGAAAGCAAGCAGCTTCAGTTATGAGGCAATGTTTCACTCCAGCTATTACGGCACAATTGTTTAGACTAGTGGAGTAATAAATGGCCCAATTGTCCACAGGGGACCAGGGATTGTCAGGCAGGGAGGATTATTGCTGTTGTCTGTGGTTGATTAGCTAGCATTTTGATTCAATGCCTGATGCAGATTTATAATTAAAATTTAATTTGTGTGTGAGCTTGTAATAGAGAGACAGGCAGGGAAAATATTCATGCATTGTACAGGTGATAGGGAGAAACATTTTCTCTGCCTACAGACTTGGTCCAGTGAGAGATTTAGGAAGTTTCTAGGGGGTAGCATAGCAGAGAAACTTGAAAGTGAAAAACATCCTGATCTCTAGGGTTAAGAGCCTGTTACAGTGCATGAAAAAATCATTGAGAATATGTGCACGGTTACCTAGAACTAGCTACTGTTTAGGAAACACTAAGCATACAGGTACTTGAGAAATCACAGTTCTCCAGAACTTAGGTACCTGCCTTAAGGATGTCAGAGAAATGCCCTCATTCCCTTTAGAATACTGTTCTGGTAATCCATTCCTAAATAATATACTCTTTGAACAATTGTCCACCTGGAAGAAAAGTTGCTTCTATCCCTCAATTATTGTAATAATCTAGAAATTGAAGGGACATAATTATTTGGCTTGATTTTGTTTGGGTTTTTTTAAGCATCATCATATTAAATAAGACCTCTGTCATTTAAGTGACGTGGTGGGATGCTAACATTGTTTCACCACCAGATACATTTCAACAGTCTTATCCCACTTATTGGAGTAAGTGTTTTAGCATGAGCAGTGTTAGCAAGATCTTACCAGTGCTAAACACAGCACACCAGGAAACATCTTTTACACCAACTAAAGCAACATTAGGATGGTTCATTTTATTTTTCAGTCTGGGAATATTTGGCATTATTATTGAAACAGTGAATGTTGCATCTTTATGACCTGATCTCATTTTAGCAGCAGGAAATAAGTATTTGGCTTCTACTGCCTGAGAGGAAGCTGTGGCGGAGGGAGCTGCCTCCATAGATGTTCCACATGTACCACAACTTCCAAACTACCCAGACATATGCTCAGGCTGTCTTTGGTAATAACTTCTTTGACATTAGAGACTGTAAAATACAGCTTCTCCACTGCTGTAATCATCTGTTGCATGCCTATAAACTCTCTGCTTAATAAGAGTCCACTTATAAATTAGAGATCATTCAGACTTTCCTGGAGCGTTTTCTGACAGACAAATCATAAAAACTAAAGCAGTTACAATTTACTGTTGTGCAGCTATATCAGTGGACATTATTATCACCTTCCTTTAGATTTGTTAAGAGACAACAGGAATGCTGGGCTGCAGACTGAATTGTGCAGGCTTCACAGCATACACATCCCATCCACTTCCTCGTCACTGACCAGACTATGTCCTAGGGCATGTCCTCAGTGATTCTTCAGCTTCTCAAAAAGGTGCATGATTGATGTAATAAACGGGCTTGGGTTTGCTTTCAGAGATTATGGGGATATACAAAACTTTCAGTTGAATATCATCATTGTGTAACATCTAAAACACTTTCCTTTTATTTCTTTTTTAAAATTTTTTTTTCATTTTAGCAAGCTTTCTAGGACTGGAAATTAACCAGTGGTCTCTGCATCTGGTGGATGCCAATTACTGTTTCCTACAACTATTATTTTTTAAAAATAATTAGTAAGAATGAAAGCAAGTATCTATGAAAGTTACGTATTAGTAACTAGAAAGTGATTTTGAAACATCTTAGACATTTCATTTGAAATTGACTTAAATTAAGCACTTTGCCTTTTCCTAAATTTTTGCTTTCTGAAGAAGTAATTTGCAGATCCTGGTGAAATTCCCCACAAAATTCTAACCTCCTGGAATCCTAAAAGTAAATGTATAAAACTGTGGCCGACTGGTTGCAAATATTTTTTCAGCTTTTCTTTAGTTATAACCATAGGATATTTAAATATTGAAAATATTTAAACATTGAGAAACCAGGAAGAAAACATGGATTTAAAAACAAATACATCTAATTGCATGATCTTACTAACATAGTTCCTAAAACCAACAGAAAAAAAAATAGTGTTTGAACAAATGTGAGATATCTGTTTTTGGAAAAAACTCCTACTGTCAAAATTATGGAAAAAAAAATAGTTTAACTCAATATGCTATTAGAAACTGGCAATCAAATAAAAACTCTGATAGGTGGAAGTAAAAGAATTTTTGTATCCTTTCTCTTTTAGTCTGGATTTCACAGACAGTAGTCTATATTCCAGTCATTAAAACATAAATCCTTTTAAAAGTAGCCAAAGTTGTTTTTTATTATAATCATATACACAACATTCTAATTATTATAAGAAGTCTTTTTATGCAAATAGTTATTTGACCTTGATAGAAAAACATCAGGCTATAACACACACAAGGTGAAAGTTTTGTAATAGACTCCTACCATCATACTTGAAAGTTTCAGCCCTAAAGTTTCAACCCTAAAGTATACAAAAGATACATTATTTGTATTGAAAATGCTCAATTATGTTTTCATTTTCAAGCAGTACTCCTTTGATTAAACAATTCTCTCAAAATACTGTTTATCAAGAAACTGAAAATGACATAGAAGTCTGCACATTTTATTATTATTATTGATGGCTGTGTCTAGTCTGTGAGTGTACTCACCCTGCCATTTCCCATGTTTGCCCCAATTTCAAACAGAGAATTTGTCTGTGGGGGTTGGTGACCCTCTGTCCCCTGATTTCCCTCCTGACAGAGCTCACTGCAGAGGAGCTGAGAGGAAGGTGACCCCTCCTAACCAAATTGCAATGTGATAATGAGCATTCATGGGAGCATTCCAAGGAGCATTCACAGGAAAGGGAGGCAGCCCTCAGGGAGCAAATTTGAGCACATGATGTCCCAATAAAGAACAGAGAGCATGCCAGAATGAAATGCCATAAAAAGAGGTCCAAAAAAGTCTCCGCTTATTGGACCCAAAGCCAGTGCCAAAATTTACTGATAAACTGATAAGCATACCTAACTCAGTGTGCTGGTTTTGTTTGGGATGGGTAATTTTCTTCATAGTATCTGATATATGGGGCTGTTTGGGATTTGTGCTGGAAACTGTGTTGATAACACAGGGATGTTTTCCTTATTGCTGAGCAGCACTTGCAGTGTCTCAAGGTCTTTCTACTTCTCACCCCACCCATGAGGAGGGTGGGTTGGGAGACAGAGAGACAGCCAGCACAGCTGACAGCATATAAATCTGGGGGAAAAAGAAGAAAGGGGATAATGTTGAGTTTGTCTTCCCAAGTCACTGTTTTGAGTGACAGAAATCTGCTGTCCTGGGGTTGGCATGGGAAGTGGTGGAGGAAGTCCCTGTTTTGCTTTGCTTCTGTGCACAGGTTTTCCTTTTCCTATAAACCACCTTTATCTGAACCCACAAGTTTTCTCACTGTTACTCTTCTGGTTCTCTCTCCCATTCCAACAAGGCAGAATTGAGTGTGCAGCTGTGCAGGGATTAGTTTCTGGCTGGGGCTAAACAAAAACACCCAGCAAGATCCAAATACATACTGGCAAAATGTAAGGTAAAATGTTTTATATTTTTTCCTTATCCTCTTCAGATACTCATAAATCAAGACCAAAACCAGCTACATTTCATAATTTCATTTTTCAAAACTGAAGCCTACTCTTGAGCAAGTTTCATGTTTTCTGAGAATAAAATTCACTTTCTGTCAATCACTTAAGACAAAAATATCATTTAGGAATAACATCACAAACAGCTCTTGAGCAGTACAGCATAGGAAATCTCTTAGTTACATGTTAGTGTAAGTACAACAAAAAAAAAAAAAAAAAAAAAAAAAAAAAAAAAAAAAAAAGGCTGTTAAAATGAACTATAGGTCTTGGATTTAGGCTTTGTCTTTTTTTCTTATGCCATGAGAAATAACAGAGCTACATCCAGCCAGGGCAGAATCTCACCAACTGCAAGATCATGGCCTAAATTAAAAAGAAAAAGTCACATTTTTGGAGCAGCTCCAGAAGTGAAGTGAATTCTTCTGACTTTCATTAGAGCCTGACTGAAGGGCACAGATTATACCTATCCATAAATTCCTCAAATTTTTATAATGATACAAAGGACTAATTTTGATCTCATATTAAAGTAAATATTCACAAATAACTGAATAACACAAAGTACTGAATCAAGTGAAAAATAATTTGTTCCCAATTACACTCTTGGAAATTCAGAACCACTCCTATTAATTTCAATAACATTTTTTCAGTTTAACATTAACATCAAAAAGGTGACAATAGGGACCACTGGAGCATATCTGCTTAAAAGGTGTCTCACAAGTGATTAAAGTTCCACAAACACCGGTTTTCCTCCAGGATAATTCCACAGGGTGACATTAAGAAGTCTTATTTTGTACTAGTCTTTGTATTAAAGCCTGATGGTAGCCAGGAGATCACAGCAGGGGGGTGGTAATTTACAGGGAAATGCAGAGGACTGGCAGCAGACATGGTTGCACTTCAGTGGATCTCCAAGCAGCCATTGCTGCTGCATAAATAGCACAAAAATGCAAGACAAAGTGAAGCTGCTGCTGAGGGACAAGTACACTACAGACTCCAGAAACCTCAGGACAAAATGGTAGTGGGAATTTCTTCCCCACACAATCACCTGTAACCAAACATGGTGTGTTTCAGCAGAACCCTCAGCACACAGGCTCAACAAGCACTGTCCTTTTGGAAAAAAGCCACAAAAACCCAACAAACATTCACTTGTGCTGGACTGGGTAACAAATATGAGCATCTATTCAGGGAGGTCAGTGAGATGGAAACCTGGGCACCCAGGGCTGGGGCAGGCTGCAAAGCGCCTTTGAAAGAACTGAAGCAGAAACAGCCATCCCAGTGGGCATGACGCAGGCCATGAAAGCCATTCCAGGTAGTATTAAAAGGCTGTAGAACAATATCCAAGGGAGATAATAAATGAATTTTTAGAGATGGAGAAGTCCAGCTGAAAGCTAACTGAACTAATTCTCCCTACTGGTAGCATTATCCCACATACCCCAATATCATGATGAGCACTGGTAGTGTGACGCCTACAGAAAACTTACTGCTCAAAGATGACAAATCAGAAGTACAGCTGCTCAAGTCCTGAAATTGATAATAAGGTCTAACTATACCAAAACCACTTGCAGGAAGCGCTGGGAGAACTCTTCATGCTACTGAACTGGTGGTACATGCTGCAGGACCACTGCTCATTTGGTTAGGAATATAGTTACCTTAGTCCTTGCCCTTTAAAGACATATATAAAAATATACATAAAATACTACAGAGCCAAACAACCTGACAATCCAGCCTTTTACATGAAAGCCAACAAACATCCAGGGGCAAATTTGCATTTCTGGTGAGAAAGAATACAGAAGAATGGTACTCCAGAGGTGCACAGCTCCTCCAGATGTGATTCCAAGACACACCAGTGGTCACATACAAATAGCTCAGGTCTATGAGTAAGAAGACAGTAACTGAACTGAGTTTTGTGCAAAGGGACAGACCAAGAGAGATGTAACATCACCATCCATGTCCTGCTGCCTGAGCACTTGTGCTAGTCTCACATAGGCAGGTACAATGTGAGCTGATAACTACAGTCCATTTACACGGACACCACATAATTTTGCTATCCAGATATTTGTAACATGGGAGACCCAAAAACGTGCATATTTGCACGTGCAACATATGGAAGCTGGCACATATATGTTTTTTCCTGAGCAAGACAGCATGAAAAATTACAAGCCAAAAAAACCTCAGAAAATGCTATCAATCAGACCACAGTAGCCAGAATTTCAAAATGACATTTCAAGTTTGTCCCTGACATGACTGCAAGAAGTGGCTTTTTTTTTCCCTTGTAAAAATTCTTCTAAAATTCAAGTCAGTTGGCAAGCAAAGTGCCTACTTATTCAAGAGAGTTGTCTTCCTATATGGACAGCATGAAGACTATTTATAACTTTGCAAGCTTTTCTTGTAAGATTTCATGTTTCTGTTTATAAACCAACCCTAAACTCTCTGGAATTAGAAATAAAAGTGTGACAGGAAGAAGATCTCTGTGAATGCTACTTATTAGGGAAGTGTGCTCTCTGAAACATATGAGAAATTATTCATCCGCTATGTGAATCCTATATTTTCAGTTTCCCTCACAAAGGTATTCAGCAAAGCAAGATATAACAGCTACAGCAGTATCTTCCTATTTTCTGACAACCATCTGTACGTCTTTCCATTCCAGTACTATAATATTTTGATTTTAGATATCTGTACATAAAATCTTTTACTGACTCTGTGAAATATCACTTTAGAATGGTTTGGGCAAGTACTAGCTTTCCCCAACACAGTTTCTCTTAACAATTTCTGAGTTTCTGATTTTTTTTATTTCTTTTTCATCCCATATTGGAATGAAAACTAAACCTTAACAATATTCAGAAATCAGAACCACAGCTACTCTTTTCTGTTTCTATTGAATGTCAGAGTCCCTTGGTTCAAGGCTTCACTCTCTCACATTATGTCATTTATATAAGTGGCCAGAAGTCAGCAAAGAGAAAACAAAAGCCTGCAGAGGCTAAAAAAATCTCCAGATATAACTGGGAAAGTCAAGTGTGCAGCCAGGTGAAAGAATGGATTTCTTAACTAACATTAACATCACTTCAGTCACTAAACACTGAGGTTCATCCCAAGACCCACACAAAGCAAAAAACGTGACAACAAATTCTAGCTGAGATATTGTTCATATTTCCATGACAAAACACTAAATAATGCCTGCAAAGTGCATAGCCAAACAAACTGCAACTGTTTTCATGCAGGGATATACACCCTTTGATTTATCCTTACCTAACATCTGTTTCTGAGAAAAAAAAATTAGACTTCATGAAATGTTTACTTTCATAAGTAACTTATAGCAAAACAAATTAGGAAAAGAATGTTAATAATGTACAGTCTTAACTACTAGAACAAACTAAAGGGTACTAAAGGGAGCAAATGACAATGAAACTTTCATGTAATTTTACCAATTGATAAGAAAAACAAAGCAATTCCTACCTAAATGTTTTCTTTTGGAAGAAAAATTGTGCAAGCCAAGCCTAGCTTTTTTTGCCTACATATCCTTAACTTCAACATCTGCCAAAGAAAATACAGTTTTATTTAGGCTGCAGCCTTGTTTTCCCAGTCTGTTTATGCTTTTCTCTACTGAAAATTTTATTAGAAAAATATTTAGCTTTAACATGTTGTGGGTATACATCAAATCCATTACTCCAAAATGTCTTACATGGAGCATTCTGGTATATGCCAGCATTTCTTTGTTACACCAGATTTTTTTGTCATTTTGTCCAAAATCCATTAAATCAGAAAGAACTGTAGTGCCTGCACATAGTAAAATTTGTCAGCTTGAGACTTACTTTGTTTCAATGGAAAGGGCGGTGCCAGGAAAACTTATTTGGAACTAGAATTCAGAGGGAAAATTGCAAATTAGCTCCTGGCTGTCAGAATGCTGCACTCTTTAAAGATGAAGTAAGTAAACAGTTTCAGAGGAAAAAAAGAAGATCATAAGAAAATCTGCCATTTACTTTCTTATTTTTCCCCTGTTCAGTTATTCATATACAGCTCTGCTTATAATCTTTCTTTTCAGCAAGGACAGATTGTCCTTTTAAAAATGATACTTCCTCCTACACTACCACCAGGAAGATAGTATTGTGTGGACTCGTCCTGAAGAGAAGGAGGGTTTTTTTAGGAGCTCAAAATAAACCGAGGAGCTGAAAAAGATTAAATTAGGTTTCATTCAGCTTTTCTTTGGTTTTTCTTTTTTAATTAATCTTCTAATTTTCTTTATATTATTTATTTTTATTTTTCACTGCAAGCAGAAATTCAGAGAGAAAGGGAAACCAAGCAGATTTCTCTAACATCAAGCAAGGGTCAAATAAAGGACACTGTGCACCTTGTCAAAGGCACCTGTGCTCAGCAGCCTGAACACAAAATGAGCCAGTATCACTTGGCAAATGCTTTCTTTACTGGATTTAGAAAAAAAATCCTTTGGCTTTTGCTGCTGCTGTTGTGAATCAGCAATAATTCTGTGCTTCTTTTTTTTCTGCAGGTTATGGCTGGTTTTATTTCTTCCTTCATGAGGAGATTTTGAAACAGAAGACACAATCTTTCTCTGCTGTGGCACTGTGGAAAAGGTTAACCAATTCTAAGCAAAGTACTTACCCTTTCAGAGGGTTTCTTTAATAGAAATAGATTTTTTTTTAGCCCTGAAAAATCTAGGGAAAAAAAATAAGGGGAAAAACAACCCCCACATTTGAACAGAGAAAGCCCTAAAACTAGGAATTTGTCATCAACATCTCAATATTGTAGTCATCTGAACCAAACCAAAGAATAGCAAATCAGATTTATTTTCCTTGGATAAACCCACCTGTGCACTTCTAAAGAAACTTAAAATGGCAGAAAACAACTGTTCCTCTATATCCTCATGTTCACTGATGACTCTGCACACTTAGACACACTAGCACACATCTCCTACCAAGCCCTCCTTTTTTCTCCATAGTATTATCTAGTGAAATCGAAGCAGTGTCATCCAACATACTTCAGGCCAGCACAGCACTGGCTACACTCACACAACTGTTTTAATTTGGCACCTCTTACTCAGAGAGTCTCTGCATTGATAATGCAACACTGCCTTGCAATGACTGGACTGGCTTTTTTCCTCCTTGTTGATTTTTGCATCTCAAATTCCCCAGCTTGTTTCAGATGTCTCTAGCACCTATACTTGACCTTCACTCAAGTTGTTTTGTAGGGTACCATCAAAACATACCTTCAAAACAGATGAAGCATACAGTTTTGTTAATATATACACAATGATGATTTCGTGCCCTCCAGAGAAAGTTAACTAGTCTAACCTACAATTTCTTATATTGGTTCAGTAAAATAGGGAAAAGCTGTAAAACCAAATAAAAAGAAAAGTATTTTCTTTCTCTAACAAGAAAACCAGAAATCTGGTGCCATAAGTACTACCATTTTCTCAGGCTACTTTGTCACATCTTTTAAAGATGCATAGGAAGTTACTGCAACAAAAAAAAAGTATTTCAGAGCAGCTTCTACTCTGCTCCAGTATCCCAAGTTGCTCTCAGCTCCCATCTTGCAAAGATGATACAAGGAGAGAACATTTCTGCCGAGGCAGGAGTCTTTGTCCAAGGTCCTAATGCCTGTTAAGAAGCTTTAATTTTGGAAAGTCCATTAAGTTCTCTCTAGTCATGCTCATATAAAAGTAATTCCCACTTCATCTGCATAAACTCACAGTACTGCTACTGAGTTCTTATAAAACAAGGAGTAAGTGAGGTCTCCAGATATAAGAAAACAATCAAATTTTTTCCAGCTGGCAGGTGATTACTGAAAAATGGAAATCTTTTCAAGCAGCTGCAAGACTAAGGAGGATTTACTGAGTAATACCAGTATATAAGGACTTATTCAGAAAACCAAAGGTAAGTACTGTCTGCTAAGAATATTATCACCTCCACAATATGCCAGCACTCCTTGCTATTGACAGACTAACAGTTTCTTTCCTCTTTTTATTCCTCAGTACTCATGTTTTTAAATCCCATACCAAATTTAACACATTTTTTTTAATCCAAGTATGAAGATGAAGTTTACTAATAGCTGCACACCAAGCTCTTGAATTAGGACATGTTTCTAGGGAGAAGAACTCCTGAATATTATTTTTTCATCATTTGTAGCAGATGCTGCTATGCTGGGTATTTTCAAGTTATAATATGAATCCTATCTTGATTTCTGGAACTGTAGATCAATCAATAAGATTTTTAGATTAATGTCACTGTTGTTTTCACTAATAGCTGAATTTCACTCCCTCACAATTATATTCAAGAGCATCTCACATTCTTACAGAATGGCTGTGGTTGGAAGGGGCCTCTGGAGGTCCTATAGTCCAACCTTGCTGCTAAAGCAGGTACAGCTACAGCAGGTAGCACAGGATGGTGTCCAGGTGGGCTTTGAATATTTCCAGAGAAGAACACTCCACAAGCTCTATGCTAGTGCTCTGTCACCCTTGAATAAAAGAAGTTTTTCCTCATATTCAGATGGAGCTTCCTGTGTTTCAGTTTGTGCTGATTGTCCCTTGTCCTGGGCACCACTAAGAGGAGTCTGGCCCCATCCTCTTGACCTTCACCTTTGTATGTATTGGTAAGATCCCCTCTTCTCTTCTCATGGCTGAACAAGCCCAGGTCACTCAGCCTTTCCTTCTGAGATGCTCCAGACCCCTTATCACCCTTACGGCTTCCACTGGGTCTGCTCCAGGAGCTCCATGTATCTCTTGTGCTGAGTGCAGGACTGGACACAGCACTCCAGATGCTGTTCCACCAGGCAGAGTAGAGGGGAAGGATCACCTCAACCTGCTGGCCTTCATTAAGTTCCTCAGCTACCGGAGATGGTATTT
Source organism: Aegithalos caudatus (assembly GCA_013389925.1). Lineage (NCBI taxonomy): Eukaryota > Metazoa > Chordata > Aves > Passeriformes > Aegithalidae > Aegithalos > Aegithalos caudatus. The sequence goes on along the minus strand of WEIU01020851.1, from coordinate 118,882 downwards.
TTTCTTCTTCCTTTTCCTTTTTCAACTTTTCATTAGCCTACTTTATGGTAAAACAGAAGCCATTGAAACACCAAATATCATCCATAGCAGAGTTATTTCAAGCAGGCCTGTAAGAAGGACTGTAGGACCAGCAAAAGGCAGCCACCCAGTGATCAAAAACTGCAGCATGACCTCAAAGCAGAAAGGTCACTCTTTGCAGCTCTCCTCTCACCAGATAAAACCTCAATTCCCAGCTTCCCAGCTAGATGCCTGCTTTTCTCCTCTGGTTAGGCTTCTTGTATTATAAAATTCAGTTGAACTGAGTCAGCTTGTATCATTCTCAAGGCATAATTCAGACAGCCTCCTCCAGTTTTGACACTGAGACCCCACAAAACTTTATTTCCAGTGTGCAGATTTTTCTGACTGAAAACCCAAGAAAAAAGTTTTGCGACAGTTCAAAATACTTTTATTACTGGGGACTATGTCATAATTGCTTGAAAGAAAACTTATGATATATTTTATCACTTCATATTTACCACTACATTTTTTTTCAGTCAAAATTATTAAATTCTACACTGAAATACATAAAAGTTTCTTCACAGACATTCCACAGATAAAAATAATTTCATGAGGAAAATACCATTGCTCACTTTTCCACCTCTGTAGAAGATTCTGAAGGAGCAAGTCACCAAATATTTTCAGTTTTTTTTTTTTTTTTCATTTAGAGTGAGTCACATAGCAATATAGGGGAAAACCAGAAAAAAATGGAATACCAATATTTGCATTCAATGTTTTATGCTCCAACTGAACAAATAATTTGGTGTTGTCTCTGATACTTTGTGCAGAATCCAAATTAGACAACTCTGTTTATTGACCACTTGACTATTTGAATGGAGCCAGAGAACAATCTGCCTGCTATAACATTTGTCTTCCTGCATGCGTGGTTTAATCAGCACTGAAATAGCTGAATTATTTTAGCCTTATGTTTGCTTACTGAATTTAGCTACTGAAAATATAATTTTTGTCCATTATATACCTCATTCATTGTAAATCAAGAATACTCCTGTGTTTTATCCTGATGTTATTTCAATTTACACCAGTAAAGCAAGAGCAGAATTTAGCTAACTAATGGCTGAACTGGTCTACTACAGCATTTGGTGTTCTGCAGGCTTGATAGTGAAGAAAATAAGAATGAAAGAAAATTATATGAGCTATGATTTGCACATTTCACATAGGAATGCTAAGGCTTCCTCAGGTCTGGTTGCAGTGTGAATTGTCTGCTCTTTGTTGCTGCTGCACAACCACAGGTCATTGGCAGAGGCCATTTACTGGGCACGATTTTACTCATCACACCAGATAGCTTGAAAGGCCTTCAGATATGTCCTGTGTGATAATTTCATTAGCTTTATGCATAAAGCCTTAAAAATTTTATTACTGATCTGGAAAAATATAAATACAAATTGCAAAATTCATGGGGTTTACACAACCAAGCAGGTAGACTAACCACATATTAACATTGTTTCATTTTTAGAAACATTTTATCTCATTTCCCAGAACTTTCACTATTCCTTGTACTGAGTGGGCAGCTCCTCACCGTTGTTATCAACTAATTAAGACTGAATTTCTGATATTGTAAGGGTTTATAAAAGTTGAAATAAGCTCTCTGAGCTGCCAACGCCTCTTGAGACCACAAATTAGTGAGATGCTCATTGCATGAAGCTCTCCAGTAGGTCAGCTTTTAAGTAAATAAAAGCAAATACACTGTAGAATAATAATAAAAGAGACAAAGTGGATTTCTCTTAAAGAGGCTTCTATTTTCCTACTGCCATAAAGTCTTGCATAATCTCTTCAGGACACCTTCAGAATGTTTCTAAAGGTTTTGCTTTTTAAAAGGTCACCAATTCAATGGTGCACACCCCACCCCCCTCCCCCAATAAAAGTATTTAAATACATAGTTTTAGATTACTTGTATCTCTTAGACCTGCTTTGTGTGAAATTGTTTTGGATTGTTTATACAGTGTGGAATAAAACTGCAGTTTGCTAATGGGAACAAAAAACTGCAATGTATTTCCTTCTTTCCAGCAAACTGAAGGTAGGAAGTAATTCTTTATATTCAGATACTTTCAGTCATATTTTTCTTGTTTAATTTAAGAGAAATCAAGTATCATAAGCACCCCCTGGAAACTTAGAGCACCCAGGTTTACTCATGATTTTTCCTGGTCTGCATTACAAAGAACTGGCACAATTTTAACCAACCCATCCATTGTGTAGGACTCGCCACCTACCACCTGTAATCTACATAATAGAGCATGTAATTTGAGATGTGCATTGCTCCTCCCCACATTCATTTCCAGCATGTCACAGTTCACCTGTTTAGTAATAGCAATTCATCACCTTCTGACAAACAGCACAATAAAACTGCTCGCCATGTCTTGTGATGGGAGCAAAACCAAACAGAAAGAAAAACTCTTGCTCTCACACCTTGGACTAGACACAGACCCATGTAATACCATTACATGGTATTACCACATTTTCAATTACTTTGCACTGTGATTATTAATGACAGAACAATATAATGAGTCTCAATGAAGATAAAATTCCTGTGGTTAAGTAAGTCCTTGATGCTGAAATTTCTTTACCAAATTAAAGCACTTCTTCCCCAGGCATTTGGGAGTCTCATTAAAAGCCAATTTAAGCCAATGAGAATATTCCCATTGATAGACATAAGTTCGAAATAGGTCCTCACTGTATTAAATTGAAATATGTAGGGGTCAATTTTTAGGAAAAACAGTTTCTTAGTACTGGCTCAGTATTGTTCTGTATCTGCTCATTCATCCAGTACAGATTCATGAGCTCAGATCAATTAACTATATACAAATGCATATATAGAAATCTCACTACACATATACACAATAATCCCAACTGAAGATGCAAATAGTGACAGTAGATACTTTTAGAAAGGCCTCAGAGATCTTTCAAAGCTTCTTATCTTATAGGTATACTGTAAACAATATGCCTTATCCCTTCTTCCATCTAATCATTAAGAATCACATTAATTTTGCACTTAAATTCCCCACCCAGAGCTGTATAAATTTATCCAGAGTCTACAGCTCCATAATGGACGTGGTTGCCAAAATCCAACCCAAGTCCCACTGTGATGTTCTAATAAGAAAGCTGCTTTTCAAATTCCACTGTCAAGTATCATCCAGACCTGTATAAGCCTGGACATCTTTGATTTTTATGTTGAAACTTTACAGATGCCAGAGCATCTGTGGTTTCTCCAATGACTATTTCTTGTTTCCTAGGAGGCTACAAAGGATGTGGCCACCTCCTCTTCGTGCAACCACCAAACTATTCTTTAAAAACCCATATATATATGTGTGTGTATGGGCATATATACCTACCATATACCTACCATATGTATGTATATACTTACATATGTGTGTATGTAAAATAAAACTGAATTTTAAGACAGTGTGCAAGACTGCATAGAACTATTTAGCCTAAATTATACCTTAATTTGGAGGCTCCTGATTCAACACCCCCCTCTAAGTGTTGCTACATATAAAAAATAAAAATTGCTCAGATGTTAAAATGGGAAAAAAAAAGAGTTTTTTTCTCACATGCTTCTATGGTTACAGACAAGGACTATCCAATAGGTTGTAGACATTGTCCTTCTTTACCTTATTTATGTTGAACTGAAGGGAGTATCATCCTATTGCATCATTCCTATGCTTACCCGCATCCTATTACCCTACTAGAAATCATGCAAATGCTTTTAATGAGAGAAGATCAAGCAATGCAGCAAGTTACCAGAGGAAGTGATGACAAAATGATAAATTCAGATCAAGATCAAATATCTTTTTGTAAGGCAATCTTTAGCAAAAAAACCCAATATATTTTAGACAGATTCAAGTTCGCTGCATGAAAAACATACGTGGCTACCTCAAAAAGCAAAACTGACCCACACAGCCCCAGGCATACCTTTAGCTCTGAAGTTGTATAACCTTTAGCAGGTAGAATGTGTGTTTGCCTAGATGCAGTCAAATCTGTGCTGTTTCTAAGATCACTTTCTATCTTGCAAAACTCTTACAAAACTTCAAATAACTAGATGAGTTTTTCTGAACTGTATCATGCAGATAATCAAAACAGATGATCTCATAGGTCCCCTTTGGATTAAAATTTCATGCACTGGCTCTTACTTTTATCTGCCAAAGACATTTTTTATGCTCTGAGGAGTTTTCTAAAGATAGATGAAAGCTGAACATTTGTAATCTAGCTGTTCCCTTTCAAATGGCGTGGCCAACTTCCCCCTTCCATGCGTGACATTACAAATGGAAATACCAACTGATCAGAGAAAGGCATCTGAAAAAAGTGACACATTTACAATATTCTGAGATTTTTTCCAGCANTCTCCTCCTAATAGCAAGCAAACAGCTAAGACCTCTTCCCTCAAGCTGACAATATGCTCCTGCTTGCCCAGATATAACTACTTGGCTGAAGCCAGTAGACTGTAGTCCGCTATTAAACTTATAGTCAAAGACAGATCGACACCAGCTTTGTCTCATAAAAGAGATTTTTACAGCTCCCTGGGAGCCAAGTCCATTACATACATTTCCCATTTGCACTAAAATTCATAGCCCTTGGAAGAGTTTGGATTCCGTTGTTGTCCTAAGCATTTGGATCTGATTTGGAATAGCTGAAAAAGGATATGCTGGCACTTTGGTGATGCAAATAAAAATTCAAGAGTAAAAGAACCTTCTCCTCTTTTTCCTTTCTTTCTTAAACTATTCTCTAACCTTACAGTACAATGCACATCTTACTTGGTTGCTATCTTATAACTGAAACAACTTCACAAATGTTAGTAAATTCTGTTCAATGTTTGCATAAATCAGAAAAGTCAGAAAAAAAAAGCACAGAAGTAGCTACTTTATTCATTTTGTCTACCAGTTACTGAAAGCAGTGAATAAGGAGGAGCCTGATAGAATCTTCAGTCTGCTAAATTCTACTTGCTGAATTACTTGAAAATAATGTGCTCCCAAGACAAAGATTCTGATATACCAATATTAAGAGGAGAAAAACAACAAAAAAGTAAAACAAACAAACAAAAAGTTTTTTAAAAATTTTTCATTTAAACCAAGAGACCCAGGTGATCAAAGTTCTGTTAGCCAAGGTTGATAACAGTTTGCCTGATAGAGGCATATCCACATACTTCATGTTTTTTTTCAGTCGACTTGCATTGTGATTAAAAATAAAATGTTATTGATAAATAGCTGGTTAAAAATCAAATGTAATCTGATAAATAACTGGCTAAAAGCTTGCTCTAAAGAAGATTCAGCTGGATCAGAAATTTTTCTGCGAATACAATATGGGTTAGACAATTTTCCTGTTTCCAGTGTTCAGTCAGTATACGCACATAAGCAGATGCACGACTTTCTGGTTTGGTTTGGGCTACAGAAACACCATAAATCCAGAACCTTTTGAATCCAAATGCTACAGTTTAAAGCACAGCTTTGGAAGCCAAAGTTGTAATATTTCACCTCAGGGGTTGTTGCCACATTAGCTTACTTTATCTGAACAGAAACAGAAAAGCCTCCGATTTATAAAAAGCTTCCAGCCTGTTCTGTGAAGATTTCTAACCCAATTTTGTAGCTCTAACATATCATAAGATTATACCCAACTCTGCATGGCAGACAAGAGGAAACTTGTAGTCCCTTTAAGACCTTGAATGACTGTGGATGAAGAGAGGTGTCCTGATACAACGGAAGTATAGATTTTCTGGCTCCTAGAGGTATTTGAAAAGCAAGGAAAAGGCTCATAGACCTAGCTAAATATTAGATAATTTTCCATTAAATGCTTATCTAAAAATCAATCTGGCATAATAACCATTACAAGCCATTTGTTTTATTCTTGCAAAGGACTAAGATATTTATGCAGCCAAGGCTAATATAACAATTTACGAATGAACAAGATAAATTCCAAACTACACGACCACATCCCTTTAATTATGACTTTTTAAATAAACCAGTTCTGAACCAGCATATACCCCATACACAGGAAAAGTGCTTTGAGTCAGTTGCTGGTCACGCCATATAATGTGCACATATGCCAAAAAAAGGGTTACAAGTATAACAGTAAAAAGAAAATGACAGTGCCAGAAGGCAAATAAGTGACAGAAGTGTTACTGACACTGATGAGATAGAAGAACACAGAAGCTGAGGGACCAGAACCAAACCCAACCTAGAACCATCAGAAATGGGGAGTTTTTGTTTGTGTTTCTGACATGACCTGTCTGCCAGCTACAGCTCCTGTCCCACAGCTTCCTAGTTCAGTGTTGCCTCTCTCCTCTGTTCCTTGGATATCCCATATGGAAATACTGAGAAGTGTGACAGAACACCCTGAACATCTCTCCCTCTCAGTATTTCTGCATCTATTGGGACTCTCACAGTAAACTTAGAGGTTCAGTTTCCAAATATCTTCTAAACAAAGAAATGCAGCCTGCTTTTAGCCACACAAGTCAACTAGAAAAAAGCATACATAGTGCAATAAAAATTGTGTACCTTTTCAAATTATTCCTTATTAAATAATTAATAAATATTTTAATATATAATTGCACTTTTAAAAAAGAATTTAACGAGAAAGTTACAGAAATTATAATGGTCTACCTTGCAGCAAGAATGTGTTAATTTTCTTAGCAGGTATATCCCACTAATGGAATATTTTCACAGCATTACCATATCAGCCTGTTAATACCATTTGCAAAATTCAATAAGAGTTAATGAGAACAATAATTATTTGAGAGTGAATATTGCTTTGGGCTTTATTATTCCTTTCTTTTAATGTGGAGTTCTTTGTTTTGGACTCTATATAATGGTAAACTGACTACTTCACCAGGTAATTGAATTTCTCTTATTACACACACACACCCTCTCCACAAAGAGCCTGTGATACAATGTTTTTGTCCTCCTTGCTAAATCACTCAAACTCCGTGGGAATAAGTCAGATCCTACTTTCAAGAACTCTACTGAAACTCAATGCAATGACCACAAATATTGGTAGGTATTTTTCATTTTTAAGGGGGCTCTGTAATCAAGATTATTTGCCCCATTGACCAAATATTCAAGCAGACTAAAGGCTCATAGCAATAATTAGAATAAATAATCCCATTAAGTCTTGAACTTAATAATAAACTGGTACAGCATTAACATTTTGGTCATTAAACTTATTTAATTAAATTTAATCAAGCTCGCACATTATTATGGCTACAGCAAACTAGCTACCCACACTGCCTTGTCCCTCCTCTTATCCACCATCAAGAGAGAAGATGATAAAGAGGCAAAAGAGGAGANAAAAAAAAAAAAAAAAAGGAGAGAAAATGTCAGATTTTATCAGAAGTAGGCTGATTCAGAAAGTGGTTCAAAAGACCCTCATATCAGAGCTGGGCCTCACAAAATAAGAAAATGGAATCTTTACAAACAAAGAGAAAAACATTTTAGGACAATGTCTCTAAGCTATCAAATGGCCTGGGAGATCTAAATCCTAACTTCTGTTATATGCTGTTTTGTCACTAACATGCAATTACTTGTGCTTAGGGCATCTTCACTCTCCTTGTGGCAAACATTAATTTAACATTAAATCAGTAAAGAAACTAAAAAAACCCATAATGTTTGGACAGGTGTATAAAATGTGACCCATTTGCTTTTTTTTAAGGGCCTAATTTTACCTTTTAAAACTCAGCAAATATACCAGGTCATAAATTAGGGTTAAAAGTGCAAAAATCTGTCCATTCTGAAACAAAATCTTGTTATGAAGTATCATTGTCAGTATCCACTTTGGCCAAAACTGTGTAGATTCCCTAACAAAACTTCATTTAAAGGCAGAAAGCATATGTATTGTGCTGCTAAGTTATGACTTTCAATTTTAGTGGCATTGCCACTGAACTAAGTAGATGAGAAAAACTCTGCATGTTTGTAGTTTCACCTCTACACTGCCAGAAAGCAAACACAGGCATCATTTCCTTCCTGGGTTAATTCGTTACAAAAAAAAAAGGTTATTTACTAACACTAGTTATGCAGTCTGAGCCTTCCCCTCTCCAGCCAGGAGCTTGGTAGGGATGCTGCCAGCAGCAGTACATACATAGTTTTACAAAAATAAGCTGCTTCACAGGAAAGTGCCAGTTCAACTAAATTCAAGTGTCTGCTTTACACATTTTCCATTAAAAAATCTGGTAATTATTTTTTTTATTATTATTTAGACATGCTACTGCAGTGTTTCACAGCAGTTACAGACAAATTACCCCGGCCGTCAGTCTTCTAAGGAAAGAAAATAAGGTCTTCTGGAACATGTAAATTTGGGGGGCATAAATTGAGTCATTAGGTAATAAAATAAGACTCCTCTGAGACACCATGACATCAAGTCCAAATACAAATACTAAAGATTAATACCAAAATACTAAGGGGTTTGATTTTTCACCAGAAGTTCAGACATTTCCAAGGAGAGAAAACCCTGACTTTCAAACACTTTAAATCACAAAGATTTATAACATTTAGAATGGATCCCATCAGATCTTAGTGCAAGATGTGCCACTAGAATTTTCACCTTGCCCAAGTGTCTTAGAAATCACTGGAGATGTCTCTCAAAGGCTTTGTTGTACAATGTTCATCCACGCCTCAGATTTTTTTTTGTTGTGGTTCATTTGAAGTCTATAAATACCACAAACTTCTGCTATATCAAACTTCACTGAGCAACTTTGATGTTTCTAAAGTATAATATTTAGACTAAAAGCTTTCCAATAATAAATTCCTAATGTAAAATAAAGATAGGGCTGCAATTTCTATCAGAAGCTTAATATTTTTTCTCAATTTCAAAATATTGTGACATACCAGACCCTAAATAGAAAGGTACACTTAGCAATTAAGAAAGATTGAAAATTGGGAGAATTAAAGCTTGACTCTGCCTTTTAGACTGAAAAAGTTATAACATTTTGTTGGCTGCTAAATATCATTGTCAAAAACGTCAGAGAGGTGCAGAGTCAAATGCTGTAACCCTAATGAAAATAACTTGACTGAGTGACTGAAAACCTTGTCATTCTAGTGAAAAGGCAAAGAAAGGCTATAATTTTTGTAACTAGTAAATCAAATTTATGCAGAAAAGGGGATAAAGACTTTTGTTGTTAATATTCTTTACCCTTTGAAAAACCCATAAACAGTGAACAACTAATTCAAGCACTTCAACTACCTATAGAAAACTGCACCATCACGGAACAATCTGGAATCCCTATATACATATCATCAGATTTAATGAAGCTTGCTAATTGCTCTCATAACTGGAGCAGAAAACTTGCATTACAAGTAAAAAATCTTGGTTTCAAACTGATGAATGCCCTGTTCTACTACACAAGCAAATATAAGTCTTTTCCTGTTGGTGTTGGGGGAGGTACGACTGACACCGAATAAGGCTTCAAGCCCCAGCACCTTGCTATCTAGAAGTCTCTCATACCTTTTCTATGTAGCCTCCCATGGGCAGCTCTGGCTTTTTCTCTCCTTTTGCATTTCTGACTTGCTCCTTCCTGTGCCTAGCACATCCACCTGATCCTGTCTGTCCCTCACACGACCTCCTGTCCCTTTCACCTCACAGCAGGGCCAGCAGACTCCAACTGACCCCCTCCCAGCTCACTCACTCTGTATCACACCCAGAGCTGGGAGGACAAGGCTGTTCCCACTCTTGGATAATTAACACAGCTGCAATATATCAGGGGAAAGATTGCCTTCAGCACCATCTCTATCTTCCCACATTTTCCTAACTGAAGTCAGATTTTATATTAGATATTTATGTGAATCACTTGTTTCCACGTTTCCTTTCTCTTTAGAATACCAGTGTGACTTAAATGAGAAAAAAAATGGAGAATCACCAAAGTGCTACTTGAAATCAACATATAGAATGAACCAAAATGTCACACTTATAAATATTTATAAGATAGGATTTCCCATTATATGTTCAGCATTGAATGGTGCATGTTATTCTTATTAATGTTTCATAAACATTTGTACAGAAAACAATATGCTTTATTTTTCTTCTAAGTATTAAGTAGAATTATAGCAGCATCTGCTTTCAACAGTTGAGTGCACAAGCTATTCATGCCCTGTCGTAAATTCCATGATGCATTAAGATGCCATTAAATGTACCTTCTGTGGTTCTCTGCTCATTTACATACCTTGTAAATCATCATGTAAAAATCAAGTGAACTAGGGAGTAATCACCTGCACTCTTCCCTTCTGCCACAGAATCCAGTGCCATCCACATCTTCCTCCATCAGGATGATCATCACCATTAAACATAAAGTCAATTATGTCAATGATAAGAAACTTAATTGCTTAAGGCAATTTGAGCTGTTTTTTTAACAAGTCCATTTTCTATAAAAATATTTAAAAGCCAAGCAGCTTAGGCAAGCCAGAAGATACAAGCAGAGTTGGTGAGCACTTTCTTTTAAAGGATCCTCAATTGGACGTGTTATGCAAAATAAATAAATAAACAAACAAATAATAAAACCTGGAAGAATGAAAATAAATTAAAACCCTGTCTCTGTGGTCTTTCCTCCTCACACACAGTCTTTAGCAATCTTCCTGTACAGCCTTTGTTCTTGAGCAAAAAAGTGAAGGAGAATATCTCAGCTTTTGCAGAACTAGAACAAACTGGAAAAGAACACCTCCTTTTTTATTACTATTTTTATATCATTAGTATTCTAAGTATTGGTTTTTTCACTGTACGTACTGATTTAGCTTCTCCAATCCAGTTTTAAAGGAGATGCCTGGAAATGGTTTACTTCTATGAAAACCAAGCAGTTTCCTGCACTGGCTGGCGAGTTTAGTTTTGTCAGTGTTGCAGCTGTAGCTCCACTGACTGCAGACACTGTCACTCTCTCCACTCTGGTGATTCAGCCTCTAGTGGTCAGGAGCTTGGAAACAGGCATCTGCACCTGGGTACCAGAGTTGGCAAAGTAGTGTGCTGCTGGCAGAGTACCTGCTAGGTTTCATTGTTTCCCTTTCAACTTTAAAACATTTCAGTCCCTGTAAATTAGTCAAATCAGCTTTCTCTGAATTTGACAATTACTTCTATGGATTTCTTGAAGCCTGTCTAAGAAGCCAGACAAAAATATTTACTGTATAGAAACATTGCCCAATTGTCTTTATTGTGTCAGAGTGTCCTTGAAAAGGAACAAACCTGGTGAAGTGCAAGGCCTGAAGTCAACAACAAAGGTTGGAGAGGAGCTCTGGAGGGAGGGAGGAAGGGAAGGAGACAGAATGGTAAACACTGCTGAGTGCACATATGCATCCAAGGTGAACTGCAAGACTGCCAGAGGTAACTAATTTGTTTCGAGTCTGTCAACTTCCACTGGAAAAATATTTTCAAAACTTAAGGAAATGAAATAATCCTTGATTTTAGTGTCAGGCTTTCACCTAGCACACACAACTCCCTAGCTATGAGAATGCAGCCCATGGGACTTCTTAGCATCCTTTTCAAAGCAACAGCTTCTGAAAATAATCAGATCACAGGGGTTTTTTTCCCCTCAGAAGGAGAACTTTAAAAGGGGAGGAGGGAAGCTAATAAATAATATGAAATTTCTTGCATTTAGTGACAAACGTTATGAAAAAAGCACAGCGCCTTGTAACTGATGCTTTCTCCTTGCCTGTCATCTGTGTTTATACCATATCTATCAGTCTTTGCAACCCTCAGTCCTTGAACTCCTGCAAGCAATACAGGGAAGCATCTACCGTGTGCTTCATTACCAAACACTAAGACTCTTCTCTAGCCATTCAAGAAATACTGGGAGAGAGGGAATGGTCTTCCGACAAAAAGAAGAAACGTTGAATTTGGGGTGATAGGTCTGCTATAAACTCATGGGTACAGAGAAGATTCCTCACAGATGAATCAGGAACAGTTCTGCAAATTGAACACACCCATGTCTACCATTTTTTGGTGGAGCCCCTTTCAAGCCAGCTCTTCACACAGGACAAGGTTGGGTTTGAGTGGATCCGGCACCCTGGAAAGCCCATGTGGACAACAGAAACCCCACTTTACAGATATCTCTTGGCATGTCAGTCATTTATAGATGACAATTTTTCAGTTCTATTAGTAAAACACTTTTGAGGGAAACTTTGTCAGCCTCACACTAAAACAATACCATCACAGTGACAAGCCAACATCTTTGGGTGCTACCATAGTCACGACAGGAACAACTGCTATTCCCTCTGAGCTGCCACGTCGTTCTGGGTGGACAAGTTGGATGGAGAAGTGCATTCTCCCACAGATTATTTTGGGTCACTGTCTCCATGAGGGAAAACCCTATACTGGCCAGCTGGCTGCCTCTGTGCTGGCCTCACCCTCACTACCCACACACTGATCATCTAGAAACAGAGGTCGTTGTTGTGCTACTGAGAACATAGCTTTGGAAAAGCTGTTATAAATACTTAAACCCTTTTCACACCTTATTTCATTTTTACCAACCTCTCTAAACATTTTACAGATCAGCCAACACTGACCATTGACCCCCTTGCTTTTTAACTCTGGAACCAGCGTTTGCATCAGAAGAAACTCTTTATGATGCTGAGTGAAAGCAAAGCACTGAAAGCACTGAAAAATTGGATCATACATTTGTTATTGAGAGACTGTGGTCAATTCAGCCTCTTCTGTCATGAGAGCAGCTCTGTGCACTTGGCATTGCAGGCTCTTATTGCAGTCACACAGCTCAGAATGTTTAAAAATAAGTCTACATCCTTATTTAAATTCCAAGAACTAGCCTGTCTCCATTGAGAAATCTTCAATTTTACTCTTCTATGAAGCAATTCTCCCTTGCTAATGCTGTAAGCATCTCCAAATATTCATTCATAAGAAGATTAACAATAATCTCTAGCCAGACTAGATGTTTTTAGTCCTAGCTAAAAAGCTACACTCTTGCCACTGCTTATACCTGCTGAGTTCAGTCCTTTTCAGTCAAAGGCTACAAAGACACAGCCATCTGCCTGTGTGGGTTCATTTCCAGCAAACTGATCCCAGACATTATCACATTACATTTCCAGCTCTAAGAAAAACCTGCCAATGTGCATAAATAATTTTAAAATCTAAGAAAAATGCTGGAATCATCTTTTTTTCCTACCGATAATTCATCCAGCACAGTGTGACCATGGTACATGACTCATGCTCCCACAAACTACCCTTGCATAAATAAGTGATGATTCCTCTAAGCAGCTGGAAAATGTAACTGAATGAAGAAGCACAGCCTAATATTTAACATCTAAAAATCTATGACTTCGTAAATGCAAATTTATATACATATCTACACATATAAACTGTAACTCTCTTGGTCTTTCTAACTTCAGGGATTCTTTTTGGTACTGAATGGTTAATCTGGCCTACATGGGTAATTAAAGATATACTTGTTCCTTACTTCTGTTCTTTTTCCTCCAAGAAAACTAAAACAAGTTTTGCAACAGGAATACTATATCACTAAGAGAGAAATTTGTCATCACCTTTCCCTAGACAAAGAAGCCAAGAAAAATTACTCAAAGGAGGACTGAAACAAACAAGTTCAAAATTGAAATCAAATCAAAAATTTTAACTAAACCAAAACTTAATTTCATATGTATTCTTCCCAGGTGGATTATGAGTAAACAAAAAAAAATCCATTGCATTTGTGTTTTTAAAGTTTTTTTCCTACTCCCAGTCAGCTTGATTCTCATAATAGGAAAGGGGAAAAACTCCCAGAAAAAAGACACCTTCTGTGTGCTTGTAAAGTTACATTCTTGAGGGAAATGGAACTTTGTCATGATGTTTTGTTAAGAAAAAAAAATGCAGGCAAGTGTTATAGAAGGTACTTTAAGCATATATCAGTCATATTTATGACTCTGAAATGTGTGCTATTTCAGTACTTCCTGCTCTGTTACATTATTCAGATGCCAACTGTCCTGTATTTCATATCCTTTACAGACATTTAACACAAAGTACACTTCATTCTGGCATTGAATATTCCTTTTTTACTTTCATACTCACATATCATCTCTATTTCTTCCCAGTTCATCCAGATATTTGAGTAATGCAAGTAATGACAACATTTAAGAGAGGAGCTCTATGTAGTTACTAATTTACTTTGCCCATCACTGGATTCTCTCAATACCACCATTTTGTTGCACATTTCCCATGGGAAGTCCCCACTAGACATTATGTAAAATCAGTACATATTCTGTATAATGCTTCTCTTTAATTATTTCATGTTCTTATTTAAAAAAAAAAAAAAGTTTCATTTCTTTCCCTCTATTGCTTTCAAGCCTCTTTCTACCATTTCCATCTCTCTCCTTCATAGCATCTACAGTCCTCATGGCAACATGTTTTGACAGGACTGGCATATGAACCCTGGGAGCTGCTGTCCATTTCTACAGGTAGCCAGATCAAAGTAGAATGTTTAAAAAAAAAAATTAAAATCTCTCAGCATCCTAGAATGGCTTCCTGTTCCTCTGTCCTGTCCTTTTATACCACTAGTCTGTAACCAAAATAAGAAAATATCCTTGTTACAGGATATGCAGCAGTGCTCTGACCACAAGTTAACCTACAGAGAAGCTGTCTTGGGTTTGACTAGACAAACATATTGTTTTTCATATGAGACCTGCCTTTTTTATGACATAAACATAGAGGGTCAAATCTGCCATTTTATTGTGGCAAGCCATTTCCACAACAAAAGCACAACACATAGACACACAAACACTTATGGTATAAAATAAATGTTGTAGCTATATGCAGCTTTACTCTCAAAGCAAATGCATCTCTCAAGAGATTATATTCTCAAGTAGTGCACTGTTGTGATCTGAAATAAAACATCTGTTATACATCTTCTACAACAGCATTCATTTCAGAAGTAACTAATTTCAGAATTATTATTATTATTATTATTATTATTATTAATAATAATAATAATAATTTGCAAAGTTCTGGCTGCCATTCAAAACCATCCTGAAGTCACTTGAACTGCTTTATTGAATAAACAAACAAACTGCTTGTTTCTTCCCACTGCTTTCCTCTGCCAGAAATACAAACCAGACAAACAAATTTCTAAGTGATGTCATTCTGATACAGCCATTTGAACTTTACCAATTCCAGAGCCTATTTCAGAAAATCTAAATGTTCTATTAAAGAAACGCTATTTTTTGTGCTATGGCTTATGCTAAACTATTCCCCCACTAGAACCTGAGCTAAATACTAATACCAGATTCTTACTGTGGTCTGGATATGAGTAATATTTTTTGTTCATCCAGAAATCCAAAGTGGATAAAATCTTGTTTCAAATTGCACTTTGCATTGATTTCAAATATAATTCTTGAAACTTAAAACAGGTTTAAAATAGCTGTCTTTGTGCACCTGCCTCAAAATATTTTAGGAAAATTCTGTTGTTAAATCCTGTATTAGTGCCATGTTAGGGAAACATGATGAAAATAAACCTTGAAAAGTGTAGGAGAGATAACTTGGAAATAGTAAATGGACCAAGAGAAACTTCATATATCATTCAGTTAGAGGACAAAGGTCGGGTTGGTGGCTACTGAAATAGCAAGCAACCACAGCATAGTTTGGAATCTACCAGGAAAATGCCTTTCACTATACCTAGTCCTAAATTCTGTAGGCAGAAAAAAAAAGAAAACCAAAAAAACCCCAAAACCACAGGAGAGATGAAAACCAGCTACAAAGCCTACTGGGAATGAATGCATCTGCTACCTCAAAATACATGTGTTTCTATTTTCCAAATTATATCTTTAACATAGAGCTGGCTTCCGCCTCCTGACAGCAAATGGTTTCTTTATTTTAAATTGAGATGCAGTCTGTGTGAGAGTGACATTTTATTGGAGCATCAAGTTTCTATAACTCTAATTAAATTTAGACCATCTCTGTTATTTTCAGTCATAGCTGGCCAGATAGCCTTACAAGAAAGCTGTTAGAATACTCATGTCTTGGCCAACAAGTTCATCATGGCTTCATACACCCACATAGAAAAAAGAAAGCTTCAATACGTTATAAAATACTATGTTAAGTAAAATGTTTTCAAAAGGCCTATTTAGGATAATTCACCTGGATTAAGTTCCTGCTTTTTAATCAATGGACTATCAATTTACAACTACATGCAATTATTTACTGGAGTACTGACATGTGCAATATTAACAGGAACAGCACTGCCACATTGGGCCATTCAGCCCAAATACTCCTGGAACCTCTCACGTGCAGAAATGTGATCTGCCAAACCTGGCTCAGCTGCCACCTGCTGTGAGCAGCACTTGAATCCATGAGATCAACCTTGTTCCTCTCTGTGCCCCTTCAAGAGATTCAAAGAAGTTTAAAAGTGGACTTTAAAAGTTCTGGTCTTCACAAACTTTTTAAAAATTATCTTTCATCTGGTTTTAGCAATAACAGGAATAGTCCATGGGCAAGGGAACAAAAGGTTGATGACCTAGGGTATGTTTGTTTTCTGTGTAGATGTTCAAGGTTGGCTTTAATTATGCCATTCATCCTCAGTTGGAAGACACTAGTAATTTATCAAGATATTTCAATAGATTATGTATTCTACAGGATATCATAGTCACACATTCAACTGGTGCAATTTGAAGACATTAATGATTTCAAAAACAATTTTATACACATCTAATATTTGAATTCCCTGGTTTTTAAAATGTGGAATCTAAGCTGCATCTTAGTTTTATTACATTACATAATCTTCATTGAATCCCTGTTTCAATTTCAAGGAATTTGAAAACCAAAAAAATCATCACCTACATACTAGAGATTGAGTGAAAATTAGTATTTTCCAATATTTGCTGAAAGTCTACCAAAAGGCCACATGGTTTAAGGGAAAAAAATAAAGCACCCCAGTCACAATAAGAGTTTGTGAGTAATTATATAGGTTATTCCCTAATGCAAACAGAACAAAAGTGTGCTTCCTTAACTATGTATTCAGAGAGAGCAATTAAGAATATAATGGTACATCCCAAACAAAACAGAAATAATGCATTTTTTAACAGATTCTCATACTCCAGAGTCCTGACTTTCTATTACCCACATTCTGGTTGAAGTCTGTAACAGCTCTGGAGACTGATTTCATTAATGTGACCTTCATTACTTCACTTCTCCTTCAGAGTCCTCCCTTCTCATTAGCTCTGAGAGCCAGAGCTTGTTAATGGCCCAGCAGTCATATGGTAGATCAATAACCTAATAAGGGCAGAACTTTAAGTGCAGGGAGAGAATAGAGAAAGAGGGAGAAAAACACTTCAAAATTTGCATTTGTTCCTCCCTTGGTAACAGATGTGAATCAAATTCTAGCAATGTGTACAGGGAGATCTGGATCAGGTCCTAAAGCCTACACAAAAATCCAGTTGGATTAGATGATTATTTCAGTTCTAAATCCTGGTGTTCATTCTAACCCTGCTCAGCAGCTGGCAGCAACCCTGGTGGTTTCTAAGGTTGGATAAACGCAAACTCCCATAAAAATCTGGTTTAAGGCCATGATCAATCATGAAATGTTGTATTCTGCAAGATCTTGTTTAGTACCAACTGTTTTCACAAAGAATCCTTTCTGCTGAGCGACTTGGATGTAAGGTCTTTTTTTTATGGTTTCAGTGGGAATTAGATATGCCAAGTGATCTGACAGCCTGCATCACAATGTCTGCTAAGCTGCATGATAATAATACCACAGATATGAAGATAATGGTCCACAACAGCGTACATTAGCATATTTTTCTGATCTGATAGGCATCCAACAAGCAGTTATCAGTCAGGAAAATGGTGCAGGGTTAAATCCTTAAATATCTCCTAGGTCAAGAATCTCTGTCTTTCCTACAATACAGAATATTTTGATTGCATGCAACCAGCCTCATGGAGATGACTGCAACAACGGTAGCATATTTCTGGTATCTTTCACCTCCCTGAATTAGACAATGTTAGTGGGATTTGGGCACATTTGTTATACTTGTTGTCCGTTTCAGCCACAAAAATCAGAAGAAACCCCATGAGCTTCTAAGTAAATGCAGAGAACTCTCTTGCAGCAGCCAGCTTTAATGAGGTATTGCAACACCAGCCTGTGTATTTCAAAAGCAAAAAATCCAGCAGCTTTCTGAAAAACAACACCCTCATCCCATTCTCAGCAGTGCTACAGCCTGACATGTATCATCTAGCTTTTAAGTTTTTCTGGAAGGATACCGTTTGACCTAACCCACTGGAGGTAAATCATTATATGATTTAATAGGCACAAGTGCTTGTTAAAAGCTTGCCTGAGCAGCCACTTTTACATCCACAACAAACACATCCTGTGCTCTTCTAAATATTAATTTTGCCACGTATTGCTTACTGTAAGTTCCCTGTTGTGTTTGACTTAATTACCTTTCTGTGAGCATCATGCAGTTTTAAAAAGAAAAAAAAGAAATTTAACTTAGATCACCCCTCTGGTGTGGGATTTTCCCCCATCATAGGGTTTACTACAGCTTTCCTGTATTCAGCACCCAGGGTGGTGGATTTCTCATTGGCCCCCGTGCACAGAGGCTACTCCTGTCAAAGGGAACTTTTCTTCCTTAATCCACATCATTCTATCCTCTTCAGCTTCCTCTTGTGAACTTCTCTCTGAACACTTACAGATCCACCTAAGGGCAGTAGCTCATGCTCTGCTTAAGTGATTTATTTTTCTTCCAACAGATCTAGATTTTCATGAGATTGTTAAAGTCAGCTTGGTTTCAATCAGGACTAATAACCTTCAAATAGTATTTGGTAAAATATGCATTTACTGACTCTTTCAAGCCATGCATAATTAGAGTTATTTCTGCTTTTAATATACATAGCATTTTTTATTATTCCCTTATTTCTGGAGGAAATGTGCATTAATTAGTAATTTTTAAATAAAATTGGGGTTTCTCTACTATAAAGAACTGCAAAGAACTCTTGGGTTCTTGTTTATGAAATATGTTTTTAGCATTGATGTTGTATTAATTTTTCTGGCTTGGTGGCAGTTGGATGCATGTTGATGATAAAAATGCTTTCTGTTTTTAATATCCACATAATTTTGCACTTTATTTCCAATTTATTACTCATTAATGAACCCAAGTATATAAAGTAAATAAAGCATTCCATAAAACAAGACAAAACCTAATTGCACAGAAAATAAGTGGTAACTTAAGACAATAAGAAATCATCCAAATTAAACTAATTCTACCAATGATTTTAAAGAATTAATACCTCAGGGCTGTTCTACACTGTGTTTCCATTCAAAGAAATTACATTCCACAGAACAGAGTAACATTGCAATGAATGAGCACCTCTGTGTTTTGGGACAAAGAAACTGACTTCATGTTTTGTTTTGAAGTGCCTTCAGAAATCTACTTGTAAAAATGCATATTCTCTGCAATTCCCAATGAGAATGGTTAATCTCCCATATCAAGTTCAGGCATTAAAAAAAAAAGGATACACCAAAGAAGAACTTAATTTACTTTGCTTTATTTTTCTAACTTTAAATCAGTGCTGAGTAGTTGCACATTATCTGGATCAAACCATTTAAAAATAGTATTGGGGTTTCTGTTGGACTGATATGGAGTTTTCCAAGACTCACAGTACACTGAGCACTTAACATCTCTCATCCACAAAACTGGAATGTTAAAAATTGAGATAAATACTGAAATCTGGAATAAGAAAAGATTGTAAATTGGCAAGCTGAATTTTTATATGAAACAGAGAAGGTCATTTATTATCTCTCTGCCACAGATGACCCATCTGCACAATGAGGACACCAAAATACCTCAGCACAGCTCTGCAAGGCTTTCTATTTTATAAGCCTTTTCAAGGTCCCTAAGTATACATTGATAAGGAAAACTTCAGTTCTAGCTCTTTAAGAGGCCAGGCGCTATACACACTAAGCAATAACAGAGCAATTGTGAATACTGCTATGTTTCTTAATAAAGAAAGAAAGTTTTCTCCAAAGTGTGACTGTTTATGATTTATCACTCATCTTTAGAATCTGCTTGTGTGTCCAGAAATTCAATTTAAGAAGCAATACTTTAAAAGGCAGCCATGGGAGCAGCAAGGGGGCTTTAAACTGACAAAACATCTATTTTCTTGGAAGTCATTACAGTTAGATGTTTATCTGCCTCTCACAGGTCTATCTGACAATTCCTTTTGTTATTTTCCATCAAGCATTGTTCAGTTACAATGTTTTTGAAAAAACTGGATTATAAGAGTGGGTGGGGAATTGGAGAATGAGGTCTGTCCTGTTGGCTCAGTAGAAAAGTACAACGGGCTGGCTGCCATAGTCTAGCATTGAGGAAAGGGTGGTTGAAGTAAAAGGGAGTAAGATCAGCTTATGCAAGACTCTTCTGTAGCTGTGTTCCTCTTGGGAAAGGAGACCATTAAAAAAAAACTGGAGAATTCACAGCAGTGACACAGATGGCTAAAGAAATTTAAAATTTTTCCAAAATTTTATGCAGAATTAAAGAGCTATTAGTGCTTGCCTTAAGTCACCTTTTGCCCATTAAATCTGACCTTTTGCTCAAGTTAAGCATATTTAAATTTCCACCTCCCAAAATTCCTCCTCAAAAGTATTCTAATAACTCTCAGGATAACCTCTGATGGTACACACTGCAGTAGAGAATGTACACCAGTGACCTACAGGCACAAAAACATAAGCAGCACGGGGAGAAGAATTCAAAGAAAGAATTAGGTTTGCATTATCTTCTCTCATCTTGCTCTTACTGAAAGAAAACCTGAAGAAAAGGGTTTCATCCTATCTACTACAAATACCTTTATCTCTCCAGAGAGGGCATCTGAAAGCTCGTTAATGACAGAACTGTGTTTTCCAAAATTGCTGTTTCTTTACAAACAAAACACCTAAATAGCAGTTGTTTGTGGGTTTTTCTAATACATTCTTTTTAGTGTAAAAAAGCCCCAAATGAAAATATTCAAACAAGCAAGACCAAACAAGTAACTAAAACTCAAACTAAATACTCCACTAAATACATATCATTTGCTTAATTGGGGAGTGAAAGGGGCTGGAAATAGATGAAGAAAGGAAATTAAAATAGGACAGATGGGTTAACTTTCAAAACCCAAGCTGATTAAAACTCTGGACAAAACACTGAATTTGCTATATTTGCCCTTATTCAGGGGCAGCAGAGTTATGCCTGCACTTCAAGAAGCTTCAGAAGATCATTTTGTTTAATAAGCTCAAAGATCCGAGAAAAACATTTGCTGGGAAAAATACCAGAGGAGCTTGACTTTCAAAGTGATTCAAACACAGCTTTTTACTACAAAGTGTCTTTTCAATTAGGATCCTAGGAATCAGAGGAGGATAAGATGTAAGGTAATGAGGGCAGGCATGACACGGCAGCCTTAGGGCTCCGTGGGATTTTCCTTCAACATTTGATTCAGCCCCTTGGAGAAACCTGCAGTGAATCTGATAGCTTCCCTCTCTTTCCCCATGCCTCAGCTTTCAGGTCTGGAGTGCTCTGTCGTATTTTGCATCTATTGTGCACACACCAGCACAATTATAAAGCTTTTGTTTCCAGGAGTTCTGCATTTTATTATTTAACAAAATAAAATAACTTTAATGACATGAAGCCAGGCCTGTTTCCTAGTCTCTAGGAGATTAAATGAGGAAGGGAGAGATCATCTGAAAGTCTGTGTGTTGGAAACATCAAGTAATGACCTTTATTACTAATGACCTAGGCCCTCCAGCAATGAACCTAGACAACACTGATTAAGAGAGAAGCCTGCTGCTTTTTACAGGCATATAAAATAAAAGGAGTCTTTGTGCTAATAGAAAGGAGTATGACACAGAAGGAAATGTAAAAATGAATGAGCTATAAAAAGAAGGGATTTTTCCTCCTCTGTGGAAGACAATAAGAAATTAATCTAGAGATATAAAAGCCTGAATCATAGTTTCATACACCATTGCAGAAGCAGATCTTTACAAGCTAATGTTAACTAAACCCTTTGATGCAGAGTTGCAGAAAATAGACAGTAACTTTTTTCCAGGTGTGGTCTAGAATAGCAGCTTATTCTTGAAAACAATATCAGCTGCCTCTCTTAGAGTAAATAACTCAACCTAAGGACATTTTTGCGTCATGTGCCCATTAAAAAAAAAAAAAA
>WEIU01020851.1:75202-96255 GCA_013389925.1 Aegithalos caudatus | reverse complement strand
ATATCAAAAAACCAAAACAAAGCAAAAAATGAAAAAAAAAAAAAATCAACCAAACAAAAACCTGTGGAAAAAGAAAAAATGACAGAAGAAAATAAAGTCTTCAAACAACAGGGAAACTCCAGAAAGGTAAAATGGATAACAAGTGACAGGTAATGTCACAAGGCAAGCATACTCACAAGTACAATTTGGGGTTTACCCAGCAAGACAATTTGGGGATTACCAGCTGATAAGGGAGAACACAAACTCCCCACCAGCTTCATCTGGCTGCTTCTAATGCTATGGCTACATAAAACTTGGTAGAGCTCAGGTGATTGTAAATTATGAAAACCTTCTTCTTTGTTTTATTTATAATGAAATCAAAATATTTGGTGCTCTTGTTAGGCAAAGAGGGGGTCCCCACTCTTACCAGAAGCAAAGGGATTTCAGCTTGGAAGTTCAGCTTAAATTATTGCAAACCTGCTTGGTTCTGCAGCTAGTCTGGCAGCTTTCATGAATAACTATTTTTCACTCTAAAACTGCTACTCATGAAAACTGAATGAGTACATGAGTGTGGGATGACTTGCATTATATACTGTTTGGCTTAAAACATTAATTTTTAATTTTTTTTCTATTCAACACAAAATTTTACTTGGTTACTTAAGCTATCTACAGTCTATAAAAAGTTGATAACTTGAAAAAGAATTCACTTCAATTTCAAAATAATAATTTTAGATGCATCTATCCAAAATAATTTATTTAGACTGCTACTCCAAAACTTTCAGCACTTGCTAGCTTTCCTATCCATTATGCCACAGCCTTCAGAATAGCATGTTGAGCAGCCAAATGTCAGCCTGAGTGCAGAGCTCTGATAAAAGGGGCCAAGAAATCTCAAGACACTCACAGCTGCAGTGGCAGAAAACACGAAACGCCAAAGGGAGGAATGAATTCAAGTACAAAGTCACTGCAAGTTTAAACTCTCAAGAGAGAATATAAAGTAATCAGAGCAGAGCAAGTTGTCTGCCGAAATACTCAGCCTTTCCTTGTCAGACTGCTATTCTGAACAAGCACCACCCAGGTTAGAAAACAGTGTTATCACTCAGCTCTTACTACCACCCCAAGCACAGCTGTGCCTCTGAATTTCCTGTATGGAATCATCTTTTTTCAAATGCAGTGATTCTACTTGACAGATGGACAACATATCTGCCTTCTGGCTAAGGTAAACCAGTAGTTTACAGACTCCTGCAAGTTCTGTTTCCATCAGAGAGCCAATCCAGTCTCTCACACAGCTGTAAATATCCTACTTCTTTCAACGACCTCTTGATAAAGTGCAAACACCGGCTGAGCTCAATGGTGACCCAAACTCAGGCTGCCTGCTGCAGCTGGGTCTGCAGGACAGAGCTGGAGGTACACATTCCCTCAGCTGTTCCACCCTACTCATCTTCAAAGGTATTCACAGTGGGATTCCAATGGCTTCTACTAAATATCCAAAATACGTATTCTTCAAAATAAAATTTATTGCAAAAATTAGAACAAAAAAGAAGTTTAAGAAGTATCCAACTAACTGGACCAATGTAGCATGAGAAGGGATACTCCAGACTGACTGGACAACTTCTTGCTAATCTAGTTTTTGTGGTCAGGCTAGTTTGTTTTTCATCTGGGATAATTCTAACAAATAGGAAAATTTCTTCAAAAGAAAAAAAAAAATAGAGATCTTAAACATTTTGTTATCATTGAAAACAACTGATGTACAGATGTACATGAACCACAAATTTGACTGTGAAAGCCTTTCTTCTCAGCAATGGCATGCAACTCTGCATTAAAAAAGAAGAAATTCCTTGAGCAATAAAATATTACAACTCAATTTAAATAAGGTTTCTACTCAGCTTTTAACTGTGCCCAGAAAATGCTGGGACAGCACAGATTTTCTTTATTTTGCAGCTGCAAATTCAATGTATGTCTGAGTTGTGTTAATGTCTATCTCTCCAAAAGCATTAGGACTGAGAACAATTCTATCTTTTATATACATTAAGAAACTAGAAGTATACATGGCTGGTTACACAGATGTATTTGTAACTGAAAAATGGAGAAAAAACATAAACATATGGCATGAATCAAAGAGATGAAAATCCTAAAACTCCTAAAAATCTCATCTTCCATCTTAGAGGGTTTTACTGTACTGAAGTAGTATTCTCAGACATGACAATTTCTAACAAAAATGCAAGAGTTCCAGTACAGGGCAGCATCTTGGCTGGACTAATAACATCAGGTTAGGAACTCCTAATCTAACAACATTAGATTAGAAACTCCTACATCTTCCTCACAAAACAACCCCCAAAACAGAGGATGGGATTCAGTCTCCCCAAACTTCTGTGCTGTCTCACAGGTGTGTCTCTTTCAAGACATTTTGCTGAATAAAAAAAAAAAAAAAATTCCTTTTTTTGTTGACAAAGAATTTTAAAATCACTATTGGAAGAGTAATATCATTTAGAACTTCTGTTACACTATCCTAATGAATATTTCTCATAAAACCAAAAGGGCCCTGTTGATGTCCTCTGGGATAAATCATAAGTTCTCTGTCCAGTCTTGCTGAAATGTTCATCATTTTTATTCCTAAGCTTGCTGACTACAGCTATGTTATTGGATGCAGCTCCCATTAAATAATTTGAAATTTGCTGGTGTGTATGTATGATTTGCTGGTGATGTATGTGACTTAGAAAGAATTACTATATAGTCTTCTGTATATCTGTGCATTATACTGTAAGACTGTTACTGACTAGCAACCTAACGAGAAAATATCTGTTAAGTTAATTAAAAGTAATTTTAACCTAGTTTTTACTGCAGGTAGGAGGGAAGCATGTTGCACAAAAACTGTTGCTTTAGAAATGTCACAACTCAACAGTGGTAACACTACTCAAATTATAGGTTGTAACCAAAAGACTATAACACTGCATCAGGACCCCTGTTAGATATGTCACAAGCACACAGAAATTATGGTGCTTGTCCCAAGAAGTTTGCAACCCAACTGTTAGAAATTCAACCCACACAGTAAGACAGCATGGAAAAACAGCTCATAGCAACAGAGACCACAGGATAATACCTACCTAGCCTCAGTTTAACTAAATTGCAAATCCTATTCAATGGGCAAAGGTCTTCAAATGCTACTGCTAATAAAAACGAAATCCTGTCCTAGGGACAGCCTTCACAAGGAATGTTTTGTTGATTCTCAGCATTGCAGTGTCTAAGCATATTATTAATTTTGCTTTGTTTCTTGGAAACTGTGGCAATTTTACACAATTTACCATAACTGCATGTATATCAGTACATTAGTACATGGTAAGAAAGAAAAAGTCCATTTATAACTGAGAAAGCTATTTTCTCTTTGTTGTCTTTATTACATTTCATAATCATTAGCAAACCCCCAAATCAGTGGTATGTAGCTAATATAAGTGCTAGCAGGATTTTTTTTCCCCCCCCCAAAGAGAAGGCTCATGTTTCCTCTTTATAAAAACACAAAGTTTATTATATGGGTGAAAACAATAGTAAAAGGTTCATCAGTGGTGAGATAAGAAATCATAATTTCATTCCTTTTATAATAATCCAAGTAATCTCTTACTGACACCTATCATTTTCCCCTGCCTCTCGCCTTTCTAAAGACAGTTTGGAAAATGCATTGAAACTGGACTGACAATATGAGCTTCTGTAAACCTGCTCCAAGAACAGGCATTAAGTCATACTTTGGCTTCCCAGCTGTGTTATCAGTTTTCCAGAGAGGCTACAGCGTTCTTCAACTGGTAACACAATATTTCACAACCCTTTCTCATCTTCATCTAGGCACCTGCATGGCTTTGGGAAGGAAGATGTTTTATTTTTGTGGGGTCAGTGATGATAACCATCTACATGGCATATTCTGCCTGTGCTGGAGCAGCAGGCAGGAGACCCCAGCAGTTTCATAATTAGTGTGAAAGCACTAACAAGCTTCCAGGAGAGAAGTCCAGGAGAAGGCTGGCAGCATTGAGAAAAGGTCATTTTGAACAGAAAAAGTTTTCGAGTTGAAAAATTCCCTGCTCCTACACACCAAAACCCTATCCAAGGTGGGCAGTCTTCAAATCACACTAATTGAACCTGCTGTTTCTCTCCTGAGTACAGATTAGTAAGACTCTGCTCTGCCATATTATTCATTTATTTGGGAGATGTAACCGTGCCTGGGAAACAAGATTCTTTTTCTATGGACTGCACTGTGTGCTGGATACAATACTGCATAAATCCTCCAAGGAAAACAGTAAAATAATTTATAAATTGATTTTCTTTCTCAGAAAAGCCATATTAACCAAGAAGAATACACAGAAAGAAGCAAAAACTGAAAGTCCTGGAAGAATCAGAGCATGCAGTTGACAGGTTATGCATTCTTACAGTGCAAATTATTCTGTGTTCAGACCTACTGAAATTTAAATAAATGCCACACTCCTTTCATTCAAGATCTTCAAGGATGCGAATAGTTTTTATTTAAAATTATAGCTGTACATGTCAGAACAGATCAATTTAGAAAAAATTCTTACCTCTGCTAGTTAAAATTGATATCATCTTCACAGAGGCTACACCTTAGGTGACATCCCTCCTTACTAGTATGGAAACCTGGCTGTTGTGCCCTGCCTCAGTCATGTCAGATTCTTAGTCAAGTCAACAAGAGCAGATAGAAGCAAAAGTACAATTTCTTGGGAAGAGGACTCAAAAATATTTGGATTCTCTTCTTTCAGCTGAAAACTTTCTTCTGTCGCTCTCATATCCCCATCAGGCATCTCACCAGACATTAACTTCCTGCAAACAATTTATCACTCCCTAGAGCTGCATAACTGGATGGAAATTGTAAGGAAAAGCAGCACATGCTATTGTATTATTAACACCTCTTACTCAAATCCCAGTAGAAACCACAAGTGTAACATCAACTAGAAAAAGTTTGAGTCTGTTTTCAGTGGCAATTCAGGAACAGCCTGTCCTTACAGGCTTCCAGTTTCTTTCAAATGCTTCACACATTGTTATCCAAATGTCATTTTAACTGCTTGTTGATTTTCCTCTGTAACATTTATCTTTTCATGAGACTGTTAAGCCAAATGCTATCACTAGAAGTCTGCTTTGCTTTTTTATTTTGCTTATTACATAAATAAAAGGCAACATTTCAAATTTTTTAGACTTTTTTTTTACTTTTTATGCAAAATAGTTGGCTTTCCCTTACCAAAAATGCAAATATAACTTGACTTTCTCGTTTCTGATGCTTTGCCATAAGTAGCTCAGAAAAATGAACAATGTCATTACTTTCTAGTACAGTTCACTTCTTGTTCTTCAGAAAGAGCTGATCTATTTCTGTAGTCAATTTTGAATAACTGGCAGAGATGCTTCATCAATCCACTTTCAATATCAAAGTTTTCAGGGAGAATAGACCTAACACAACTATAGCATCAATACGTTTTTACTAATAATATTGCCTCAGACTTCATTTGTATTAAACAGAAATGCTGCTACAGAGGCTGTTTCCATTTCTGTAGAACAAATGAGGAAACAATGAATATTCATGTTTCTTTCAGCTAATGAACAATCGAAACATGGACTGCATCTCTGTGCCAAGCTGAAACACAGTGGATCACTATGTGGTCAAAGAGTAATAAGGAATTAGGATGGGAGATGGACGTTCTATTTATTTCATGCTCTGGATTTAAGAGCATCAATATCATAATATAGCCCATTAATAACAACATTACTGTTTTAGACTCAGATTTTGCAGATTCCATGTCACAAGTATTATGTTCATACCATCCTCACTTCCAAACACTAAATATTATTTTGCAGAGATGAAGCAAGAGAGCCCCAAACTTGCATATGAGAAGTGGCCAAGAGTTTTTAAATATTTCAAATTATTTAAAGAAACAGTATAATTACATCTTAGAGGGACAAGTAAGAAAAGCTGAAAATTAGGAAAAAAAATGCAGCTAAAAACAATTGAACAACTTCCTGTTAAGAGACTTTCAAGTGAGACAAGCTGAAAAATTCCTTAAAAAATGACCGCACAATGATGCAACCAGAGTATGCCTTCATGTTGGAAGATGTCTTGGCAGCACGTATCAACTAAAGCACAAAGGCAGCTGTCATTTACAATGAATATTGAATTTGAAGGTACTAAAAAGCTATGGACAAGGTGTTCTCAGGTACACGGAACAAGGATGCTGAACAATCTCCACTCTTCAAAAGTGAAGGAAAGCTGATTACAGAAGACTAATGCTTCCATAGAATTCTCTACCTGAGTTCCCATCACCTTTGTTTTTTCCCATTGCCTCATTTGCAAATTTTTTTTCTTCTGCCCTACAGCTCTTTGCCAGATTAATTTTGTAACAACTTGTCTATGAAAAAAGTTGCAGATAATTGCCCAGCCTTAATCATCACTTTCATATGTTTCTTTTTGTCTCCTCACCATACCTTTCTTCTCCCAGCACAAGGATCTGAAATAGAGATGATTCAATATTTCTAATCTCTCAAATAATATTTCACCTTTTTCTTTTTCTCTACTGCAGAACTAATATCTGAACTGATTTTACCCTATAAGGGACTTTAGCCAGTGTTGTGCAGACAGGGGAAACAGATTGAAGCATTCTAACTCATGCTTCTGTACTATTATCACTTCACAGGTGGAATTTTGGCATCAGAAGTGTTTAAGCTGCCCCGCTGGATGCCTATGTAATATGTAGTCAAAGCCAGCAAAGTGCAACAAGGTTGAATTATCTTAAATAGGAAAAAACACCCCACAATTCTATCTTGCACTCTGCCATTTGAAACAAAAATATCAATGAAAAATCAGACCTAGGAAATTATAATTTACATTTTGAACATATGTATAGCACTTCTGTCTGTAAATCCCCAAAACACTATGACAGCAGACTCAATCCTTCACATGAAAAAAAACAATAGAAAAAGAAATATTCTAGAGCTCAATGACCAAGGATATCTCTTTATTCTACTCTAGCTTTATACTATTCTATACATACCATATTAGAGCATGCTTTAAATGAGCAGGTAGCCATAAAAGAGCACTGTTTTTCTATGGAAGCATTTTAGTATTAGCAATAAATACAGTACACACTTTAAATGCAGAAATACTGCCAATGTACAAAGAATTTGTCTCCATTATAAACACGGCCACCTGTTTACTGTCTCTAATTCTAAACTATGAGTCAGTTGGAAAAGAGGAATTAATTGGCAAAAACTTTCTGCGAATATTTGGCTTGTATGAAGCCAGTGCTACCCAAGCTGGAGAGAATCCCTCTCTCTCCTCCTGTTGCACTGGAAACAAGTATGATAGGAGTCACATACCTTTATACTCTTGGCACAGTGAGTCATTATAACATTTATGATAGAAGAAAATAGGCCATAAAGTGGAATAACTTGTTGTGAACAAGACAGTTTTTAGAATCATAGAATGGTTTGTATTGGAAGAGATCTTAAAGATCGTCTGGTTCCAACCCCTTGCCATGGGCAGGGACACCTTCCACAAGACCACATTTCTCAGGGATCCATCCAGCCTTGCCTTGAACACTTCCAGGCAAGGGGCATTGACAATTTTCCTGAACAACCTGTTCCAGTGTCTCACCACCCACAAGAAACATCCCCCTCCTTCCCCCCCAAAAAAAAAGAGGTTCAGCACTAACAGACAACAGACTCCAAAGCTCCTACATCTGGAGCCAGACATTCTTCTCTGTCATCTTGCAGGCCCTGACTCAGAAAAGGTTCCTTCACGATGCTTGGATTAGTTTGCTGATTTCTCTATGACAAGTCACAGCATAGGAAACTGAATACTCATAAGAATGTTTCATAGCTATCAGTAACACTGGGGAGACCATAATAATTACCTTTCAGTATTCCATTAAACAGATATTTGTAATATACAAATGCAAATAAACATATCTGCCCGTAGAGTGACAGATAAGTTATGTTGACATTCGTCCCATTTTTCCTTATATTAGGTCATCTTCAAACCATTAGAGAACCAGCTCCTGGCTGTAAAAATATTTTCCACTACTGAGATTCAAAAGTTATACAGATTTGAAACACAAGAATACTAATTCTTAAAAGTTTCTTGAAACCCAACAGAAATAAACAGATGTTTTGTCATTGCCCTAATTTAATGTTTCCTTCTAATCCTGCCTCTGTTGTACAACTGCACTGTGCTGGTGCCAAATTAAAGCACTTATAAAATTTCCCATCTTTGAAAAATGTGATTCCAATCACTTGCTTAACAAGCTACTCATGGAAATTAACAGAGATTTCCTTAGGATGAGGTTATCATTGTTTTATAGTACTTTGCCTGATGGCTGCTCATTTTCATCAGGATGGTCCTGCAAGAGAAGGGACATTTAAGCAATATCATCCTTTGCAGGTTGCAATTACTGAAAGTATATGCAAAGTGTGGTGTATCTGACAGGCAATGTGCAATAACCATAGACACTAATTAGTACTCCATTGACTTTGTTTTCCAAATAAAGCAACAGAGTTATGTTCACATCCCACTTTCTTGTCCTCCTCTTTCCTCATTCCCCTAAAGCTGGAGAATTATCCCACTGACCAATCCCAATTCACTCTGGGTGTAACTATAGACAGAGAATCAAACTCAGGCTAGAGCTGGTGCTTTCTTTTCCTGCTGCCTATCTGGGAGGTTTTTAATTACTTTTTACTGATTCCAGTGGGTTTGTTACTCCCATTGTAGGAAAGGGAAAGGAAAGGCAAAGGAAAAGGTGGAAAGGAAAAAGTGAAAATGGAAAAGGGAAAAGCAAAAAGGGAAAAGTGGAAAGGGGAAAAGACATAGTAGGCTAGTGAATTCCCAGCCTCTGCCACCAAAACTATTTGTCATGCCTAAGTGTGTCACATGGGCAATGGTATTTGAACTGAGCATAGAGAGATTTGGACTGGTTAGAAAGGAAACATTTCCTTTGTGACAAAACTCAAGCAGCAGCACAGCTTCCCAGGCAGGCTGGGCTATCCTTGCAGGTTTTCAGAACCCAGGAGAATAAATCTGTAAGCAACCTGGACTGACCCCACAGCTGATCCTGAGGTTACACTGGAGATCTTCTGAGGCACTTTCCAATCTAAGTTATCCTCTAATCCCTATGGTCAGAGGACAGTCACAGAAATCTACTGGGTAAAGATGAAGACTAAAGAATCTTTGAGACGGTTATTTTATATTTTCCAACACTGGAAAAGCTGTTGTGCACTGTCCACATCTTCTCTTTCTGCTGGTGGTTGATGCTGAGTGTAGTTTTTGCACATTTTCATGTGTGAATTGCTGGTAGTTTGTTAGGCAGCAGTCCTGAGCTCTCACACATAAGAAACAGTACTTGCTCTGCAGAAGTAGTGACAACAAACTGAAAAGCAAAACAACCAACAAACCCCAAAACCACTGCTCCTAAGGATCCATAGAAAAACCTAAAGACAGTTCTTCACTCTATTTATGATTATTAGCATACTTCACAGAGAAAGAGAAAGGGAAAAGGAAAAAGGAACAGTATACTATCTCCTTAAAATTGCTGAATAACACCTCTATTTTTCCTGTCTCTTTCCTTAATGTATTGAATCGTTGCATTTTCTACCTACTCTTAGAAAGCATTTTGTATGCTAGATAACAGATATTAACAGATAATAAACATATTTTCAAATAATAGGAGTCTCTTTTTTGTGGTAATTCCGAGAAATACAATGAAATGTTCCATTAAGGGAAAACTACCAAAGACTAGAAAAGCAATTATATTTCCTCTCTCTGTTGAAACTCATAGAACACTAAAAAGAAAGAATTTTCATGTTTACACTTCCCCTTAAAAATAAAATATTATACTCACTTCAAATATTCTCCCTTAAAACTCCAGCATGAGAGTTGCCATCAGTATTACTGTTTCTATTTCTAGCATTGCATGATCAATTCAGAGATGCAGGAACACAATATCTCAGCTGATATACCAGGGCCAAAACTCCCAGTGAGGGCATTCACTTCAAATAATCTCCATCTCTCTATAAATAATGTGCCTGCAAGAGGAGAGGGCTGGGGGACTCATTTCCTTTCATTCACCATGTGTCTGCCTTGCCTCCTAAACTAAGCTATTTAGATCAAAGATTTTCTCATACTACTCTGTAACACAGAGCACACTAGGACTTGAATCCTGTTTGAGACATATACCTGCCACATCTAGACCAAAAAACACATTCATTTCATAGGCAGATGAAGGCAGATGAAACTGAAGCTTTCTCACCTCAGAGAGTGTTTTGCAATGGTAAACAAAGAAATTTCTATCAAGCCTTTGTTTCGCTAGGTTGCATTAAAAAACGATTTCCTGCACTTTGTCATTTTTAGATGCTCTGCTCAGAATCTCACAGAAGAAATGGCCAAATTTGATGAGGCCTCACAAGTACTGTAAACAAACTTTGCTTCAATGAATCTTTATGAACCACATAAGAAACAGGCAGTACAATGGCAAAGATTATGATGGCTTTAGATGCTACATCCTAAGGCTACTTATTACAACACATGGGAGAAGGAGGGGGAAAAAAGAGAAAAGCCTGAGAGCAGGACTCAGATATTATGGTGAAACGTTTTAAACCAGCACTAGAACGTGCTAAGGAGAGGGATGATGTCTCATCCAGATTTGGTTGACTTACATGAGAAATTCCCAGCCATGTGCCTGCTTGCAGAGGTCAGCCCTTTGCACCAAAAGTGATTTCCTGAAGAAAAAATATGTTAGTCACTCTTCCTTCACATCCTTGTAGGAAATACTTCCACACTCATTGGAAAGTAGAGATCATGTTTTGTTCCAAATGAGTGCTCTAAACAGCAGCACTATGGGGTGATTCCTTCTCTTTCCCTCTGGCCTAATTATTACACAGGCAAATGTCCTTTACTGAGGCCTCTCCCTCCAAGTAACTGAGCAAGTGATGAAGGCAGAGGCCAGGGACAGCTCCACTAGAGCCAGCCCAGATCTGCAGATTTATCAGCTCCTCCAGGCACTGTGTGGGCATGGCTGGACTGCTGGCAGGCACTAACCCAAGTCAGTCAGAGCTCTGCACCTCACCCAAAGCATGACAGAGGCAGCTCAAGTACATTTGCATTGCCTTCCAGAAAACTGATCATCATTATACACAGGATGAAGCAGAGAAATTCTACATGGAGCAAGGCCAGACCTGCGCTGTTGGCCCTTCAGACAAAACTAAAAATTCTTGCTGCACCTGTGCCATGCATTGCAGAGTCAGCTAAAGCACCAGTACACTCAGGAGTGCCTGAATTACCTATGATTCTATAGGTTATTTTTGCCCTCCATTTTTCCAGACATTAACAATATTTGCCTTTGTGAGATCTCATACACAGTAAAAAAAGCTTCTCCAGAAGAAATAAAGAAAACCCTCTGAAAAAATTATTTTTCTTTTAGGAGCTAGGATTTTCTTATGATTGGGAAAGCCTTGTTCACACCACCTCTCTAAGACTGGGTGACCAATACTTTTACGGTCAGTCTTTCACATTCTAAATGAGTGTCCTAGCTGTGTTCCAAGAGGAGACAGCAGTTATCCCAGTGGTTATATAGTCCATACTCCTCAACACACAAGTATGGCCTTTGACAGGCACAGCTAGATAATATCTTCCAGACTACACTATGGATGATGCAATAAAAAGAAAAACTAGGTTTGGAGACCCTTCAGATATAAGCACAGAGCTGCTTGTCACCATGAGAACAGGAGCAAATGGCTAGGAAACTGCATGCCTATAGGATTTACTGGCAATGTAGCAAAGGCAAAAATTCAAAGTATCAGAATTACGGATACAAGACACCTCTGCCCCCCATCCCACCCCGGTTCTTTGGAAATGAAATTCTACTGTAAAGGCAGGCTTCAGCAATTAAGACTGCTGTAAATATGTTACTAACTTTTAAGAGAAAGGAGTCTGTAAGTATGGTCACAACATGAGGGTAAGTGGCCAAGCCCTTACTCCAGCTCTGATTCACACTGCCTCTTCAGATACTTCTTATTTATCATTTATCTGCCACCAGTTTCTTCATCTGTAAGGGGAAGGTAGTACCTGTTTTATAAAGATGCAGGAAAATCAGTACTCAGTTAGTACTTGGAAAGTTCCTGGTGCAAATGGAACACTTGTTTTTTCCCCAAAGTATACACCAGTGTGGTTCTCATCTGAAGTTGTGCCAACACAACACATGTACAAAAATTAAGGAGCTGTGAAGAACTGGTGTGGCTCTGTTTAAATGATGACCATTTGAGATCAGATCTGTGCAGCTAACCAAACTGCACACAGGAGAACACTCCCTGTTGTGGACACCCTCACTATGTTTCCAGAAGACAGAGAACTTAAAACTGGAACATGTTCAGCTGAATACCAGTGAGACAGTTCCAGATGTGAGGAAAGGCTGAGGAAAGCAGTCGTGTCCAGGATGGAGAAGTAAGGGCTTTGATGGAAAGCAGCAGCAGCCTTACAGTACCTGAATTGCACTATGACATCTTTCAATAGCCTTTCTAACCCTGTCAGCCGAGGCTCGCTGCTCACCTAATGCCCAGAGACAGCATTTCACAGAGGAGTGGGGTACTGCTCCACATGAGCCTTCCCCACTTCCCCACTGAAGATTCCACATCTTCAGGTGTGATGGGGAGCTGGAGGTGCCTGTCTCAATCAGTCATTCACAATACCAAAGAGAAGTTTAAGCAGAGAACAAAACAGGGCCTCTTGCCAAACCTCAGTCTAATATCCATAACACCAAGCACCAAAGGCAGACTTTTCTCTTAAGGAGCTCTGTGTGTGTGTGTGCCTTGTCATATTCCTGCTTGTATCATACAGACATGAAAAGAAACAAATTCTTATGATTTCATACAGAGATTTTACTTCATAGGCTCCTGGCAAATGTCTCCTCAGTTGGAGGGGAAAAAAGGAAAAAGAAAAATTCTTCAAGTCATCAGCTTTGCACACATCTTATTATAGCAGCCTCTGCAGTGGAATTCATGCATGCTGATGACAACGCTGGTACACACACATGTCAGCTGAGCTGTTTATAGCCATTCTTTCATTTAATGCATCTCATCTGCCAGGTTTTCATGCAGGTTTTGTCTGTTTTACCATGTTACCATTTAAGCCTTTATCTATAAATCAAACTGAACTATAAACCACTTTGTCATCTTTTGTTTTGCAACAGATGTACAGCAAGCAGAGACTGCTCCTGAATAAGAAAAAAATGTGAACACAAACACAGGCTGGGATATGCACAGAAAGTCTAAAAAAACAGTGTGGTTTTTCTAACTGATAGTCAATGTTACAGAAGTATTACTACAAAAATAATGACAGGTAGAATAAACCAAAATTATAACACTCTTTAGATCCTCTCTATAAAGAGAGCAAGGATATCAATCTGAGGGAGCGAAACAGATGATTTAGAGTGGAACTGTTTTCAGAACGCTCCAAGAATATGGACACTGAAGTAGCAATTCAGTTGCATAAATTAATAACCTGATATAGATTTCTGGTATGTTAATAAGCTTTCATTGGCAAGCTCTGATATTCAACAATACACTGACCATTCCAGCATCCTGTGACACCATTACTACTGAGAAGGTCCTAAGTTGTAGCTACATAGCTTTTGTTCAATCAGTAACAGAAAGTACACAACTTAACCAATGTCCTGTTCAAAGGGCTTCAGAACATTTGATTTTGTGCTGATGGAAAAGTTTTTCTCTGTGGTACAGGATCCTGGGGGTTTGGGTTTTCTAGGTTTGTTTTGGCACTATTAATTTCATTTATTATAAGCACTCCTCCTCTGGAGGAGTTGAGTCGATCCAAAATACAAACCACACATTTCTCCCAGTAAATGGGCAGATGTTAAGGTGCACTGCTGTAGACAAAGAGCAGCCTGGCTGGCTTTGGCACAGACAAAATTCAAACCAGTGTCATGGCACACAAGGTCAGATATCTCAGTAGAGGTCTTGCCTGGCCCAATGTATCCTATCCACTCTTAACTAAAGAAAGCAAGGAAGGAAAGAGAAGAATAAAAGATATGTCTATAGCAAAATATATATTACAAAAGCAAATAGAAGCTATTATTAGGAATCTTCAGCAATATCCCTGGTGACAGGCATAGTCATTAGGGATAGTACAGTCAGGAAAAATCAGAAGAGTTTATTAATTTATCATCTTTCTTTACTCTAGCAAATTACTTAAAATACAAAGTAGCATGTACATTTTTATTCATACTTTCATGCCCCATCTAAGTTTTAGTCTTCTCTAAGACTATGTGCCAACCACTGCGAATTTCCAGAAGCCATCCTGACAGAAGACTTGGGTCAGACAAGTAATTAATGACTAATACACAAGACATCCATACAATCAGATTTCCAATATTCATAAAGCCATGAATTGCTATTCCCATGTGCATAAATTTGTACTAAGACCATTAAATTGCTAGACAAAAACGCTTAATATCTCATCTCCCATCTCCAGCTGATAATTTACTTTAAAGACTCAACTTACATA
Source organism: Aegithalos caudatus (assembly GCA_013389925.1). Lineage (NCBI taxonomy): Eukaryota > Metazoa > Chordata > Aves > Passeriformes > Aegithalidae > Aegithalos > Aegithalos caudatus. The sequence continues at coordinate 81,731 of WEIU01020851.1, read as the reverse complement.
CTTAATTCATCTGCTGACATCTTTTCTTCCTGTATACAGGAAACAATTCAGCTAGAGATTTCTGAAAGAATGTAGGACACTTTGAAGTTTTTCAGAAAGCAAATCAAAACAAAAGCCCACACCTCCTCCTGTAAGCGAGGTTCTGCAACCTCCTCCAGCTTCAGATGTAAGACACTTGACTTGCCTATGGGATACATATTCACATTCATTATTCCTTTCTGCCCAGGAACTGTGTATGTGCTATGTATTTTACTCAAAGATATAATCCAGTTATCAACTGGAAAAATTCTGAGAAGTGTGAGGGGGAGGCATGTATTTGACTGAAGAAAATTGATCTTGGACCTAAAAATGCCATTCCAAAATAAAATTTAATCTGTTGAAATTGTTCCACCAAAAGTCTGAGCTTTGACCCTATTCCCCAACCAAAACTTGTATTCTCTAAGAAATCCCCACCAAGGTTACACCATTGCCTTCTCCCAAAACTGTCGTCGAATTCTAATGGCACACTTCTACTTTACTGGATTCTGATAGCAAACTGGTGCTGGAAAAACTTGTTTTAAAGATACACTAATGCTAATATTTTTTACTAAATATTTAAGAATCCTAAATCTAATGTAGACTTGCAAAACAGACTTAAAATTCAACCTTAAGACAATTCACCAGGCACAGAAAAGTATGTCCTTGCCTGTGCATTTCTTTCTTTCACTGGAACAGGATTTCTTTCAGAGTTTAATGCAGTGTTCTGTTTATCTTCAAAACCCTCATTCTGGGCAGCCAGCTCATTCTTGCCTGTGTGGGTGAGTGAAGAATTCAATCAGTTATCCCAATTTCCTTGCTTTTAAAAATTCAGACTTGGGACTCTGTGACAGCAATTTGGTACACTTTTTCTCCAAAATTAGTTTAAATACCTTCATATATCCTTTACATTAAATAATTGTGGTTTTGATAGATAGAGCACTCAGTTTTTTTAGGTTTCACACTGTATCAGTCTAGCCAGGAGCAAAAGCATTTATTTGGGGCATTATGCCTTTTCCTTAATTAATTTTTAAATCATTAGTGTGCAAGGGTTGGGGGAGAGAACCACCAATATAAGATATTTTTAATGTTAATACTTGTAAAGTTATGTTTAGTTCTGCTCACTTAACATATTGTACCTAAAGCAAAAGATATTCCAGTCCTGAGATTTTATTTCCTTATTTATTTAAATTTACTTGCAGCCAATTATGACCATGGAAGACAGAAGCCATCTTTGCCATAGGGTGCTGCAATCAATTTCTGATTCTGAAATAAATGATATTTCATGTTGGTGGATTTTAGTGTCAAAAATACTGTAGACAAAACAGTATTTATTGTAAATTAATTTCTCTGTCCAAAGTGTTATTTATTCTAAAACAACCATCAACACCATGCAAAATTTTGTAGTCAAGCTGATGCTTGTAATTTTACAGAACAAAAAGCTAATGATTCTAGTTTTACAGTCAGACCAATTTCTGAACAGTTACCAGCTTGGGGGGTTTGCATGTATGGATACAACAGTTCTAACAACATTTGGTGCTTGCCTCCTATAATCAAGCTCTTATGCAATATTTATAGACACTCTAAAGATGATTCTGGTTTTGAATAAAAGAGTCTCTGAGTGTCCAAGTGAACAGATTAATAAAGCTTATAATTTTACCCCAGGTATTAGTTTTTATGTTCCTGAGTGCTGTAAGCATGAAACGCTTTCTGAAATGGAGGCCAAGTTGAATACTGAGGGCTTGGGACACAATTTAGGTCTTGCTAGGGAACCAGCAGTGAGCACAAAGCAAGAAGGCACAGATGGGAGAAATAGCCAGCCCGGTAGGAATTCTGAAGTCCAATGCCTCCAGCTATCCAAGCCGGGCAGGCAGCAGCAGCCACTGCATACCAACCACCAGCATTGATCTGAATGAGAAAACGGAGTCCTCAGGAGCAAGGGGGGAAATGAGACAATCAGAGACATAACAACTAGCCTAATAATTACTTGATTACTGAATGGAAAAATATCACTTAAGAAACAAGATGTTGTCACTGAACTGAAAAACAGAAGCTGCTGGTCTCTGTAGGATTCAATTAAAGTGCTTCAAGTTTTACTTTCAGACACTGTGAGATGCCTGCTAGTAACAGGATCTCATTGGACTTCACTACATCTGGAAATTCTGCAACCAAGCCATGACAAGACATGATACTTTTTCTAAAGAGAATGTGTTATTTTATTTTCTCAAAACTGCAGAGCACAGGTCAATTAAGACACAACAGAAGTTTCTCAAACTGAGAGGTTATACTGAAGGGCAGCTTACACCACAGTAGAAGAGATAATCATCTTAAGTACTTTGCAAAGCCTCAAAACAGGCTTATCTGGCAAGCCAAAGATCAATACTAATGTGCCAACCCTCCAGCCAAGCCAAGCATTATTCACTGGAATGTTATTATGCTGCAAAAAGGAAAAGAAAACTTTATTAGGCTGAAGAGTTTAATTTAGGAATGCAGCATGCACAACAGAACAGAGTGAAGAAATACCACCCTGTTTCCTGGTTTCAGCTGGGACAAATTTAATATCCTTCCTGATAGTGGCATAAAGTTGTGATTTGGATCTGGAATGAGAGACAATGAGGTTTGTACACTGATGTGGCTGTTGCTAACCAGTGATTAAGGACTCTTCAGCTTCTCATGATGTCCTAACAGAGAATATTGAGGGAGGGCACAAGATGCTGGCAGGAGACACAGCCTGGACAATGGACCCTAACTGATCAAAAGGATGTTCCACACCATATCATGCCTTGCTCAGTATACAAAGTAGGGAGAAAGATACCTGAGGGGCACTGCTCAGGAACTGGCTGGACATCTCTTGGTGGGTTATGAAAATTGCGTTGTGTATCACTTGCTTTCTATATTCTAATCCTTTTATGGTTGCTGTTTTTCTTGTTCTTATTATTTATTTCCCTTTCTCTTCTATCCTATTACCTTGTCTATACCTCAACTCACAAATTATACATCTTTTTTTTTTTTTTGTCTTCTCCATTCCCGTAGGGTGGTGAGAGGAGCTGTGGTGTGCAGCTGCCTGAGGAGTACATCTGTATGTACTCCTCATTCTATGCAGTTAACATCATTGGAAGCTGTATAATATTGGTGTTTTTAATAAAAGACCCACAGAAGAACATCAGACTAAGGTTTCTAATTCCCACGCACCTGTGGTTTGTCTTACTTCTACAGGTTTTGTAGCCAATTTTGCCCTTGATTACCTATGCATAACTATCACTGAAATAAATCAACAGATTTTGCATCTATATATATGGCCAAAGGTAAGAAAAAAGGCATTAATGCTGAACTTTTAGAAGTATAAAGTACAGACACCTTTTGTCCCATTGAAGCCAAAGAGAATTTTAGCATTGACATTTGACAAGGAGCACAGATAAATCAATTGCAAATGCTTACAAAAATCTCATCCCTAATTTGCAAGTGTTGCTGATAGCATAATATCAATATCACAACAGGGCAAGTAGATAAAACCCTTGGGCCTGTTGCCTGTCTAGGATACAACTTCTGCAGAAAGCTACAGCACAAGTAAAGAAAGCCAGCAGGTTGAACATGGGCACCCATCACAAAACCCTTGTTTTGCACAGATTTTCCAATGCATCATAGCTGACAACACATGTAATCTTTTAGAGGAATACTACTCTGCACCATATTTTTCAATATCCTCTATTTTTCTCAAACAAGGGGTTCAGCACTAACCCATGCAGACAGAAACACCTCATACCTTCCCAAGAGTGCAAACCAATGTCCAACAACAAGTATAAATGCTGTGCCTCCACACACCCTAAGGGAATCTCAAAATAAAACAATGACCCAGTTTCACACTTCATGTTTTTCAGTTACGCAGTATTTCCTGGAGCTCAGGAATCCGTGTGCTGTGAAATCTTTTAAATCTGTTCTTAATATTTCAAGGTACATAATCATTAACAGCTATTGTGCATTGGGCCTGAAAACCTCCAATATCGCAGAAACTCTGTTATCTTTCTTTAACACAACTTTTAGATGCAGCAGGACTTATAGCTTGAAGTAATTTAAATAAAATAATTTTTCTTTTTCTCTTGTTTTTTAACATAAAATTTCCATTAGGTTATAATTTCACATGTTAGCAAAGGAAGCTACCTTTTAATTAAGCTCTAATCAGGTCTCTTTACCACACTGATGAGAATGGTCTAGGCCAAGATTATTGCTTACTACAAGTGTTAATGCTCATTCTCTGCTCTGCTTACAGCTGTCCCTTGTGCTGAAAGCTGACCCAGTCTGGACACCAATTCTCCAGTGGTTCATTCATCACTTCTTGTTAACCAGTGAGCAGCAGTTTGCTGCTCATCATGATCCAAGCTCCAAGCCCTTTTCTATCCAATGACTAATTCCACCATCAATCCCATAGTGGCTAATGAAATGTACTTGCCTTTTTGGTGGTACTGCATCACAAAGCCTTCCTGAAGCCATAATACTTCATATCTTTTTCTTTACCCCTGTCAAGTCCCATTTACCATCTCTCCTTCTCAGAGAAGTTAATTGGATATGTGAAGCATGACCTTCCTTTCATTAACCTGCACTGACTCCCTGTATCTGTCCAGCTTTTCCCAACTTTATTTTAATTAGTGGCTTGAATCTTTCCTAATTCAAAGGTTACATATGCACATATGCCATTTTCTCATTTATCCTAGGGTTCTTTTCCAGCTAAAAGCTTTGCATCATGGTGAATTCACAACTGATAAGTGATCAAGTCTTGAAGAATCTTCTCTTTTCCTATTCTCATGCATAAACACACACACACACACACACACACACACACACACACACACACTCTCCAAAGAAAATAAATAGAAAAAAGCACCACTTTTTCTTGAAACTCTGGTATCACCATTAAAAGTAAAAGGAATGGTTTTTTAAATCTTGAATTAGCACATAATCTGTTATCCTCAGCAGGTCCACATTATGTTACAATGTTGGCAGTTAAATTACCTGCTTGGCCAATATCTCTCTAAGGTTTTCAAGAGTTCAGATTCCATAGCAAATCAGCAGCGTGTCACACAGGAGAGTCAAAGCTTCAGGGATTAAAGAGAAAACTGCTAGGACCAAGTGAGCATATTTTGATTAAACCACACTCTACAGAAGTCTGCTATTACATTTGCCTAGAAGTTGACTTCTGTATCTATATTAAGGTACTTTAATAATGCAGCTTCATTTACTTTAATGCTGTACAACCAGCAAGTCTATATAGCTTCTGGATATTGTACTTGTGGAACATAATCTGAAATTTATTGAGCTTCAGTGCTGAAATAAGTTTCTGCCTTCAGCTTCCTGTATCCTGATCCAAGGGTAGCAGACTTGGATCACATTTAAGATTCATCTCAATTCTACGATTTTATCTGTTTTCTACTCTCTTATCTTGAGATCTGATTGACATTTCCAGAAGATTTACTGAAGGTTTTATCTATTCTATAGGATTAATAGGAAGATATCTGTAGTACTGGGCTACTCTAGCTGTAGAAGAAACATTGTAAGTAATGAAAGCTTTGGTCTAAGGACTAGATCAAATCTCTCTTTATTTTCAAAGCCAGTACTCCACAGATCCAGTGTTCCTCAAGCCAGGCTCCAAAACAGTTTTTAAAATTAATTTTAAAAATGCCAATACAAAACCCAGCTTGTCCTAAATTATGCATTTGAATTCAAATTGTAATACCCTTACCCTGTTCTCTGCCTGGCTTTTAAATCCTCCTGAAGTAAAAGCATTTTCCAGAACTGGAATTTTTTGCTCATTACTATTTCTACTTAGAAGGAAGATGAAGACAAAAGTGTTTCAGTAAGTTTCATTATGTCCTCTGTTTTCATCAATCGATACTTGAACATGTAAAGCTGTTACATGTTCAAAGAAGCTATTTTCCCAACTACCCAGCAAGCCACATAAAATCATAGAATCACAGACTAGTTTGGGTTGGAAGGGACCTTAAAGATCATGGAATTCCAACCACCTTGCCATAGGCAGGAATGACTTTTACTAGACCAGGGCCCCATCCAGCATGGCCTTGAACACCTCCAAGAATAAGACATCCAGATCATGTAAAAAATAAAATCATGTTTATGAATCAAACCACAAAGCCTCCAAGCCTCCTTACCAATCAGCCTAGTGAACACCAACTCTAAGATGTCATTGTTTCATATAAATATCACATCTTCTGTGAAAAGTTCCATTATGGCTTTATGGCCCCACAGTGCCTGCAGTCTATCTCATCAACCTCTTGCTTCTTATAATTTACATTAGTATAGCCATTTATTATTCATATTTACATCCTATGTAATTTTACTTCCACTTTTGATCTCAGTTTTCTTGATAAATTCCTTGTATATTTTCTTTTGCCTCGTATACTTTCTCTTTCAGAGCTAACACTTCTGATCTATCCAAAGGGATTTCTTGGAAATGAGGTGTTAGCTCTCAGTAGAATGCTTTTTGTCAAAACATTAACTAAAA
>WEIU01020851.1:51862-75059 GCA_013389925.1 Aegithalos caudatus | reverse complement strand
AAAAAAAAAAAAAAAAAATTAACATCTTGACTACATTTCTCCTGTTCTTCATTTCCTGCTATAGTTTTCCAGTCGTCCATATTGATTATTTCTGCCACTTCCTGAATATTTATGACTTGACTAGATAGAGTATTATATTTGCTGAGCTCACAGTAATCTGCCTTTGGTACTCTGTACTCACTTTGCGTCCTGCAGTGTTTTGCCCAGGGGTATGCACAGCTACGTTGCCTCAGGAATTTGCATCTCTGTGTTTGCCCACATAAGGAGAAGGACTATAGGTTATCTACCATACAGCAACTGAAAGTACTAAGTTTTGTGCCTGGAATGTCTTGTTCCCTTGAACAAGACAGCAAGGGGCCAAATTCTCCATTTCATATTTCTGGACATGAAAATGTCAGAATATCGATTTTCCATTTGCCAGTGTATTTTGCAGTAGATAATGCACTTTGTATACTCTCCCCATCTGTGTGGTATTTAATTCTACCAACCTCTATGGTGCATTTTTTCCATTCATTCTTAAATAGTCCCACTATTTAAAGAAGTATTTTCTCCAGGAAATAAAAGAGAATTAAAAAAAACCCAAAATTCTCCTTAGTGCATCTACTACTACTACACATTATTTTTTACTTTATATATAAATTTTCTTTGTGGGGGAGCTGTTACTTACTCCTCAGAGGGAGAAAATGCCAGTGTAATTTTATATTTCTCAATTCTTCCATGTGTTAAACTGGTGAGAGGAAACTCCTTGGCATTTCAGTGCTGGAATATGGTATCATTGTAATACAGGCTGTGCATTTCACTGTGTTACATTTAACTCTCTCATATGGAAAAAGAGTATCAAGATCTCTTATGAATTTAAGTTGTCTTCAATCTAAGACAACAACACAGATTATTAACTGGAGCTGCTCACCTACCACTCCTCCAGCTACAGTATTTTCATCTCTACAGCAGGGAGTACTACAAACCCATATAACTCATCTTGACAGCTGAGAAGAAAACTTTGAAAATTTATGAAAAATTCATATAAGGTAGTGTGGGATATCTAAAATGCCTCTGCTCTACATATTTTTTTAAATACTTTTTCTTATTAACTGTGTGATGGGTTAAAATAGAGCACTGAATGAAGGATAACCAGGAGAGGTGGATACATGGGAACCATGTGTGTATGGATGGATGAATGTTGAGTCAGGAGGTGGAGAGAAGCACTTGAGTTTGTATAGAATGGAGACAAAACTGATGTTGGAATTTTCTTCAATGCTTTTAGGACTAAAAGAGTGAAACTAACATTTTGACATTTCCCAGAGATAAAAAAGCCTCTGTATTGCACTCACTTGTATTATCTAGGTTCTCTTATCACTTCACTACTTTCAAAGCCTGCCATTTGTTCTTTCTTTGACTGATGACCAATACAGGGGATTTCTTTACAGAGGGCAGGCAGACAGCAGAGTCTGCAGCCTTGTGCCTACCACATAATGACAAGTTCTCATCGTAGACAGCAGCAAATATACCCACGTTTGCTTCCTGATGCTGTAAAATTATAAATACACTGGAGAAGGCCCTGCAGGTCCTGCTGGAAGTTACAGAGATTCAATATCACTTAAGATTGGACTTTTTGGTTCTAGGATACACTTTGGCCACCTCTGGTTTTCTGCCTAATGACATAATCCTATCAACAAGAAGGGAAGTCACAGAGCGTCAGGTTCCACAGTCTTGAGGACAAGTCAAGAATAGTTTACTTTGGGATTTGGGTTTGCACTTTTGAATCATTTCAGCAAATACTGGTGAAGCAGCCATAATAAGCAACCAGTATAACCACAATCAGTTAAAATATGAAGTGTGCTTAAGCCCATTCCCAAATTACAAGCACTGAAAAGGAATGTTAGAGTTTGGGCATGTTTTGTTTGGATTTTCCCCCTTTTTCTTTTTCCATATTTGCGGTCATTTTACCCAAGAGGGAGGTTTCTCTGCTCCTCAAAGAAGTAAGCAGAGCAGCCAGTGGTTTCCACGGAAATGATAACACCACAATGTGAAATTCAGGGTATTCATAATGTAATATATCCTTAAGTGAAATGCACTGTCAATTTCACATCAGAAATGCTCTGCATCATCACTGTCAAATGACATAGTGTTAAAAATCTCTTGAATTGGATAATTTGGAAGAATACAATTAGAATAATCTTACAAGATTAATGATTTTTCCTGTTTAAAGAATACCATAATGGCAGCTAAATCAGAGGTCTCATTTTGACTCTGCTGTACTGTATCACCACCACTTCCAGTGAAGTATTTTCCTATGCAAATGACTTCTTCAGAGCCTTCTCTCTAATCCTCAAGCAGGACTTCAGCACACTATAACTGCATTTAATATTTTTGCCCAAAGAAGAATTTATTTTCATATTCTTCCTTCCAGGACTGTTCATTTTTACAGGTTGAGAGAAACCAACACCTCATTTGAAATGCAGTAAGTGGTAGGAGACAGCAAAAAGACATCTAGAGAGAGAACAAGAATGATTCCAGAACACAAAGTGATTCAAACATATATTAATTTTTATCCTAACTTGGAATTCCTTCTTTTAAATCATTGTTGCCAAAGATGATTTTAATTTTGCAGCTCTGCTGGGGTCAAGGGCTAACCTGGTCCCTATAAGTTGGGTTTGTTTTAGTGCATAATAAATGTCTTTTGTTTTCAAGTTAGAAAACATTTCTTAAAATTTCTTTTCAAAAAAAAAAAAATTATATCTAACCAAGTTGAATTTTTCTGATTTTTTTCTCTTGGAGAATAACTCATCAACCTTTATCTTGTGTAATTTTGCAACAAGCATTTACTCTCAAAAAGTATCACTGCTCTAACTGTACACTGTACATACATGGGAAATTGTAAGTTCATTTAATTAAAAACTATTTCAAATGAACACAATAAATTCTGCTGAACACTAGCTGAGTATTGAAGGATTGTCCCTTCATGGATATTTATTTTATGTGGTTTTCCAGGTACTGTATAGTTTTTTAAATGCTTCCATAATGTTTTCCTTTGTAGGTATCAACTTCATAAGATGATTATCAAAGCTAAGAGTATTCAAAAGTGAGGTAAAGACAACAAAATATGCACATTTGATAGGCACAAATATCAGATCAGCACTACCAGTGTTAATACTGACAAGGTACTGACACAGATCAGACATCTGAAATAGAATCTAAATCTCAGTTGCCAGCTCTAGTAATAAATTGCAGTGTGTTCATTTTACCTTTCAAACAGTAACCACAGATTTGATTGTAAATCAACAGTTACAAAAAAAATAAAAGCACATCTCCCTTTATTCTGGAAATGGCCTGTCCTTTATGCTAAATTCAGACAGCAGTTATTTCTTTGTTTTATTTTTACACTTAGGGGAGTTTTTGGTTTTTTTTCTTGTTTGGGTTGGTGAGGTTTGTTTGTTTGTTTTTTGTTTGTTGGTTTGTTGTTGGTGGTGGTGGTAGGTTTTTTTGGCCTGGGGCCTTTTTTGTCATTTTGAAAAAAAATCCAAAAATTTCTAAGCAAGATTTTCCTGAGATAATCAAATGAATCTGCCATGTAACAGTAATAGATATCATGGGACTCATACCATTCAAGCCAGTAACTTGAGGTATAGACAAAAATTCACATCTAAACACAATTTTCAACTCTTAAGGAAACTAAAACTACTTCTTATCAACAATTCTGTGATTCTGTGAATGTTTTCTTTCAGTTTTTTTCCTCTCCTTTCAGTCCTTATGACAAACTTTTAAAGAATTACGTCTGCTCCTGGTCTGAATTTCAGTTTGTGGACAAGCTAATTTATAAGCTAACAGTCGTGTTCACCCCATCTAAGACATGATAATCACACCTAACTTGACATGATGTTAACCATTTGCTTTCAAATTTTCTACCCCACTAAGAAAAAGTAATCTCGGCAGAGAGCTCAGCTCAGCACTGTTAGCCCACTGTGTGTATCAGCAGGAGGCATTTTGGTTCACATGACCACTTTCTGAGGTGAGTTTTGAATAAGTGGGATCTCATTTGCAGGGGCAAAAAACCCAGCAAACCTAAACAACCAAATCAAAGACGAGAAATGAGAAACAATTAGGAGAAAAGTCAGATGGCTCTCTCGCTGTACATTCATATTTGCACCATCCTCAACACACGGTTTTCTGCCGAAGAACCAGACGAGTCCTCGGGCTGCTGCCCCCATCCCTAAAGCCGTGCCTGTCTGTGCAACAGCGCTGGGTGTCTGTCACCCGCTGTGACCGGCAGTGTGGAAAATGACATCTGTCATCAAATGCGCCCATCGCGGCAATCAGAGCTCCCCACACCCCAGCCACACCCGGGCCGAGCCCCGCACTGCGGCCACCTGGCAGCCCAGCACAGCCACCCCTCGCTGCCATACGCTGCCCTGGCACTGGGATCATCCCACTGAGCCGCCCTGGAATGGGCAAGGAGCTTGGGCCACCTGGCAGCGGGGCCAGCCCCCGAGGCTGCTCTCTGCTGAGTGATGAGATCAGACAGGGCGCTGCAGGCCCCCCGAGTGCCTCAGCTGTGTCCTTTTAATTGAATGTGGCACCAACAAGGGACCTGCACTTGTGCCACAGTGTTTGGTCTGAGAGAAACAATCGTTTTCAAATAATTGCTGTGGCAGAGGGCTCATGGCCACTGAGGGCAACCTGCCCCGTGCCGTTTGAGGGGGAGGCAGGGAATACTTCATCCTCCGCACCTCTCCCACCTGCTTCACCAAGAACAAACACTGCCCTGCAGCTCTGGTCTGCTTTTTCCATTCCACTGAATGATTCTAAGGATAATTTTTGCAGTGTTCTGTATTAAGTGAAAGACACTTTTTTTTGTTCTAAAAGAGCTTTTGAAATTAAGCCAAGGTGATTCATAATTGGATTAATGGAGTGCAAGTGTAAAATGCTGGGCTGCATACCCAGTGTTTGTCCACAGCACAGTATTCACAACCAACCCACAACCCACAGAAGAATGTGAAGTGGCTATAGGTGAGCACAGGTGTACCATAAGCTTTTCCAGATTCTCCATATTTCCATCAGATGATGCACTTTTGAAGGAGGAAGATGACCCTGTAACAGACATATTTTCAAGCCCTAGGGCCAAATTCTCAAATTTACTTAATGTTGTTCAAAAAAAAGGTATGGTGCTAATCGACATAGAGCTGTATCTGTAGATTTTTTAATTGGTTTCCATCAATAAAATAAACGTGATTATTATTGCAGCTGCTGTTTGACTTTCTTATTTCAATTACTTGTCATTGTAGTATGATGTTTTAAGTGGCTGAAATTATTTTTGCCTAATGTCAAGGCTCAAAGAAAAAATAAAGGCACCAATGAATAACATCATAACTACCAAAATGACAAACTTTATTTTGGAAAAGAGCTCACATGGTAGAAACTTTCTTTATACCATATTACTTCCATTTCTTGATGGTCCAATACACCTGTTTTGGTCAGGTTTTTAAAATTATTTTAGTTCAACAAGTTCCCAATAGAGTAAGGTACATGTTCACTCCCCTAGCCTGGAACAGAACCAAGTACCCTCACCAGAAATAACACAATACCAACAACTGATAAAGCAGAGCTCCTTTTTAAATAAGTTATGCTCATCTTACAGACAGAAAACTTGATCCTGGACCAACATAACAAACAATGAAGCACAAGCTTTGGAATCAACAGGCATACACATGGTGAGCAGGATATGAGCTGCAGCACTTTGCAGTGCAGAGAGTTTGATAAAGTGATTATATTCACACAGAGTATACCATAGACACAGATTTTTGCTGAAGATATTAGTTTACACTCTGTGAAAGCAGAAGATGACAAAATTACTTTTTTTGTTGTTCTTGTTGTTTTCTGACCAAGTGATGTGCCTCAGAAGAGATGCAAGCTTACACAAAGCAAAATAGAAGAAAAATCTATCAGACTTAGGTTTGATGCACCAGTTGGATTTTGGGTCTCATCTATAAGTCCGCTGAACAGCCTACAAAGTAGAAACAAGGTGGAAGTAGTTTGTGGTTTTGTCATGAGAATAGAAAAAATGGAAAAAGCTCTGAAAATTTTTCTCTCAACCTTCCTACAAGATTTTTGGGCTTAGCTCCCTAGTCCTTGAGGTGTGGGACTCAGCCCCAGAGGCTTCCTCCTGCAGATTTGAAATAACAGCTGAAGTTGGTGCTTACATCCCAGGCCCTCTATGCACTAAAGACCATCAGAGCCCAGAAGTGATTACACAGGGGGTTGTTTTGTTGGCTTAAGGCTTTGATTTCACAAGAGGATTTTAACTCAAGCCTTTATGTCAATATTTTATGTATCCCTTTGTACAGTTACCCATGACACTGAAGTTTTAACAGGAGATTTTGCAGGGAAATCCTACAGCATCCCATTCCCACCTTCTCTTAAATGGGAGCACTACACTCATTGTGCATTTTTACACAGCTCCTCCTCAGGGGACCCTGTACTGATCATAGAAGACAGTAAAAACAAACAAACAAAAACCAAACCAAGCAAACAAAACCCCACATCTAGAACAGAAAAAAATTCAAAGTGATTTAAAACTGTCAGCTAGTTTAAAGGAAATAGGAAGATATATAAATAAAGTAATTATCTTGTCTTCCTTTAATATTATTATTTTCCTAGGCTTTTTTCTTTGACGTCTGGTCACCCTGCCATGACAGAGTCCAATTAAAATTATATATTATCACAGGTATCCTTTCCCTAGTGCCAATGCTCCCATTGGACAGAAGATTCTTTTCTGATAGCATTCTGATACCCACTATTCAGTCTTTTAATTTCCTGACAAATTTATCATGTGTAATTTATCATCATGAGTGTTCAATCTCACTATAATAAAAGGCAGAGCTTGGTGGTTTCCACATTTTTTAATGTAGAGGCCCTTGTATTTTTATTTAAACTTGTATTAATACTGCAGATTCCTGCAGTATATTCCTTTTTTGAAATGCCACCTTTTGGCATTTGGTGGTGTTCAGATGTCATTGGTCTGTTTAACTAAACAAATCTAAGCAAATATTCAACCTGAATCTATCCCACAAGGACCACATCAACAAAATTGAAGGAAAATGCCCATTTTAAAGATTTGTGGCTCAAAAGAGGCGTGCAAGTGTCATAGAAGTAACATTTTCCCCATTTTACAGTGTGAAAACAGAGATGAATAAAGGTGGAAAATAATAGATTAAAGCCATTTATAAAGTTCTACTGGAAGTTTGTAGAAAAACCTAAAACTTGATAACAGTTCTGTACTTTCATGACAAAGCTCACTTGTCCTTTAATAAATGTCAAATAGTGTCAAAAAAAGGAGGTGACTTTCATAGTACTTTTATTTCTTCCTGACAATCACCTACAGCCAAAATCCTAAATTCTGTCTCACTGAATATTTTAGACAATTTAAAGAATTTCCATTCTCTGGAACTTCTTCAGAACTATTACCTGAAGCTTAAAATACTTTTTCTTGTCTTCTGTCTGTCAGTAGCATTTCTTCTCTTTTAACCCAGAAGGATGCTTAGTATGTGGGATAATGCACATCTTGAAAGCAGACAGAAGCAAAAGACAATAATGAATCCAAAAGAATCACTAGGCACTGCTGGGATGGTGATTCACAAAGGAAGATGAGAGTCAGTGACTACAGTTTTGGGTATTGTTCATTTCCCAGCATGCCTAATTTAAAGGCTCTTGAGCAGGAATTTTCCAAACTTACACAAACTACCTGTGGTCTAAGAGAATCTTCCCTTAAAGCTTCTGAGCAGCAAGCCCCAATAAAACAAAAAGGCAATATGCCCAAGATCAGCTCCAAAAAACCCCGGAAACTGGATATTGCTTGTCTACAGAAAAGTATGCTGAGATACGCCTGCACATACCCTTACATTAACAGCAAGAAACATTTGCATAATAAGCGTGTTCTAAGAAATTAAACTAAACATGTCAGCACATTATATTGATGCATTTATTCACCATGAAAGATTTCACAGCCTGATTTGAGAAACACATGTGTTCCACAGTACTTCTGTACTTCTGATCTTCTACTATTTAAGAAACTATTTTAAACTTCAGTGTCCCCAGCTGTATGCAACTGCTATTAAACTTTCTTTGAAATTAGAGTCTAAATTATACATAAACCCTTTACCAAACTTCTCAGTCAGTATGCACTTCTCTTGCCCTCAGTTATCCCTATCTGAGCCTGCAGGATATATGAGGGATCTATATGCCTACCAAAACCCCACAGAAACATATTTTCTCTCTTTTAAAGAAAAAAAAAAAATTGCAAGCAAAGTAAAATACAGTTCTAAGCAGTATTTTTCCAGATTTTCCATTATCATTTTATGATGTTTATGAATTTATAATTCCATAAACAAGCTTATTAAGGTTGAAGGCCCATAGGAGATTCTTTTTATGAACAAGGATTTTTTTCCAAACTTTGATTAGAATGATTATGAAAGATCCCAAGACATTTATTCCTACATAGTAGCAGCTGAGCCTGGGATGCAAGTCGGACAGCCTGACCACAGCTCGCTCTCACAGAAAACAGCTAAAGCCAAAAGGCACCTGATGAGACATATGGGAGTGACATGGTTAGAGACAAGGCAGTTAAAAAGGGAATAAGGGTATGCAAACAACAGAAAAAGGTTCAGTTACATGTGTGTCCACAAAAAGAGCAATTTCCAGACCTCCTAGAAGCTGCTGGGTATGTCCTCAAAGTGCAGGTGGCTGTAATCCAAGTTGGGAAGTGTTTTGAAGAGAAAAATCCATAGTGGTCAAGAGATCTCCAAGACCTGTGGCAGAACAAAAACTGCTGATGGGAAAGGGGGGAAGCTGGAGAAAAATAGTGCTGTAAGTGTTTAAAATAAAACAAACAAAGAAACAAAGACTTTTTACAAGTTGGGAATTACTATTTCATTTCCTTCCCACTTTAACTCTTCCCCAAGCTCCTACTGAGACACTTTGATCCTTTTAATTTTGTTTACAAGTACTTTTACAGTATGTAGGTCTTCTTATCCACATTTTGTTTCTACCATTCCAATCATCTCTTCTACTGTAATTTGTTCTTTCCAGTCAGTCATGAGAGAAATAAATGCAAATGAAAGCAGAGTAACAACATTCCTTTTGTAACTCATTACCTTCATTCAATTTGTTTTATTCCTCTCCTTTTGTCTCTCCTTTGTTCCCCATATAGATTAACATATCCTTCCCCTCCCTATCTTTTTATTCATTAGATATTACTTTAATTCTATTTCTTTGCCTTTTTAATAGCCAGAGCCTATCTCCTATTTTTTAGTCACTCTGCCCTAGTTTCTCTTAGCTGTGTGCAATACAAACACACATACAAGCCCTGCCTTCTCCCTCACCCTTATATTGCTGTCTCTCCAGCAGCCTACAGGCACCTTCTCCACTCACTGTCTCATCTCCATCCAGTTCTGTCTCACATGAATTCAAGCATCCCTCCATTGAAGAGCAATGCCCCTTCCTCTGGCATCTGCCCTGATTATCTTGAAGTTACACTGCACAAACAAGACAAGTTGAGAAAGGAAGGAGTAGTTGGAAATTCACAGGCCTCCTGACTGTGCATTGATCCCAACTCTTGCTCTTTCAAATATGGAATAAATGGAAGGAACAACAAATAATTGCAGAGAGGGGGCTGTATTTTCAGAAAGCAAGTATAGCTAAAGCACAAAAATTACTTTAGCTTAGGGAAAAAATTGTTTTAGTTTTGTTACAGGTAAGAGAAGAAGAAGAAACACAGCTCCCTAACTCACTAACACCAATATCAATCTAGATAAGTTGTAGTGTGTTCAGTTACTCCAAATGGAGCACAATTCCACTAGATATTCAAAAATTTTTCTTTTTGTTAACATACACTGCACTGTAGGGACTGGGTTAAATGTTAGGTGTACTGAATACAACTGCACATGCATTGAGATACAAGCTTTTGAATATGCAGGCTGGCAACAGCAACTTAACATTCAAAGGGTGACTTTGGAAACATGGGAGAAGAAAAGAGGTGACAAAAGAAACAGCACCGTTTTCTCTTGATAACATCCTGACTTCTTCAGATATGGACAGAGTCATTTATAGAAAGAAAATATGTAACAATTAGCATTTCATTTTTCTTCAGCATTGTGAGAAATTTAAATATACCAAATAGCAACATAATAATGAGAAACAGCTAATTTCTCTGTTACATGTAATTTTACAGAGGCTCACAGAAGTAATTTATTGCCTACTGGAAAAAATATATGGTAGTGGTGAAAGCTACTTGCTTTCCTACCTTCTTCATTTGCACACAATTTTCCTTCTACTTGTAGTTTGGTGTTGCACATAATTCATGTGGCATTCACATCAGTCATGTAAGAAAAAATGGTGTAATAAGCCCAGCCAGCAAGATCTCCTGTGAGATTTCCCCAGCACTGCCTACTGTTCCCTCAAAACACAGGGACACTCTCACTTCTCAGTGGGTCAGATCTTGCATCAGTGCCTGATCTGTGGCAGAAGTTACAGGCAGGGTAAAGATTTCATATTAATGAAGCTAGCTTGAACAGATTTTTGTCTTCATTTTCAATATAAGACTTCATCTCCTCTGAACTTTTGGCTGCTAAAATGTCACATTATTAATTCATTCTTTTACATTTTTGGAGTAAAAAATGTTTAGTACGACAGAAAAGAGAGATGATACCAGAGCCACGATGCCCTTACTCTACTGTTAGACATACTTTCTTCTGCCCTCAACCTTCTTAAAACTGTTTGCATTAGGCAAAATCTGCTTGTGGGAGTAGGAAAGAAAATGACTCTCCTGCTTTGCAGAAAGCTTTACTAAAATTCAGCCTGAGTACCAGGTGGGAGGCATGGAGAGGGAAGATGGTGATATTACTTAGGAACGAAATTATTTTTCTAAGAGAGTACTTATATTTTTAATGCCAACATTAAAAATTTTACTTTTCCCCCTCTTTTTACCTTTTTAATATTTCTTTCCGTTACAATATATTGGTTGTGCTTAATTAAACAACATATGGCATTGAATATCTGATTCTCACACACATTTTTTGGATGATGCTATTCTTAGATCATCTGTGATCACACTATTAATCATGTTACATAGCACCACAGAGTAATAACAAATAATGAGATTCCCAAACAAATGGGATTTACTTGGGCCAGTGTATGCTCAAGTCTTCTGAAACATTCTGAAAATCTCCGTAAACCATTCTAAAGCCCAGCTTTAACTTAAATATGTAAACTACTGTATATATTTTACATATATATATATATATATTTAGATGGTGCTATATGCATAGGTGGGATGTGAATCAAGTCTGGTTAGAAATAATAAGCAAAGTAATGGTGCAGAACGGTTTATAGCTCCATTGGGGGCTGCCCAGGAACAAGAAGCACTTAGGACTTGCATTAGACAGAGACAAAATAAAATTTTTCTATTTAGCACCAGTATCCCACACCTGGATAAGGCAGCAAAAACGTGCAAATAACAAAAGACATCAGAATAACAAATAACGGCAGACAGTCACTCTGGACCTATTCTGAAACAACAGAATACACTTTAAAAAGCAGTAAAACCAATAAAAATCCAGTCATCTTGAAAAAGGAGAGACTTTGCTGCAATAAAGGCAGTCAATAAAGAAGCTCTCTCATTTAAACATCAAATGCACATTGTTTTGCAACACCTGTTATTCAGCCATAATAGCTTTCTTAACCTGTCAAAGTGTTTAAGCTAAGGAAAAGAAATGGGCCTCCAGCTGTGCACTTCGGTGGAGAAAGTCTGCGCAAAGCGATATTAGTTTAATGAAATGTGTACAGATTGTAATTGTGGTAATAAGAGGGCAATTCCCAGAGGGGCAGTAGGAAGGCAGTGAGTGCAGCCAAGCAGAAAACAGAAGCTGCAAACTGGAGAGAGAGACTGGTATGTTGTGTATGGACCCCCACTCTCCAACCTGCTCGCCTCCTGTACAGCCTAGTCACATCTCCCACCCGTCAAGCCTCAGGACTGCCTCATGCCCCATCCTTGCCCATCTTCCTGCTATACTTCCCAGAGAAGAGAGCAAAGACAATCCAGCTCTCAACAGTGGAGCCTTCCAGGATCTGTAACACAGGCTCATGAATATATGAGGATATGAAAAAGCAGGGCGAAATAAAAAACTAGCACTGGAGAACGCTGGCATATCATCCAATGTCCTGCTCTGCAAGCCCTGAGACTCTGCAGTTCCCAGGAAGATACAAAGCACGTTTTCCCAGGAAAATAAATTCAAAGTCCTGGCAAAATAAAAAACAATGCTAGGGGAGGAGATGACATCAAAAACATATGGACCTTTCCTCTCATTTTCTTAAAAGAAAGACAAACACTCTTGTTTCAGCTTGCTTGCTGATGGAAGTGCAGCAAACCCATTATTTATACCAGGCAGATTCCTACAGGAAAGCTGCCAGTGCCAAAGTCTATCCCAGGGTTAGTCTAAGAGAAAACATCAAGGCCAGCAACACTCATCACAGCAAGTACTGTTTAGAAGAGCTTATGAGCAATGAAGTCTATGTCAGCTGTAGTAATTTGACAGTGTAATTCAATAAATCCATCCTCACAGTGGTTTAGCCAACTTAGTGGGTGTCACACAGATCCACCAGCTTCTACAAGGGTTTCCATTAGGAAACACATCTCTCTGTGTCTCCAGACTGTGGATAATCAGTAGGACCTAAGGCAGAGAGTCAGAAGTGAAGATTAACTTTCTTCACATAAATGGGAAAGTATTTGGAAAATATGGAAGAAAAAAAAAAATAAATAAATAAAGACCGCTTGAGTCTTTCCACAATAGAGAGATAAACAGTAACTGGTGATGGTGGAAGAAAAGTGGGGGGGGAGAGTTGAAGAGGCAGAATTGGAGAAAGAAAAAGAGCAATTAATTTAAGGAAGGATACAGTGGTTGCAAGAGAGGAAGAACCTATTCCAAGATGGTCGAACAAAAAGGTGTGTGAAAAAAGGAAAAAAAAATATGACTTTTTCTACTGAAAAAACATAAGCCCCAAAGCCAAAATCATGGTCAAGAAAAGCATCAAAACAAATAAAGGGGTAGAAAATGGGAAGCATTTTATTGGCATAAACCAATGTGTGGAAAAGAGAAGAAAAAGTTAGCTGTGTTTGGAGCTGGGAGTGGTGGGAATTTTCAGCCAGGGTCATGATTCAGGAATAGATAAATAATGATTCATCTAGTTTCTCCTAGCAGTAACAAGCAGTATGCTGCCTTCATTTTCTCAAAATTGCCTTATTTACCAGTCACATAGTAGGAAATAAAATCCACAGCTTTATTAGGTGATTTGCAGAATAATGTTTTTTACAACATGGGCAGCTCACCAATGAGCACTGTATTGCTGTCAATCTGAAAGGCAGCAGAAAAACATGGTTTGAAAAGCAATTACTCATCTGAAAAAGTGGAACTCATCTTAGCAGAGAAAGTTATCCTGCCCAGTCTTCTCAGAGCCCTACTGACACTCTCTTACAAAAAATGTATGTGTGATACACAGCAGGGAGAGCACTTCCTACAGCTGCTGCAGGTGAGCACAGAGAGATACTGCAGACAGGGAGGGAATCTCTGCTATTTGTTCAAGATATAATTGGAAGGTTAACAAGGGCTATCATTGTTTCAGACATTCCCTTTTCCAGCTTTGTAACACATACCACTGCTCCTTTTACGCAGGAACAAGCAGGAACTGCCTGTTGTTATTTAGCAGCATTAGTGAGCTGGGGTCCTCTGACAGTGCCTGAGGGAAGCTTGTGAGCTTTTTAATTCATTCCCCTGATCGCAAGGAATAGCTCACTACATGATGGTTGTGATTAGTTAGGACACTACTGAGGACATGCTGACAAAGTTCATCAGACACAGAGCCACTACAGCTGCCCATGGATAAATTTATGCCACCAGTACAGATGTCATAGAACTCCTTTTTACATGCCTTCAAAACTTTAGCAAAAACAACCCTTGATCCAAGCTAACTTGGGCAGCATGGCAAAACATGCTGTGTGAAAGGGATGGGAGAGCAAGAAAGGGATGTAAGGCAGAGCTCTGCTGCTCCATCCCATGTCCCTTTTAATGATGGATGAGAAAATTGCTCAGACTTCTCCAGCTGAGGCCTTGGTTGTGATGTGACACTATCACCTCTCATCAGTCACATCTCCTTCTGAGCCAGAATGTCAGAGAAGAAAACATGACTGATGCAACCTGACACAACATGTCACCATGCCAGGTCTGCCAGCTGGGAAACTGAGAGGAGGGAGAAAGGAAGGAGAGAAGAAGAGAATAGGCTCAGAAAAGGCATTCCTCATCAGAGTTCCCATATTAGACTGGTTGTTTCTTTTTTAAGAAAGGCCCTATTGCCACAAAAGCCAAAACACCAAAGATACATAGAGGAAAAAAAAAACCCACAAACTGGGAACAAATCAGTGCAATTGAACAACTCAGTGTCTACTAAAATCTGCTACAGGTTTAGGCAGACCTTCTATAGTAAAGGAAGGGACCCAGCAAGGCCAATAAGTCTCCATGTTGTTTTAGAAATCCACCTCTCTTTTACTCGTACTGAAAAACAGTTCAGGAAACCAAGGAAGGAAACCAAACCTTTCCTCAAAGGGAAGACTCAAGTCCCTAAGGACTGATTCGAGACATTTGCATGGAACATCTTCTAGCTTTTCAAAGCAGGAAAGCAGGGGAAAGCACATTTATTTCATCTTTCCCTTAAAAACAGTATAATAATTTTAGAATTATTATCAAAAATATGCATAATTATTTTAAAAAGAAAAAATAATTTATTAAGTTATAAATCATAAATTCCTGCATTCCATAAATTCATGCTGGCTGGGAGAACAGAGAGACTTAGGATGCAGCTCTCCCACTGTTGGAAACAACCCTATTGTTTCTTCACTTCAAAACAGTGAAGAAGCTGTACAAAACAAGATGATTTTCCTCAAAAAATGTGTAAAAAGTCTCCTCCCACAATCAGACTCTGTAACTACAGAACTTGGGAGTCACAGCAGCTTCAGTTAATGGTGTCTCAGCCAATGCCACTTCTGCCTAAAGCGCATGATTTTCCTTACTACTTAAAACTGAGATGTCTATATAAACAATTTAGCAAAGAAAAAGCACAAACACTTTGAGCTAACAGTGCCAAGTCAATTTAGAGCAAATTACTGCTTTTATTTTCTTCTTCATATTTCCAACTAACCCATAACTCCAATAGCAACAACTGGCCACATAGAAAAATGTTGTGGCACCACACAACCACATAAATGAAAAGTCAAGTAGTGGAACATTCACATCAGTTTCAATTCCAACTGGAGCTAAGCTAAATTTTACATATTGACACAGATTTTACTAAATTTAGACCATGTTTTTGAACAAGAAGCTTTTTGACACAGAAAATGCTGTCACTGAGATGCCAGAGTAATTGTCTGCAGACACAATGTGGTGCATATATTTGCAATTTTAAAAGCATCATACCTGCCAATAATCACAAGTAGAAAAAGTTTTAGTTACATAAGATCAGCCTGAAGTTCTGTCACATTACATGTTGTAGTATTTGATGCTATTTTCATAGCTGAATGCAAATTTGAATTTCCAAATCTGAACTTGCATTTCTGTGACATTATCTATTCTTCAAATCCATAATATTTCAAGTGCCAATCTTAACAATGGGAGTTTCCTGATCTTCTAATGTCTTAATTACCAACATAAATTTTTTCATTAAAAAATAGGTGAAAGTTAAACATTATTGTCAGCTCACCCCTCTTCTTTTTTCCTGCCCTACACAGTGCTGAAACATGCAGTCAGTTGGAATTGCCCTGACCAGGCAGCTCCACACTGGCAGATGGACATTGCTATCTAGTCCTTCTCACTTGTCAACTGGCTTTGAGCCTAGCTGCTGATGCCAATCATTGAGTGAGAGGTTTTATAGTGACATCTGCCTGTCAGTGACTCTGACTGCTTGTGTCTACCTTCCAGGGCAATTTTTCTCCTCCTTGAATGTCAGTTTGTTTAACCACAGTCCGGTCACAGATGCCAGCTATGCACCATGGCAGCATTTCTAGTAGAAAAACAAGGAAAGAGAAAATCTATTAAACATGAAACCATTTAATTCTGGCTTAGCCTAAGGCTGCACCATCCTCAGGGACTGACCCAAGCTCAGTGCTGATATCAACAGATTCTTTTTATTGCCTTGTTTCTGCTTTGCTTTAATTGATTTTTTTTGGTTTTTTGTTTTTGTTTTTTTGTTTTGTTTTGTTAAAATCACAGTGTCCGTAATTTGCGGATAACTCACAGCCAGACAGGGTGGGCTACTTCAGTTATGGTGCAGTTCCCTTCTCTTCACTGACAGGTTCTGTCTGGGAAACCATCACTAGCCCGCTTCAAAAGCAAGGTCTTGATTCCATTTCATGGAAATTACCTAGCTTTCTTTATAGGCAGACTAAAAGCCTAGTTTATTTGCTTTACTTCCTACCACTGTAGAAGTACTTTAATGTCCCTTCCCAGTGCACCAGCAGTCAGCCCTGTCTTGGAGGGGCAAGGAGTGGGGAGAGTGAGCTGTCCTCAATCTGAGGAGATATTCACTGCCTCTCTTGGTGACAGCACCACGTGTTGTGGTACAGAGCAAAAGTCACTGGCATGCACTGTTATATTCATATTTCTTATGCAGGTGACTTAGGGATCACATGTGGCCACAGCTTTCACTCAGAAGCTGAACAACATGGTGAAGATACAAACACTCAGCAGGATGTTTAAAGAAACTACAAATGCAAGTTTGCACGTTCAATTTCAGCTCTACATTAATTTTAAGTTATTTTTGAGTAATGATTTTTGCAAATGAATTTATAAACAAGATCAATCACCAAAACTCTGTCTGTAGCTGCGATATTTTTTAAGTGAGGTGACAAATCATATTTACAATCTAATGGTAAAAAACATTTACCATTTGGAGAGAAAACATAAACAATCAGAATAGAACACATTAAAAATACTGATAGTTCACAGTAACAGCAGAAAGAGGGAAAACAGTCAAAATGCAGAGACAAAAGCCAAAATCTAGGTCATATATATTAAGGCCAAATAACACCACTTCCCCTGTTTGCATACATGGGATAACAAGATATACCAAAAATGACAGAGATTAAATATGCTTAAAAGAAGCTGAAATTCAGATCAGGTCCAAACATCCAGATAGCAAGTCCATCAACACTATCATCTGACTCCTTTATCTTTACCACTGCCTTTGAAGGAGACTGAAGTCAGCAGCCTGGATATGAAATGCTGGCTCTACACAGCCTCACTGATTTGTGCTTCCGATTAATTTTCTCCTCTTTCTTTTGTTTATGCTTCTCTTATTTTTAATTTCCTTCCTTTTAAAACCCTACACTTTATGTCAAGCTTCTAGCCAGTCAGCTAATTTTTTTCTTTTTCTGTATATTTGGCACTGGACTGAAAAGAAAATTGATAATCCCTTCAGAAAACACACATGCATATGTATATAATGCTGGAGCCAGGATATCCTAAAGACAGAACAGTGTATTAATATTATGCAATTACAAAATTATGCTCCTTAAGAAGCACTACATTGTTTTAGCTTTATTCTTTAGGAGACCCATCCTGTGAAAGGCCGCAGTCCTGAACTAGTACCTAGGACAAAATGAGAAGTGAAGTCATAAAGAGAAAGCTGACTGCCAGCAGACCCAACTCTTTACCTTCTCTCTCATTAATCTACCTTCTCTTCTTTCAATCCATTTTTTTTTGTCAGATTTACTTCACTTTTTCCTTCTGGGACTTGGCTGTCTTAGTCTTCCTTTCCTCATGCTCCACTTTTATTTTATTCCCTCTCTTATTCCAACAAATGCTCCATAGCAGACAGATTCATTCATCTCTAGCACCTTATCTGGTGGAGCATATGTTTCTTTTCTTTGAGGTCAGATTAACTATTCCTTATAAATGTTACAAAGAAAAAATATGTGTTGGCAGCAAGTTCTGCTACTCTTAGCCATCATTTTTGTCCACTGCATTAAACCCATTTAACATGCTTAAACATGCCTTTTGTCAACAGCAACAAAAGCAAAAAGCAGCTGAACTCTAGTTAATAAATCATTTTCTGGAAGTAGAAACTGCCTCAGAAATATGATGCCAAGCAGTTAATGCATGTTATTCTTACAGAGAGGAAAATGGAGGAGAAAAAGTTTAACCAGCTTTTCTGATTATAAAATGTGCTTTCTGTATATACTTGTGTGTACACCTATTGTACTATTTTAAAACAAAGAGATCATACTGAAGTGCAGTACATTACTTTAAATGTACATTCACCCATTCCCAGTTGGTTTTATTTCCTAATTAGAGATATAATTCAGTTGTATCTAAATATGCAACATAATTCTCTGTCCCATTAGGCCAGCTCCTATAACTTTTATGTATGTACATACATGTGTGTATACCTTAAAATAATAAGGAAAACAACATGCAGTATGAAACCCTGCAATCACATAACAGGGAACAGCATATTCCATTAGCTCATAGCTTTCTCTGTCCACAGGAAAGATCCAAGTACTATAATAGTGAAGAAGCATTTAAAAATTGGTTAAAATGTTAAAAAACTTAGTATTTTAAAACCTGAAAAATCGTTATTTGAAGGAATGGGATGAACCAAATTTAAGTGAAAAGCAAATGGAAACAATAGAACCTGATAATGCACTATATAAGTCTGTCAGTACTCTGCACTGTTTATTCAAAAATATTGGGAAGAACAGACAGGGAGGATGAAAGACACATTTTCTTTCTTCATCTTTTCTAGTTACTCAGTTCTTGTTTCAGATGGCCAGTTTAAGTAATACTATAGAAAATGTAGATTTCATATCAGGACTACTGTTACACCCTCTACAGGCAAATATTGTAGGAATTAACCATCACCTTAGCAAGCCTGGCCAGACAGGTATTACAAACTCCTGCAAGCTAGGACCCATAGAAAGGCCCTTAAACCTAGCAAGAAAACAGAATTTTTGATCAGTTTGTCTGTCTTATCTAGATCCTGCTAAAAATATTTCCCAGCTCTCCTGTCTTTAGAGATGGCTCCTGCCTTTCTTTCTATCCTTAGAGTTCATCTCACACACTGAGGAAAAGTAAGCAGGTTGTTTCTGGACAGAAATGTCTCTGCTCCATTCCTCAAAACCAGCATCTCAAGCCCCTGTTGAAGAGACAAAAATAACTTGCATATTTGTTAATATATGTCATATATGTTTCTGAGCTAAAGACACTAGGAAATTAGCTGACTAAAACTGAAAGATACTATTAATTTAATGTCAATTCTATGTCTGCTAGAGACTGGTATCAAGAAGTGGATAATATTGAGAAAAAGAAATACCCACAGTTGTTCTGGCTATGTTGAATTTCTAGCCCAGGAAGTTCTGCTTGTTCCCAGGAAATTCTTACAGTCTGGAATGTTCATACCCAAGTCTGTGACAGCATCATCTGAAATGCATGCAACTACACCACTGAAATAGTTTTATGTTACTATAGATCCTTCTGAGGAATTTTATTCACTTATTTTGTTCCAGTGCTAGCCCTTCTTTTCTTCTGATATTAAAATGGATTTAACCTTCCAAAAGCAGTTAGAAGGGAAATTGGAAATTTGTGTATATCCACGGTTGGAGTTCTATAAAAACAGGAAAGTGGCTACTATCATGAAGTTTTTATAAGTACTGAATTGAATATATATTAAAAAGTTACTAGTTTATGAAGCCACAGGAGAAAGTCTATATAAGAACTTGTACTAGAAAATTGGAAAAAAAAAGTCATCAATGAAAAACACGAATCTGGCTTTTTCCCTGTGCAAAGCAATTTGGCTTTAACTGCATTTCCTTACATACATTGTGGCTGGTCTCTTCAGAGTTTGAAATAAAGTTAATGAAAAAAAGAAAAAGTCGATTAAAAAAAATTTAGACAGCTAATGAATTTCAAGCACAAAGCTTTTTCATTAACCATGTCTCCTCTAACATCTCCAGTGCTCTTAACTGTTTCTGCCAAGGGATAAGAAAAAGAAGCAATATTTCCTACAGTTTAACAAGTCCTTTCTGAAATGCAACACATTGCAACCAGGAGTGTGTTGCAGCTTCCAGGCAAAGCCATTCTTCTTCTGTACCTTAAGGAATATCAACTCACTCTCAGTAAATAAAAACACATAAACAAACCCCTAGTATTTTCACCGATGAGTTTGAAAGCTCTGCCACCAAAGAATTTTGATTTATGGTGGGGATTTCCCCTGGCAACTGAAAGAAGTTACATATGCATATACTAAAAACAAGTTACTGGATCTGGAAAAGACAGCTTGATCCAGATCACAAGAAATACTGAGTGTATTTGGTATTACTCTGAAATGAAAAGTGGTATAAAGGGAGTCTTGAAATATTTGGCCACTTCTCCCCACCTCTGAGATCACTCAGCACCAGTAGGTCAAATTAGAAAATAGAGAAGAGCTATGTTTGCAGAGGGAGACCTAATACAGAACTGTAGAAGTGACCACATAAAGCTCTCCTCTTTTCCTTCTCCCATAGCCAGAAGTGGAAGATGGACCAAGGTGTGAAGTTTGAAAGAATTTTGGGTCTCTGAAACACTAACTGAATATATGATAGAATCCCAGACACCATGAGATTGCACACATAGTCTCACACCCCCACAAATTTATTATTAGGTTTACAAAGATAGTAACTCTCACTTCTGCCCCCACAAGACCTGAACACCTCCTTACATTGTTATGAAATTTGGGCTTAATTTTCTCTACTAACCTAGGTCTAAGGCAAAGGACAACTGGCTATTCTATCCAGCCCAATCTTCTTTGCACAATAAAAGAGAATTAACACTTTAACGTTCTCATGTCCAAACACTGCTTTTTGTGCCCACTGTGAAAAGGACCACTCAAACCAATAAGCCACCCTAGAATAAAGGCAATTTATTAAGATTGCAGGCTTCTGGTTTTCCCATCCTTTCTCTACAGAGTTTTAGACCAGACAGCACTACATTTATTGATATTTTTCTTGCAGGTAGTTTTCTCAGTAGTACAAAGCACTGATACAGCAGTTTTTCCTTTCTTTTCCCTGTACCTCTGGGAGGATGAATCCAAGACTTTATATCTTCCAGCTGCTGCAGTTCTGACTGCAGGAAACAGAAGGCAAGCCCAATTCCAAGTCACAACACTGACAGGAGAAAGCATTGAATGCAGTCATGACAGACTGGTTTGTTTGAAAGTGAGGCTTCAGTTGTATGTTTGGAGAGACCTGTGGTATTTAATTCAAGCCTGATCCCTGCCTGTGCTGTCAGGAGGAGGGAAAAAGTCATGTCAAATGCCCCTCCCTCCATGCTGTCATACCCCCAGAAAGTATGGGGGAAAAAAAGGGAAAATAAGCAGTCACTCAAAAAAAATCTAAATACGAAATAATACTATCTTTGCAAGATTTGGTGAAAGAACTGTACTTTCAGTAAATTGAGGAAAATGAAAAAAGCTGCAGGCAGAGGCATTGCTTCCTGCTGAGCTGAAAATGAGG
Source organism: Aegithalos caudatus (assembly GCA_013389925.1). Taxonomy (NCBI): domain Eukaryota; kingdom Metazoa; phylum Chordata; class Aves; order Passeriformes; family Aegithalidae; genus Aegithalos; species Aegithalos caudatus. The sequence continues at coordinate 53,479 of WEIU01020851.1, read as the reverse complement.
CATTGCACTGCTTGCAGCCAAGTATGGATCATGTCCAAAATCTTCAAGTGGAACTTCGTGGTGCACATGAGACACAGAGAGACAATCTCACAGGAAGAATTGCAAGATGTCATGCTCTCTGAAACAAGTCCTTGTAACTCAGACCTTACATGTTGGGTGGAGGAGTTGAGAGAAGGTGAACCAGGCTGTTCTAATAAAGAGCAAAATGTAACACTTGTATTGATATCTGATGATGAGGAGGTAGCATGGTAACCCTTAATTAAAACTGAAACCACAAAATATCACCAGGGTCAGAAAACTGCTACTAAAACAACTACCAAGGTAGCCAAGACTGGCCATAAATCAGGTGAGATTCAAATCCATTCAATATTAATGCAGTGGAATGCCAAGAAGCTGAGTGTACCTCCCAGACAGCAGAGTTAAAATCACTGGAGTAAACAGAGCAAGTGTTATTTTCCAAAATGAGAAGCTTAATTCATGCCACCTGGGTGAGAAGCGGAAGAATGGTCATTTTTACCCTAAAAAGAAATTCAGTTTAAGCACCTCCTAATTCAGAAACAGAGGTGCTTGTCAACTTCTCATAAACAATCTCACTTCCTCCAGACATGAAATTAAATGGAGGAGACAGCCCCTGTAAAACAGGGTATGAGATAGAATTAAAACTCCACCTGAGTCATACAAAACTGGAGCAGTTAAACAACATTAAGCTCTAAGGGGTAACTTGCAAGGAAGTTTGTGTTGTTTTCTTTTTCTAGGTATAGCAGCACCCTTCCACTGAAGATTAAAGGAAGCAGTTCCAAGTGGTTAATTTTTCATGGTTTATGAACTACCCAGCAAGGCAGGAGCATTACCTATAAAATTCTTCTAACTCTAAGAGGATGTGCTCAAGAGAGAGCTCTATTTTAAAGAGTTTGCACCTCCTCAACAAACCCATTCACACATGTTTTCAGTGTGCAAAGGGAATCAGTTGTACTGTGGGACCTGAGGATCCCCTTGAGACTCAATCTAGACACTGATGTGTTCTAATACGTGAAATGTTGGGCACCTCCCTCCATGGGATTTAAATTCAACACTTGCTGTGTAATTCTGTGGCTAATATCAACACATATTGGGCCCACATCCAACAGTCCTAGTATTGAGGAAACCCTCACACCCACCAACCATTAAAGAACATTCTAATCCTTGGGACTCACGAGATGGAGTCAGTAGCTAATAAGAATTGGGTTTATAATTGTAATTGGATTGGCATTTTAAAGACTGGGATACTCTCCTACTATCCATTGTCTTCATCATCCCCATGGACAACTAGCAAATTGAGGAAACATCCCTGGTAAACAATGTTTGAGCTGAGTAGTGGTGTAAAAAGAAGTTAGAGTGCAATTTGCTTTTAATTTTTTCAGGTGGCTGTTATTGTGGTTAGTTCAGGGCATCAGTATTATCTGACTCTCCTTGTAAAAATCATAGTCAACATGGAGCATCTTCCCAGGATGGCATTCTGATCCGAGTATAAATTAACAAATGCAGAACACCAGAACAGTGATTCTTGATCATTACCACTCACTAAAGTAGTACATTTATAGTAATATTCATGCCAAGTAGTTCATTTTTGAAAATAAC
>WEIU01020851.1:22590-38782 GCA_013389925.1 Aegithalos caudatus | reverse complement strand
TTTCTTTTTTTTTTTTTTTTTTTTTTTTTTTTTTTTTTTTTTAATTTTATTAGACATAAACACAGAATTGTATGTGTTCTCTTAGGAAAAAGAAGTTAAACCATACACTTTTTACTCAGCACACAAGTTGCTTTGGTTTGTACTATTTCTTACTGGGAGTTCAATCCACAGTCTTAAACCATGTCCAAGAAAGCCTTTATGGTACTTCATATCTAGCTGGAGTGACTGGCCACAGGAGCCACCTGCAGGTCTCTCATCAAACTTTTCTTTTCTTGTAGTAAGAGCACATAAGGCATCTGGTGTTATGTTACCATAGGAAAATATGGAGGGAAACAGGTAAGAGAGAACTGGAATGAGGAAGGATTATTATTTTCTGACTAACCAGCATTTGGCTACACTCAGAAAACACAAACTAATCAAACTCTCCAGAATAGATCTTTATTTCTTAAGACAATGGTGCAGGACTTGATCCTAACATGCTTCATTACAAAACAAGGACAAAATCCAGTCTTTTCCTAAGGGTTTATTATGAACATGAAAAACACGGTGAGATTTAAAAACAAAGGCAAGCAAAGCTGACCCATTTTTGGATGTTAAAATAAAGCACCAGCACCCTCTATCAGGATATTTCAAACACTGGCAACAGAACAGTGATTTATCCTGAATAGAAAATATGCCTTTAGTAGATATTTAGTATGTACCACAATCTTTGTGTCTGCTTTAATTAAAAGTTCTATTTCTGTTTTAAAATTGATGTGAACTACTACCATCCAGAGCTCTGTTTTGCACAGATATTTTACAGAGCTGTAGAGCAAATTGTTATGCCGTATCACTCAGATAAAGGCCTGCAATAAGAGAAGTGATAATGAAGACAGCAGCTGTTACTAAATTACAAAAACAAGACAGATTTGTTGGCAAACACTAACAATCTGGGAAACTTTTTTTGTAAGTTCAACACTTCTGCAAACAGTCCCTTTTTGGGTTCCCTCAATGGAGGGAATGACACTAGAAAAACTGCTTCACAGGAAACTTTTGACCTTTCTAATACAACCTACTAGGACAGAATCACAGACAAGAGGTTCAGAAAGGACACCTGCATGTTCAATGCCCACCCTTTCCAAACAGGTTCTACAGAATCAACAGCAGAACGTATTTCCCTATCATCCTGACCAAAATCCTCAGCCCTGAAAGAAATCTTCTTGAGTACAGTTTCACCATTCCTCGTGTCTAAACAAATGAATAACACCAGCTTCCAGTCCCTACACAATTATGCCAGGTGGCAAGAGGAAATCTCAAGGACAAGGATTTTATAGCCATTCATCTAGCTTGTAGCAACTACGCTAAGGCCACTGGCTTTTTTAGAGCATTGGCAATCTAAACAACTGGACAGATTCATGAGTTTTCATCACCCTCTGGTTACATGTACCTTACCCTTCACAATAACTTTACATAGTCATGGAATTCCCACCTGAAAATTACCAACTCATATTTTTCACAATGCACTAATTGAAAGGGCATAGTATAGCACAACTACACATCCATGAGGATTACCAATCACTTCAGAATTCAATGTGCATGTGTAGGACACAGATTTTGAAAACCGCTTTATTTACTTCTTCCTCCCTGCCCCAGGTGTCCCCAGTAGGCAGCCGAGTACATTCTTCTCTCCTCAGAGGACCCTCAAGGGCAGCTTTTTTTTCTTTTACTTTTAGCATCATTAAATTTCTCAAAACTTTGATAGGTGTGATTCAAGTTCAAAAAGCCTTGCTGGAAAAAAAATTGCAGTTCACCTTCACTGAAGCACTAGAGGCAAAGTTGTTAGGGCTACTGAAAGGGAGAGTGCTGCAGTGTGCTTTGGGTAGAGGCCAGAAAAAACTCACCTCAAAAGTTGAGACTCGGTGAGCAAATAACATCAAGGAGTTATGGAGAACTTTGTCACGTATGTTTTCAAATATGCAGATTAATTTAGGAGGTAAATGCCGTGAAAATGCATTCTGCACTGAAGCATGCAAACTGGTGTTTTGTCCCATGCTTAAATAAAGCCATACTTCCTTGAAATTTTCAGCCAACAAGAGAGAAAAAAATTTGCATGTCTACATAGAAGAACAGGGTTTTAATTAGGAAAAGTAGACAATCACTTTGAAGAAGAGCTACAATGAATTTTGGAAGAAAAGTTTTAATCTATTTTCAGTTCTAAAAAGTTTCACAGGGAGGCTGTTGTAACAGTTCTCATAATTGCCTATGAGTGTTTTTTGCCTTTTTGCAGTATTTTTGAAAGCTTTGATATGCAAAATAGTACTACATGGAAGGAATTTCCTTTGCCTCAGTTTCTTCGTGGTAACTTCCCAAATGGATGTTACCACCCCACTGCTTCCTGTCAAAGAAGAACATCAAGGGAACCCAAATCTTCCATGGCACACTAAGCAATACAAACACAGCTTCTGCAAGGCATGGTAACGCTTTTCTCTCAAAATCTCTAGCCTCTGTGACTGTTTGACAAACCAACTCAGGTCTTCTAATACTAATGCATACACTGAACCTCAAAAGCAAGTACACCGTGCTGTAGTAACAGCACCAGTTTGAGGGACAACCACCTATCTTGGAACAATAGGTTTATTGGGAAGACTTCATATATTCTTCTGCATAAAATCACAGAAAAAAGAAAATGAAAAGGGTAAACCAAGACCAGTCATGGATTCAACAACAGATTCTAATAACTTCAACTATCAATTTCTTCATTGATGAAGAAGGTATGTTCACGATTGGTTTCTTCACAGACATTACAAAGAGCAGATACTCAAATGTAGAAAAGAGATTTTATATATTTTATATTTTTGCATGTTACAGTGTACAGCCTAGTTATCCACCTCTATCATATCCAAAAAAGGGGCTGTTACTTGAAGATGTTGATCTCTTCAATGTTAGACGTTATATCAAGAGGCACTTCTTGGACAAGAAAGTAGTTTTTCAAAAACAAAAAACTTTAGAAAAAATAGTTTTGTAATGAAAAAGAAATGCAGAGCAAGTAAGGACAGATTATATATTTAAACATAGGAAGTATAAAAAACAGAAGATAAAATAAATAAATTTTCTCACCTCTTCTCAGGGTAATAGTAGGACTAAATTGACCAGAGAGATATGGATCAGTCAACACTGACATAATGCATAATTTTTTCAAATATTATCTTAAATGCATTTTTTAAAATATGCATAAACTTTAAACCAATCATACTCAATAAACAGATTATTATTGGGGGTCTGACAACATGGAAATGACCTCTGTCTCTGCTAAAACTTTTGATATAAGACACACACTCATTTTCTTTCATGTCAACTTCATTTAGCAGCCGCTTCCTTTACAAAATGAAGCCAGACAAGTCAAAATCAGTATTGCATACACTGCAAGCTTCTCCATCAGATCTGTTTTAATCAATACAGAGCCTACACTGTCTGGACCTGAACAGCTTTAATGGAAGGATTGTTTTCTGCTGGAGATATAACACAAACTTGCCCAGCCATGTAATTGCCTGATGAACTTCTAATTTTTTGAGAAGGTATGTTTTTTACTGTTAGCCACAATGTCATCACAGACATTCATTTAGTCCCAACAAAGCTGAGACCTGTGCAGTCCCATCAGCAGAACAGTGGAGAAGGACTCTAGGATTTGATCCTCCAAACATGGACAATGTACAGAGATCAGATTAAGTAAATGCATGACTTTCTAAATGCCTTAACCAAATAAATCACAAAGGAATTAAGCAGCTGGAGCAACTGTCTGAAAAGTAAAGATGAAAAATTCTGGTCCTGGTACCTCTAAAGACACTCTGTAAGTTGAGACTTGATCCAGGAACATTTAGAATTCAGTTTCCCCAAAAGCAACATGAATTGTGATGAGACATTCAGTACTGTCTTCACATGGGAGATATACACATTTGGATACCAGGGGCGCCCAAACTGTAATCAGATCTGACTCTTGTGATCATGTGACACTCAGTTAATTTCAGTGGAACTTTTGACTAGGATCTTCACAAATAAATTCTAGAGCTGCAATGAATAAATATAAAATTAGTGAAAGCTTGCTGAATGCTTAGAGTTTCTGGGATGACAAGTGCTATATAAATATAAATGCAAACGATTACTGCTACATAATATCTATCCTGAGAGAACAAAGTGACATTCCTGGAGCTGTTCTGGGAGCTGAGGTGAATAATAGACTTTTCATAATTTACCATAAGATATGCGTTTGTCTTTGAAGAACAGCAATAGCAAAATGCAATGCTGGGGGGAAAAAAGGGAAATAAAAGTACACCCTATTTTTCTGTGAACTGGAGAGAACTGTTGGAAACCAAACCAGTTTCAACCAAATCAGCCAGCAACTGGAGGTGGCAACTAAACAGCGAGATTTGATGAAGCAACCAGTGCTGGAAATAGGGTAGTATGCAGAAATAACATTAAAAAAAAAAAAGAATTTAAGATAGTTATACAAATGTTGTTCAGAAAGGTATGGCTCCATCTATGGCAGTAATAAATAGCTTTCACTCAGTCCTTCGGGGAACTGCAAGGTGGTTTGTGGTTCCTCAGAGTGATAACCCCAGCAAAACACCTCAGGGAATCTGACTGATGGTAACTTGCCTTTGAGGAAGGCACAATCTCCTGTCTCTGAGCTTCCCCTGAGCTGGAATACCCTGGCATGTATATAAGCAAGAGCTTTGGTTCAGTAAGACTGACGCTCCTCACCTTCAGCTTCCCGTTCCAACCCTACAGTCCCTTCACCTCCCCCAGGCACAGTCCTTCAGCCAAGGCAGCAAGATAACTCTGCCTGAGGTGCAGAGAGCCTGTCTCTCATGAAGGTATCTGGTTTGTGAGAGGAAACTGGTTTTGTCTAACACTGACTAGAATTAAACTTCACAGACCCCAATCTTGGCAGACCTCTGACCAGCTAATTAGTTGCTTTATCATTTTTGTGAGAAGCAGTCTCCTGGCTTAACTCAAAGAAGTGCTATCCTCCCAAAACACTTTTCCCCTCCCCTGCAAGCACTGAAATCAGCTGTGCCAACTACCCATGCACCTGGTCATAGAGTCCTTTTCTTTCTGTGTGAATATTTGGCAGGGGCAGGGATTTATTTACTTATCTCAAAGATCTCCTAATGGTCTGTAAGAACCCTGCTCTGGAGACAGCAGGTGGAAAGAGTTGTTTCTCACCCTTGAATGGTCTTTACACCAGCTAAGGTATTCAGGCAGAACACCTTAGTGATTTTTCAGGCATTTCTAGCTGAAACAGATAAATGGAGATGCTACCAGCAGCCCATGTGGGCAACACTGCTGCCCCACTACCACTAACATTTTCCATTGTCCGACTTCTCTGGAGTTTGAGGTTTGTGCACATGTCAAAGTCCTGCTCCGACACCACAAACACACACACACAAATGCAGCTCCCAGCATCAACCCATTTGGAAATATCCTCCTTGATCCTCTATGTCATGACAGTGACCAGACAGTCTCTATAAGCTGTGGAGTGAATTTTGCCCCACAAGCTGCCAGAACAGCTGCCACCCTCTGGGAGAGGGGAGATGACCATGCTGCAGTGGCAGTGGAGTGGGGTGCCAAATGTTGCCAGCTGCAGGAATGCTGCAGCCACAGCCCCAGAGGAGACTTGCTGCACATCAACTCTGCCTACAGAAAACCCTGCAAAACCTCCTTCTGTCAAACTGCTTTCCCAGCATAACAAGGATGACATTCACCCTCTGGTATCCCAGTGGTATTAACCACAGGGAAAAGCACTCACTGAAGTAAATGAATGCCCAGAAAAGTAAACTGATCTCCCAAAGTACTGTACAAGAGACCCAAACACTGCTGTAGTCCAAGGCCAGGATTTTAAACCTTGAGAAAGTACAGAGGGTTTATGAAGACCAGTTGGTGCTTTATACTGGATACTGAACTCAATATAAAATTTATTCATATACTGAAGTAACAAGTTTCACAGATGAAAGACACACTGCTTCAAATACTATGGTCTGAGAGAGCAAGCAGCTGTGCTATCAGGTAACAGTTTATTCTTACTGTGTGAAAAGCATGCACACAGCTACTCTAAAAACCAGAGGGGTTACTTTTCCCTCCTCTAGCACCCAAGAGTATCAGAGTAAGGCTAAATCCTAAGGCTTTTCACTGATTGTTCATTCTGTAAGAGTGCCTGACAATTGTAAGGGAATGCTGGCTCCTGTGGTTATGGGCATAATAGAGTGATGGGATTCTTGCTTTAGGAAAAGGGGCGGGAAGTTGTCATTCCTCTCCAAGCTCCTTTTAAGACACCATTTTCCATCTGGGATCATTTTCATCAGTGTGTCTTTTCCCTCCATTTTCCCATTAGAAAGAACTGGGAACAAACAAGAAATTTGTTTAATCGTCTTCTGTGAGATCAGCTGAATTCTAGTGCTGTTTGATTACAGCTAGTCACAAAAATGTCAAGTGCATTTCCATTTAGAGTGCTTGCTTAAACAGCCGTGCAAATGGGGACCACCCAAAAATCAGCATACATCATGAGAGATTTGAGCTTCCTTATGGTGTGTACTTGTTTCAATCCACACTCTTGCTCTTTAAAATTATGCATTTTCACAGCACATCATTTCCTTAAATGAGGATGATATATCACTGCTGCAGATTGACTCATGAGGCCCATTAATAAAGGCCAGGGTTTTCCAGCAGCTTTTCTCATTGGGAAGGTGTTATCTTACCCTCTAAATTTGTTATGAATATGATGCTCTTAGCCTATGCCGAGCCCACAATTCCAGCTCCCCTTGTCAATTTGGTTGGAGGTTTTCATTGCACAAGCAGTGGTATCATGTTAGAGAATAAATAATGTATTGTTCCTTTCCCTAAGTAAGTAGCTATTCATTTAAAATGCACCAAAAATGCTTAAAGTGAAATGGTTACCCTTGTCATATGGGATTCACCTCTTATAAAACATTTCTGCCTGGAATTGCCCAAAACATTACCCTATTATACAATTTCTAGTATTATGCTGCTGCATGATGCACTATCAGTACCAGACAAGAAATACTAATATCCAGAAAGCCTTTGATTTTATGCTTGTAGTTTTCCCACATTATTTTCATTTCCAAAATAAGTAGAGCTGGTCAAAAAATTGGATGGGAGATTACAATAACATATGGGAAAAAAACCCCTAAAATATCTGTTTGATTAAATGTTGACTTGATAATAAAAAAAAATGCTTTAGGGTATCATTTTTCCATGAGAAAAAAAAAATCTGAGTTTTATGATGTTATGTTTAAAAATCTAGATATTGTAGTATTTTTTAGATAAACAAAATATTTTGGATGCACTGTGGAAGAGTAATGTGTTAGATATTAATAATCTGATTGGGACTGAGAATTTCAGAAGTCCCTACAGTGATCAAAAAATCATACAGACATTCTCTGAGTATGGGACACCCAATTTCCTGATTGTTTAAAGTATTAAATTTAATACTTTAAGTATTAAGTATTTAGTTGAAGTATTAAATGTTAAGCATACTCGAACTGATCAGGCTCCCACAACAAAGGATTTTGCAAAGGACTCAAAATTAATAGCTTTTACGATCTCCTTCAACTATTAGCTTGTGTTCTTCCTTTCTTTTTCATGTTGTGTCTATGTATTAATTTATATAATAAATTATCCCTGTTTTGGAGCCTTTCTACACAAAGCTTCACTAAATTTTGGGGATGTAGAGTTGCACAACAATCTGTATTGTACTCTCAGTCAGCTGAAAACTGTTGTAGGAATAGTATTTCACATGATGGTACTTCCTCTTCTGGTCAAAATTAGGAAGTGCACAGATATTTTTCCCATTCTTTCAAGTTTAACGTAGCACCTTTGCATCCTCAAACAATTCAACAGGCTCGAGCTGTGTTCACTTCCCACAGGTTCTTCAGCATGCAAACTAGTTTTTGTACAGGAAGTACTAACTATATATATGTATATAGATATAGATATATAGATATAGATATCTCAGGTATTGGACCTGCACAGCACACCTCATCCCATACAGAATCCATACAGAATAGGGCCTCCAAGGAATTCACTGTCTAAATATAAAACTAGAGAGATATTTGGAACCATCACTTCCCTATTCATCTGATTCAGTAAAAAGGGCTGTATCTCAAACCTATTCTGAACAGGCTTAGGCTCCTGTAAGGACATGATGCATTTGTAGCAGTTTTAGCTGGTTTAAATGCTGCTTCTCTATTTATTACTGACACAGTAAATAAGGACAGTGTGGAACTGTTTTTTTAGGAGCACATTTTGTTGTTTGTTTGATGGTTTCTTAAAGAAAACTCTAAAAGAACAAAAGAATAATAGCCAATTATACTACAAGACTCCTTACAGGAGTAACATAGCAATATGTTCTATTTCATACATTGGATCCACAGAATTAAATAAAACAGGTAAATCAGAGTCAGATTGCCAAGGTATTTTGAAAAAGCCCGAAAGTTTAAGATTTACCTAGTTAATTGGACATGTTCCAGGTCTAGATAAGATTCTCCAGCCTTACTCTCACAATTCCCTGTACTCTGCTAAAGTTTCCGATCTAGCCTTGTCTGATGAAGTTCAAATTAATAACAGTGTCTTGAGAGGTTTGGCCAACTTTGCAAAAGGCCAGTGTAATAACTGGAAGGTGCTAGGTCAGTCAGACCTGCTACCAACATTACTGTGCACACCTGCAGGCTATATTGGACTCAGGAGAGGAGTAACCACATAATTAGGTAGACTGACATTTTACTGCAGGTTGAAGTAATTAGGGGACTGGCAAAACAGGGAGTGACTTTCTAAAGCTTAGGTTGTTACATATACTGCCTAGGGTTTAAAATTAATAGTGTGAAGGAGACAACTTGATACCCTCTGATGCAGTCCTTATTACCAGATACAGACAGGCCCAATAAGCAACATTTCAATTAATCTCTGAGGTATTTTAAAGTTGTAAGGGCCAGAGCTGGTGTCCTGGTTTGAACTTGCATACAAATGAATGTCAAATATGTTCACAACAACCAACAAAAAAAGACTAAATATATAATATAGTGTACATATATACATTATAACAGCTGCCAGTGTATCACCTGAGCTGGAAGACACACCTAGCAACAGTCACAAGTTGCTTCAAAAGTCAATCCACGTGCTTTGTTCATGCAGAAAAAGGAAAACAGGACCAAAACCCAATTTGGTCTTTTATCATTATGCCTCCTAGCCTTCCTCTATAATGTTTTATAACCATGCATCAACCACAAGTGGTGAGCATATTTCCCATCTGCTGGGGCTAAATGTGCTGTGATCAATACCAGCAAGAAGAGACAGAGACACTGAAACTGTGTCCAACTAGATTAAAATCTGGAAAGCTATGTTATCCCACGTATGTATTGATTCTGAGGATATCAGCAACACTTCATGTTGCAGTTCTGCAGTCATGAGCTGAACCATGACACATTGGTTCCAAACCTTAATATTGTCTCTTTAACTTTAATCAAACATCCAACACTAAAAACAAACAAACAAACAAACAAACAAAAAAAGCAAGCAGATGCAATAAAATGGAGTAAAACAGATTATATAAAATACGATTTAATGTTTGCTAAGTACTGCCATCCATTGGAGTGGTGTTTGCTAAACAACATTCCACACATCTTCATATAAAACCCCTCTTGTGGAATTGGGATAAAATGCAATTGCCTAAAAATACATTATATTGTGATAAAGCCTCTCTCTTTGTTAGAAAGTGAAGATAAAATCTCTTCTCCTGGTTAAACTAACATCAAGAATTTATCAAACTCAGCATGGATGGAGAGCCATGGAATTTTTGTTCTCTTAGAGGTTTTCTTTGCTTCATTTTCTTTTAAAGTCCTTCAGGATAAGCTACTGTCCTGTGCTCATAACCAAAATACTGAGTCAGACAGTATCACAGACACTTCAAATGGGCAGCTCATTTCCTGTATCTTTTCTGTGCTTTTGGCTGTGGAAAGAGCCCGAAATCCCACCTTCATGAGAAGGACACCTGGGTGGAAGGAGAAAGCAAGAGCAAGACCCCCTGTCATGTGATTGGTTGCCCTCGATTTGTAATGCAAAGATCTGTAATAAGAGCCATCTGTCTTGCACAATGCCTCCCTACACTGAACACTATTACCAGGGCCCCCAAACCACAACCAACCGAGACTTATCCCGAGGCAGTTTGTAGATGAAAAGAAAAAACTTGGATTAAAGAGGCACTTCCCAGGGATGACTGCTGAATGGTTTTAGGAAGCCAGCCAAGGCGCTGAAGCCATTACTCACCAAAAAGTCAACCCAGCTGACAAATTTTTAAAAGAACCAAAGCTTACTGGCCAAGATATATCCATTCCTCTTCTACATCAGTCATCCTCTCATTACACTCACACCACCATAATCTGCTATAACAGGAGGAATCCCTCCATGGCATTAAGCAATCATGCTTTCATGTATATATCTGTCATGTGCATTAAGCAATTATGCTTTCATGTATATATCTGTCATAGCAAAATTTCATCATTCCTGCAATTATACACTTAAAAAACAATAATTACAAAGAATAAGAACAGTGTTTTTCTTTCTTATAATACCTCTTTAAAGTATCCTTACATTAAGGGGTCATCCATAAGTCTGGTCAGTCCTATGTGTTTTCCTCTAAAGAAAATACATCGTCTTTAAATGGTTTAGATCAGATGCAGATAAGCAAAGTAGATTTTTCACTTCAGCTGAATGATCAAAATTTACAGTAGCTCAGGATTCCACACATTAATTCTATAAAGTTTGTTAAGTTAGATAATAAAGAGTATTACACTGTTTGATAGCAAACGAAAGAAAAGGAAGGTGTATTATAGCAGGATGGGGGTCAGCCTGTTTTCCCAGGTAATTAGCAACACTAGAAGTGGACATAATCTAAAGCTGCACCAAGAGGAGGTTCAGGTTGGATATTAGGAAGGATTTTTTCACTGAAAGTGTAGTTAAGCACTGGAAAAGGCTGCCCAGGGAGGTGGTAGAATTACCATCCCTGGAAATGTTTAAGAAAGTATTGGACATGGCACTCAGTGCCATACTTTTGTTGGCATGGTGGTGTTCACTTAAAGGTTGGACCTGATGACCTTGAAGGTCTTGTCCAATCTTGATGAGTATATGTTCTATTATGTGGTGATTAAAACAGGATGTGAGCAATGCTAGGTTACTGTTTGGTTGCAAATGAAGCAAGTTTCCATGGGACATGATGTTTAGGTACATTGCAAGCGTTTTGCCATCCACCTAGCCAGCACAACATGTGATGTTGGACTGAGGTGGTATTTCTAGGCAGCTCCTGGGAAGCAATGTTTATGGACCAGCCTTCTGTGGTCAGCAACAGTTTGGATGAAACCTCCTTACACTACCACTGGAATGCTGTTTGTGTACTCATACTGCAAGGATTGTCTGCCTCTCATTTGTGTGCTTGCATGTGTGTATCAACCTCCTGAATGACTTGTGAGCAAAGTGCTCTTAGAGGCAGCACAGGCTGGAGCCTGGCAATGGTCCCACAAGTAAGAATGCAGCTGCATATTTTTCCTGAAGTGGAAAACTTGTTTCCTGTTGTTTGAGTATGTGTCCAAAAGCAGTGAAGGACTTGGCTTTGTGCAGCTGGTGCTGTTGCTAGTTATCTGTAATAACAAAGATGTCAAGGTTTAGGCTCATGCTGTGACAGCACGAATTACTGGTGGCAGGGAGTTATGAACAAAGAGGGGGGAAATGCCAAGAGAGGGAAAATTTCAGGGAGGTGGTGATAGTGGCAGTGGTCACTTTGATAAAGATAAGGAAGACAGTGATAAAGAAAATGATGACTGTATGTTTACCACTGTGTCTTAAGACACCAGAAGACTGCCATGTTCATGTGCCTACAGATTCCTGGCAAGAAGGTGAACCTATGACTGGGGGTGGCTGGCCCATCCTCTGGTGCTAAGGAACAAGAAGCCATGGTAGAGTAAAAAGAAAGGATGCAGTGGGATGATTAGAGCAGAGGATCAGTGAAATGGTGACCATCCATGCCAGTCCTTATGCAGGACAGTGTGTTTCTGATTCATGTCACACACTGTCAGTAAGAGCATTTCTTCAAAGCAGCCAAGTGAAGCCATGCCAAGGCTGTCCTGATGCCATTCCTGCAGGAGACGCACTCAAAGCACAGGGAGGAAGAGCAATATGGGCATGTCTGGACAGGAGACCTCCCAAGCTGGTAAATGACAGAGGACTGCTATTTTTATCTGAGAGATACAGTTCAGTATTTCAAGCCCTAATGCAAAAGCTCAGAATTAACAGTTGAGGATAGCTTGAGGCTGAAGTTGGGGGAAGAAAGTAGCAAGGGAATGATAACTGCCTGGATATAAAGATATAAACTGATATAAACTGACCAGATATAAAGATCAGCTTTAGATATAAAAAGATATAAAGATATCTTTATATCAAGATATAAACTGATCAGCTGACAATTGTTCAATTGATGACAATTTCAAAAGATGAGATGATCATGTCAAACGTGTCCAATGTATGGTTTCCTCTTTGGAAGTTTGTCAAGAAAAGACCACTTAACCAAATTACAAATAATCTGAGCACCCACCAGAGAGTTCCTGCCCTGCCCATCTAACTGCCCAGTTATTTTTTGCATTATGGGCATCTTCTTCTGCACTGGTTGTAATGTGGGATTCACTCAATCTGGTGCTGTTTAGCTACTCAGTACCCAGGGCCCAATTCTGTTAAGATCCACTGCTTAACCTACATTTACTGTAAGAAGTTGTAGACCTGTTTTTATTGCATTAACATGTAGGTAAGATGTCTAGACAAGTGTTGGTGGTCTAAGAGTAACTAAAGAGAAAACTATCATAGTAAAAAATATAAAGGAAAAAGAAGTCAGAAGGCAGAAACTCAACACATAGGAGGATCAGCCAGTATATTTCCCATGCTGTCATCTTATTAATCTGAGCTGTGGATCAGAATCCATTATGCTTACTTGCTGTGGGAATTCATATGGAACAAAAATGTCACCTTCATTCCATGTTTTACAACTTAACAACCTGTTATGTAGGGGAAAAGAATTCCCAGCCACTACTGTACTTTGGGAAGTTTGTAAATACTAAAACAGATCTGTCCCTTTATGAGACCTAGGTATTCCCAGGAACTGAAACAAAATTGACACAGAGGGACCTGGGGGAAAAAATTATAACTGATTGCAAATTCTTGCAATTCCCAGAGAAAAGCGGATCACTGACATTTGGCTTCAAGGTATGCTTTGATTTTCACAAAACGTTATATCACCACTTTTTATCAAATTCATGTGTTCGTGATACCATAAACTAAAGCAAATATAAATATAACATGACCTTTTACTTCCAAGGCACAAATGACAGTGATTAAGTTTTGCCATAGTCTGCCTTTAAGTCACAGATAATTATATAATATAAGAAAACTAGTCCATTAATTTTTAAATATAACACTTTAACCAAGTTTCAGGAGTGAACAACTGGATAGAATTGTAATGATATATAATGTAGGAGCATAAAAATTGAAGACTTCCACTTACCTAATAATTTTTTTCAGTTTTAAATTTATGTTCTCATATGTAATTTTTATTATTCATATGATTTGCTTTAGTATTAAGTTTTTTCTTTTGAAGTATACCTATATACAGAGGATATCAATAGCCACAAGTATGGTAAGTCTCGACTTGTAGATACAAAAGACATTGATTTGCTTACACACTTCCTAAAAAAGAAACAGGAGCAGTTTAGGGCATAGGGATCTCGAGTTCTGACACCTCAGAGAGGTTAAGATCATGTGGGCCCAATGGTCTTCATTCAGTAGTAGCCTTAGAGGCTCAGTTAGGCTGGAGAATTTGTCCAGCAGCCCAGCTTTGACTGCAGTCACATGAGCATGACTGAATTATATTTCAGAGAAGGCATTTGGGCAAGATTCATCTCAGCCAAATTTTGACACTTAGAGAGGCACATCTGAGGCATGATTTGTCTCATTCAAGGATAATCTGAATGGTGAATCACTGGCTGGAAGTGCCCATTTCTGCCCATTGACCACAAAGACAATTAACTAGAGGGAGGATGTTTGTTATTTAGACACATAAAGGTATTTGAGACATATTGCACCCTGAGCCTTCACCTAAAAACCAAGGACAGAGAATGCCTTTTTTATGCAGGCAGTATCTTATCCTGACTGTGCCACTCTCACTACAAGAGATAGGTGCCACCTGTCAATCAGACTGGCTCACCTGCAATTTCCAGCTTATTATGAATTTTCTCTGGCAAACTGAACATCAGTAATTTTCTAAGTTAAAATTATTTTATATCTGTCAATCATATCATCACTCTATCTTCTGTTCAATCTTTCTCTCAATTTAAATTTTGATTTCATATTTACCTATGCAGATGAATCTTCCTTAGAAAACACAACTTGGCTATGGGCCGATGTGTTCTGGAGTGCTGTCATCCCACTGAAAAGTTGGCAGTTGGGTTTCTTTCTCCTGCTGAAAAGTATTGCTAAGGTTTACTAATTACAGGGGGGCTTTCAGCAGCAGAAATATATGAGTATGATGCAGTAGGGGAGAAAACTACATTACAAGCAAATCAATCAGCTTCGAAATAGAAACAAAAATTCATTTTAGATGTCAAACAGTATTTATAAGTTTAATTCTAAAATGGTACAGTAAATATTTTCTCCATTTAATTGATCTAAGAGAAAAAAAGATCAATTTCAAAAAGCTAGATTTTGCAGGGAGATGTCCTATTGCACTCTATAATTACATTAGTGTGAATCACATGAACCAGTTACTAATATAGGCTACTCTGAGCTTAATTACAGCTTAATTACGTTTAGGGCATATTATACACTTTTCTGAGGAAAGAAAAGTTAAAAGAGATGCCTTATTCTAATAAAAAGTATAAAATTAAGTACGACAAGTGTCTTCTTTCCAGAAGTTTAAGAACTAGGGATAAGACAATAAGTATAGAGCACAGCATCACAAAAAAATACAAAGCTCCTTCTAAAGCACTAATGGTTCTAGCTTAAAAAAATTTTAATTCAAAATTTTTAAAAGTCCTTAAAAAAAGAATTTATGATTTCATCATTCATGAGAATCTCAGAACAAAGCTTATTATTCTGAGGGGCAGGAATCCATAAATTTCAGTAGACTTTGGATAAAATAAGACCAAAACAGTGGAGGAGGAAACCTGTTAACCCATCTGTTCAACTATGAAATAGAGTTGTCAAAAATATTCTGATAAAGCCTATTATCTAAGAGCATTTGACATTATTAAAAGTTTGAGCTTATTAGGAAGAGCTTATAAAATGTGGTTAGGCTTTGGTACCTGAACTAAGAGCAACTTCCTAACTTTTTCAGAGGTCACTCAACCATACAAATTGTACCATATAAAAATTTATGTTGAAAGTACTAGTGATTACAATGTTTTTATCTTATCTCAAATGGATCTTGAAGCACTGTATACAACACAAATAATTTTCTGCCCAGATTTAGATGTTCACAACAAGTATCTGTCTCAATATTGTACTAAACCATTCCCAACTGGTATGACCAACCTCTTCAAATCAGTTCAGACTTGGATCCAAACTTACCAGTTAATTTCTCTCTCTGCCTTTAAAGCAAACACAAAGCAGACATCCACCATGAGAGCTTATGAGTAAGAAAAATTTTAAATGTTATCTCTGATTTTGCAGAACATACCAGCATAACATTGGTTAAGAGAAACATTACATTTTTTTCTAAAGTTCTGCTAGAAATTTACTTTGGAAATAGAAATATTTTTGATAGATATTAAGGATATGAATTTGGCTTCAAATTTGCAACATTATAACATTACTGAGTTCATTTTTCATTCTGTTCCTGTGTAAAAGAAATAATCCTGCAATTCTAGAAGTTGTGAAGTTTTTCAGAAAAAACTTAATAGGCAAATTACCTCCCTGCAGNAAACTGTTCTTATCTCAACTCATGTGTTTCACCTTTTTCTAATTCTCCTCCCCATCACACCAGAGGCAGGAGGGAAGTAGTGAGTGAATGGATGTCTGGTACTTTGTTGCCAGATGGGGTTAAACCACAAGTTGTTTAGATGCAGGCTATGCATATGTACCTGTATTTTTTCTCAATACATGACAATTT
>WEIU01020851.1:0-18771 GCA_013389925.1 Aegithalos caudatus | reverse complement strand
CTGCATCCCCCCGCATGGATACACATATATATATATATATATATATGTATATGCACATATATATTACCAGTAGATCCTGCAGACATAAAATGTCTGCTGAGCCTGGCAGGTCCAATTCAATCAATGTGTGCACTCTGCCAAACCATAGCTCAGGAAGCTTTTCAAGGAAAATGCTAAGCCAGGTCAGTTGTGGCTCTGTTCACTCTGTCCTGCCTGCATTACCTGCCAGACACAAGACATTTGATAAACTCCACTGTCAAAATTGTCTTCTTTTTCAACCTATCTGACCTTAGCACTGACCACTATGAACTACTCCTTTTTGTTCATTAAGTTCAGCAATAAATGTCTTCTATAATGGTCCCTGTCCCTAGCTCCATTTCAACATGCATTTATTTCCCAATTCATACTCCAACACTCATCCCAATTCCCAATTACATTAATACATTAAAGTACCATCATTCATATTCTTTTTTGTCTTTTACCACTTACTAAATGTTCGATGAGCAACACAAAGACTTTCTAAAGCGTTCATCCACCTGACTTTACAGTGAAAGACAGTACAGAATCAACTTTATATGTGGAATTAATGCTGAGCACACTGAAATACCTACAGCTGATATTCTGAACATTTCCTTTAGCACCTCTGATTTTTTATGCATAAAAAAGTCATGTATGCCATTAGGGAAAATCCAAAAGACAGTTTTGTTTTGCCTCATAGATTACTGGTTACAGGGTTGTCTTTCCCCTGTAACTTTAATTCTGGTCAATATGGCCTACTCTTGAAAACTCTCTCATTCTCTCCCAAACAGAAATGGGAGTACCATATTTTACTGTTCTATTTAGTGGTGACAGGTGCTGATTATGTTATATCCAGCAATACCATCAAAGGGCTTGTGCTAGGTACCACACATGTGGATACCTGATACTCCTGTGGGAAGCAGTTGTACATTTCTCACTACCTAAGCTGACTTGAAAATCTCTGCAAAGCACTGTTAGGTGGTCAGGAATTTATTCTTATTTATCAAGGATAAGGACAGATCTGTACAGCTTTACTACAGGGAAGGCTTTTAGGAATATACATGGCAGCTGGTGGCATTTCTAGCACATGTCTAGGCCTGAGATCCCCTTTTTAGGAAAAAATGCTTCAATGCAGTTACTATCATTATGTCCTGACAAAAAGCTACAATAAATTTTCTTTTCAAGTTCTTATTTGGTGTGACATTGTTGACTACGGCTTAATTATATATGTAAATAAAGTAGTGGCCATCACCTTTCTATGATGATGTTGTTCTGAGTTAATGATGAAAAGGGACATGGGAGAGAGGCTGTGAGACATGTCAGCGTTAATGAAGATTTATTCAGTAGTGACATTTGATCAAATCTTCTTGGCAAAGTCTTAGGTTTCATTAGTTAAAGATGTAAAGCAGTCTGTCTGATTAAAGGGAGAAAAAGCAGTGGGGAGCTCACATAAATTACTACAGCTCAATTAGGTACAGACAGTTTAGTGAGTGTTTATTACCAGTAGAAAGGAAGATTTTCCAATTAGATTAAAAGGTTTTGAAAACAACTCTTATAGTGAACAGTGATTTAGACCCATTGCTGGAATAATACATTGTGAGAAGCTGCATTGATTAAAAGTAAGCTGGTAAGTTATCTGCATTGCTTCACTGTTTATCAATGGATCCCCTGCTGCCTAGGTACAATTTACCTCACAAGATCAATGTCTGGACTTGGCTAATTTTCTCCTGGCTGAAGATTTATATGGATGTAAAGGGCATCTACATCATGTGTGAAAATACTGAGGAGATTTATTCAGGATGATCATCAAGGAAGTGAAGTTGTATCAATCACCAGAAGTGTACCCTGGCCATGCTGTGCCCTTCAGGCTGGCATCCCTGCTGCAAAGCTGGATTTAAAGACAAGACATTTTAATCAGAAAGGAACTTCATTCCAGTGAGGTTCTTCAGGCTCATTGTGAAAACTGAAAAGGCATTAAAACAAAAGTGGAAGTATATAGTGCTCAGCCAGTGATCAGCCAATGTTTCTGACAAATGATTGAAGGTACTTGGTGTACAGTGCGAGCCTGCGATTCATGAATCCCAGCGTCCAGCAGTGCAGAATGTGACTTCCAGCAGTGCGGAGATAGCTGGAGTCCAAGTCTGGACTTTGCCAAAGCATTTTTGGATATGAGCTGTGAAAGGTAGGGGGTCATTGTCCATGGCTCTGAATGACTGATTGATTCCAATGTGGAATGGCATGGGGAAAAAAGGAGAAAAGGAAAAGAAAATGAATGATATTTAAATTCTTTATATTCCTACTGTGCCCTTCAGATCACACAAAGGCCTGAAGCTGCTTCTAATCCCTGTCTCCCAGAATTGTCTATTGTGAAGACTGGAGGAACTGAGACCCACAAATGGAGAAATAAATAAAATAATTCTACTTTTACAAGTTTAATTCAATAATGACTGTGCTCCACATGGAAACCTTTCTTCTACATTCTATGTAAATTGGATTCAAAAGAATCCAAAAGTTTCAACATCAAACTTTCAAATCTTTCTTTCTTTTCCCTGCACACTTGCACATGCATCATTTCTCCTCTGTTAATGCGGGTCTGCAAAGTTTAAACTTAAATCAATGCCATCAGAGATGCTGACACTGCCATGAAAGCAGAACTGAGCCCCTCCTTTTGGCTTTAACAATAAGCCATTTGGGATTAAGAAAAGTGCATAGGAGTAGTGGTTGGGGGAATGAACTATGGCATAGTGAGCTCCACAGAAAATGGAAATCTGGTATGCAGGGGCTATTGTCCTTCATTGCACTAACATGCTACATGTTCTCCAAATACACAGAAAAGTTCATTCTCCCTCTAAAAGCTTCCTCATATTTACAGGTAGGACAGGCACACATTTTTATATACAAAAACCTAATTTAAACGGCAATGTGTGATCACAATCTGTCACACAAAGAATCCACGACAAAACATTCCTTTTAAAAACAATGGTTCAATGAAGCTACAACAGTGTGGTACTTACTCACCTGAATAATCCCAGAGTCTTATGCTCCTGTGCTCTCTGCATACTTCTAAATTACACATTTGATCCCTAAGAGTCTCCACCCAGGAGATCCCTAGCTCTTAACTCATAATGAGCAGAGTTCACATAGTCTATTTAAACTGCTTTGTCCTGTCCAGTTAAACCACAAAGATTTTTTGGGGGATTCTTCTCTAAATTTCAGCAGATGTCACTGCCTTCACTATAACTACACTTCACCAAAACAACCAGCAAATCAGCAAATATTTCTCAAAAAATATTCACATTCAAATCTCTCCAGACACCCCAAATATTACCACTTACTTCACCATATTAAATAACTGCTCATGAATAAAACACTGATATTTTTTGTAAAGTAAACATTGCATTGCTGTTGGTTTGCAAAACTGAGCTTTTGGTTCATTTTCTTTATAATTGGAAGGGCTTGCCATTTAAGGAAACAATTAACATTTTTTACAAGCAACAAGACTGTGAATGACACCTTCAATTACACTAAATACATCTAATTATGATTTATTGGCACATAGCAACCTCTTGTAACATTGCAGGCCAACATGCATTTTCGCTTAATTAAACTCATTATAACAACACTTTATTACATACAGGGGAAAAAACCCAAAACAAACAAACAAAAAAGCCCATATTTCATAATTAACTGCTCAAAATGAAGGTCATAGGGTAATTACACAGCAGATTTCTTGGTATTTAACTGCTACTGTTACTAATAGGAAAAATATCTGGCAAATATGTAGATATCAGAAGAGGACTGAGGCTTTTGGTCTTAGCTATGGAATTGAAACGCTCTTGAAGCTTAGTCATGTCTTGGGATAAAGGCAATGGCATCCTGTGCTGCTCTCATAGTTTATTGACTTTTCACTAGTACAATTTCCTGTGTCATCTTAACTGTTCTCTTCCAAAAAAAATCCCATTTTATTGGAGGCTAAATACATATCAATGGTAGCAATTTCATTTGCCCCACATTTGGTGACAGTGCATTTTACTACTTTTTTTTAAATTGGTGGTAAAGGTTAAATATAAAAAAGAAGGATTTGAATTATTAATCCTCAATATACCTAGATCCTTCTAAAATAAGATCTAAGTAATTTCAAAGCAAAATAAAATCTCTGAACCCAAATTTTTTTCTGAAACATAGTGTGACACATTTTGTTTTAAGTTTACCAGCCTTGTGGTTTGATGTACTTCACACGAAGAATTTAATAGGGATATGGTCAAAATGACGTGTGAAACCCATATGCTCAGATCCTCTTCTTTCTAATAGGATTTATTTAGGCAACTCCTGGGTGGAGATTAAAACTTCACCCTGCATACAAACCCTTTCCATTGTCCTGTTAATCACAAGGTCAGAGCTAAACTGCAGCCTGTCAGAAGTCCTAATGAATATGGTTTACACATCATAGCTGGTTGCTTGCTCAGCAGCAGCCTGTGCTATCTGGAGGCCAAAGATAAGTGCTCAGGGATTACCTTTAAAACAATCCACCCAGCTCTTTTGTCACTAAGAGTAGAAAGTCGGGAAAAAATGGAACTGTAATCCTTGCTTTTGTGTACTGACCATTTTTCAGAAAGAGAAGATTCAGGACAAAGCCTTTGAAAGTCAGTATCAAATCTCAGCCAAAGTGGTGTGACCCTTACAAGGTCAGGATGTCTAGTTCAACTCCCTCCTCTCTCCCTCAAATAGCCTTTTTGGCTATTTTAGTCCTGTTCAGGCTATAAGAGCTTGTTTGCTTAAATAAAGGAATCCATTACAAAGAGCTTCAGTCTAGATTGTTGCCATCATGTGCAGGTAGAATCATGAAACCAAAGAATCATTAAGGTTGGAAAAGACCTCTAAGATCATTGAGTTCAATGAGTAACCTGGCACTACTCAAGTTCACCACTAAACCATACATAGTACCACATCTACACATCTTTTAAATACATCCATTGATGGTGACTCCACCACTCCCCTGGACAGCCTGTTGCAATGCTTGGTCAGCCTTTCTATGAAGGAATTTTTTTCCTAATAACCAATCTAAACCTCTCCAGTGCATTTTATTCAATTGCTTTTTGGATGAGAGAAGAGATCGACCCCCACCGAGCTACAACCTCCTTTCAGGAAATTGTAGAGAAAAATAAGGCCTTTCCTGAGCTTCCTTTGCACTGCTGTCCCATAACTTCCATGGTGCAAAGGAGAACAGCTGAGAATGTGAATTGCTCTGCATGGCCTACCAAGATCCGTGCAGCCCTCCAGAATAACTGGTTATTACTTCAGCCATGTCCATAGGGGTGCACAGTGTTGAGCTTCAGACTCCTGAGCCCTTGTTACCCACAGCTCCTGTCACTGCCCCAAATTTAAAGGATTACTGCTGAACAAAAACAGCTTTAAAGGCGCTGTTTTAACTTCTCAAAGTTGAAGAAATGGTCCAACTTGGTTTTGTCCCTTCAAAAATGTTCCAATTTGGTTTTGAACATTTGTAATTTTAAAAGTAATTTGTAAGATATGGAGGATACAATTATGACTGTAGGTCTTGTAGAATCATCACATTCACTAGTCAGAGCTGGTTTGCATAAAACCTGTTAATTTTTCACAATGTGTCAGTATCTCTCAAGGGGCATAAAATACAGTGGGGTGCTCCGTATTCTTCAGTACTTTAAATATACAGAAACAGGAGAATATGGATCTCTCCACACTCAGCCAGGAATTTATCAAGCAGATTAATTATTATTTTACCTTGCAATTTATTCCAAGGTATTAGCAAATATTATCTGTAACTTGCACTTGCTTTTCATTTTAAAACTTTGAAAGAAAAAAACTATTGTGTTGAGTCCAGATGAAAGATATACAGAAGAAATAATTTTTTTTCTCTTCTTCTGTTGGATTACCTGAAAAATCCTCAAGCACATTCATTCTAGGAATCCAACTGTGCTCTTGAAACACCAAAGAGGATGTGAGAAGAACATAAACAAAATCTAAGCAAAAAAACCCAAACAACAAACAAGAAAAGGCAACCACAGAGGAATTAAAAGGATAGCATCCAGTCAAACACCCACTTTCCAGAATACCACCATGGAGTGAGAAATTCCTTAGGAACTTTTAATGATGTAACAAGTTATATGTGATTATAAACATAACTCAAAAGAGTTACATCTGCTGAGACAACAACCAGCACACCTGAGCTTCAGCTCTGAGCCCACAGATTTTAAATTCAAAGCTCTGCCTGCAACTTGTATACGCTCTGTCTCTTTCATATGTACAACTTTGGCTTGCACATATTTGCCCTGCAGACTTAAAATTGCAGGGAGATGACACAGACTGACCACATCCCAGCTCTGCAAAGAAAATCAAGCCTTGATTTACCATACTCAAAGGCTGAAAGGTCTCCTGAATGCCCTGTTGTATTTCTTACGCTGGAAGAACTCTCCAGGTTAAGGAGCAAACATCGATCCACCCTAAATGCCACCTCTAAACTGCAAAGTGCTTGCTCAGTTCTGTCACTGGGGAACAAGTTTGTCATGGAGTTGTGCTCACTGATTCTTACAGGTATTATGGCTGCATCTGCCATGCATGTATGAAAGTGTCATAGGCTGTTCTTTCTCCTGCCACCACTGCATATACACCATCAGCACTGACATAGGGATTTTTATCACTTTAGCCACAAAAGATAAATGTGCAAGCAAATGAGCAATTGCAAATGTAATTGTTAAAGATAAATATATTTTTTACCTGATCTTTTGCAATGTGTGTCCTGAAGTCCTCCATTCTCAATTTTCAAATGTAGTCACCACAGCAAGAACAAAGACTGCCACTGGCAGGACACACCAACAGCTTCCTTTGAGTATTGTCAGTCAAAATGTTCTTCAGGAAATAAAAGAGGGAGAAATCTCTCAGATGTTTAAATTTTACAAAGATTTATTAATTGTGCATGTTAGTTAACTGTTCTAATATTTTATATAATTATACCAGTTCTTATTAAAATAAAAAGGATGATGACACCAGCCCCTTAAGTCTTAGCACAGATTTTGATGGTTTTTTTGGTTACCTAAAAACAGAGGCTGAACAAAATTAAGAGAATAAAAAGCAGTTATATTTATTGAGGAGTCTTCAGGTACATTAAGGGCAGACGAAGCCCACCCAGGGGATACACCAGTTACAGGTTTTTAAACTTCGTAAGTTTGGTCCATTTGCATATTGGGGGTAAATCTCCTAATTACAACTTCAGGTAATGAAGTCATTTACCCCAAGTTTGCTCCTCACCAATTCCCTTTTTTTTACATTTCTTGGGGCCTGAGACAGTGAGTTGTCCTTGACTCCCAGACCTAGAGAGGAATTGTTTTGTCTGACTAAAATGGGAAAGCAGTAGCTAACACTCTATATGAAATTGCAGGATTACAAATATATAGAAAATAGAAAAGCTAAAATCCTAAGGCATCAATTTTATGACAAAATATCTTCTCTTCCAACCTCTCAATGCCAGAACCTATAATTAACACCTTTGGAAGAGGTTGTACTAATAAATTTGTGTGCTGCCTTTTTTTTTTTTTTTTTTTTTTTTTTTTTTTTTTTTTTTTTTTTTTTTTTTTGTGGTGCTTAATATAACAGAAGTCTTCACAATCAAGTCAGATACACTCAGAACTTCAAAGAAACATGTTCCAGATTAGTGAAGCAGGACAAACACAAAATGAGTTATTCCAAAGCAATGCCTGATCAGAATACTTTTCACTTAAGAGTAGTGGTGTGCTACATGTTTAGTTATCTTATAAATACCTTATCAATTACCTGCACTTATCTTCAAAGAATTTTTTTTTCTTTTAGAAACAAAAGTTCAATGGTTTTCATCAGTTTTCTGCTTTCAACAATGCTTCAAGACCTGTTCTCGTGGTTGCAGAGCTTTGTTCCCCATTTAAGTGTCCTGATTAAATGAAGGGACTTCACAAATAATTTCATGCTATGATTGTTGAGAATGATTTTGTAGCAGGAAAAGTCATAGTAACTAAGCAGTGACCTTATTAGATTGCAATAAAAAGAAGTTACCACTGATAACAGTGAATTTAAGACACTATTGCTGGAAAATGCAGTGGTAGTTAGCTTTCAGTGTTCTGCTAAGACCAGCAGCTTGCATCTGTTCAGCACACACAGAAAACAAGTTTTACATCTGCTCTCAAAATAAGCAGTCAGAATTAACATTTTATCCATTTTCAAAAGCCCTTATTTATTAAAGGTTTGGGGTTGGGTTTTTTTTGGTTTTTTTTGGGTTTTTTTTTTGGTTTTTTTTTTGGTTTTTTGTTTTTTTTTTCTCTTAGCTCTATCCACATCAAATATCAATATGAAAAGTTATGGAAAAACATTTAACAACTTACCACCTATCATGTGGGTGCTCCATTCCAGAAGACTCATGGTTAGGTAGTTGGGCTTTTTTCCCGGGTAGGTGGCTAAACTTTTTTGTTCTTCTTTTCAATTGTTCATCCAAATGTCTCATGCATTTCCAAGGAGTGGTACCTGTGACAATAAAGATGGAGAAAAGCTACTCAAGCTACATTGCTTTAAGCTACATTATGTAGGTCAACTCCTCAGCATATTCCATGGAAAGCATTTTCCCTTACTTTTACAGGGTATGGGATATTGTTTTCAGTGTAAATGATTAGCATGATAAGAGTCAGAGATATGTGTAACATAGCTTTGGGAGTCTGAAAAGTCTCTTATTCCAGCAATCACATTTTGAGATTTTTTCCAATACTAGAAATTTGTTAGATAACAAATCTCAAAAAGACAGTTCCTGGATTTCCAAATTATTGTGGTTTATTTCATTTGCTTATTTTTGAATTATTTAAATTCCAATATTTGAACTACCAGTATCCTGGGGATTGCACAAATGCAACCCATCTAAAGTCTGATGCTTTTTTTTTTTTTCTTGGTACAGTATCACAATGCCATATTTTAAGTTTAGTACTTTGTAAAACACAAGGAAATCTCCGATGAAAGTAAAGTGGAGAGCAATAACATGCCATTATTTGGCTTTGCAGAATAGCACAAGCTGTTCCTGTCATTATGCACCAACAAAATCAAAAATTTTTACTTTTTCTACTTTTTACTCTGTTTAAGAAACACAGTGAAAAAAAAATGTGTACTGGTAAGTAATGACTCCACAATGACATTCCCTTGTCCAGTTTACCCAGTTTTCCCAGTTTAGAAGGATGATACCGCCAGGCCTCT
Organism: Aegithalos caudatus; assembly: GCA_013389925.1. NCBI lineage: Eukaryota > Metazoa > Chordata > Aves > Passeriformes > Aegithalidae > Aegithalos > Aegithalos caudatus. The sequence goes on along the minus strand of WEIU01020851.1, from coordinate 9,513 downwards.
TTGGAAATACCCCTCCTTTCACCAGGATGGTATTTGCCACCAGGGATGAACCTGTTTTTAATAGCAAGGAAGACTGCCTATGGCCAAGTAAGGTACTAGGTCAGACCTTCCATCCATGGTGATTTAGACCCCTGGTTCCCACAACAGCAGGAGCTCCCCCCGTTGGCTGGGGGCTCTCCCTGGAGGTGTGGGGGAACAGAACATGTAGGAGTTGTTGGATTCACCAGGGTGATGGGAGATGTCATTATTTAGCAGAGTAAAATCTACTTATGCCTGTGGTTATCGACATCATTCCATTGGAAGTTGAGCACCTGAATACATTCCAGAAGTACAAACCAGATATGAAAAACTTTATACCTCATTTTGCTGCGTTCATTATGCTCCATATCTGGAGCTGTGCAAGGCCAGGTTAGATGGAGCTCTGAGCAGACTGATTTGCATCCCTGTCCATGGCAATAAGGTTGGAACTAGATGGTGGTTCAGGTCACTTCCAACTCATTCTACAGTTCTGTGATTCTGCTCTCCAAGGTGTGAATCACTCACAAGGGCTCTAGGGAGCCTGGGGACCACCCCCAAAAGAAAGGGACAAAGAAAGTATTTCTTCTGCTTAGAGGCTCTACAGATTTCAACATAGAAAGAATAATATATGTTTTCCCTTTTCTTTTTCTATGTCTACATATCAGCTCTGTTGGGTCAGTCTGGCTGTAAATTAAACCCCAATACTGAATACAGAGGGCAAATACTTCCACATTGTCCAGAATTATAAGCTACACAATTTCTTGATTACATAGAAACAAATCAGAAGAAAAATATAATGCTTCTAGTTTTGTTTGTACTGTGAGAATAGAGTATGGCACCCAATAAGGAATAACAGATGTCTGCTAGGGAGGAAAAAGTTTAGAACACAGAAAAATTCTTGCAAGAAGTTTTTTTTACCAGGAAACTATAAGAAAAATCTATTTTGAGCAGCTGGAAAAAATCACCATGAAAAAAACTTTTCCTTTGGATGGAGCTTTCAGCTTGGCTCTGTCAGTAACATATTAATGCTGGATTAAATTCTGTGTGAAAAAAGAAAATTATTCACTAAATATAACTTAACCTGAATTGAAGAAATTATTTCAAATCCTCTCTAGCTCATTATAAAGAAAATTATTTAATGTCAGGTTGCATCCAAGAGATTTACCCAGCTACTCTAGGTAATTAGTGAACCTTATCCAGATCTTTATGTATTAGACTTGGCTGTACATATTTCTTTGCAATTACTAGGCATCCCAAAATTAGCAGAAAATACCTGGTGGACCAAGAAACAGAGAAGTCAACTTGAACATGTTTGTACTCAACAGCTTTGAGAAGACCTACTACTCCTGAAGCAATTTTGAGAATTTAAAGAAATTCAAAACAAAATCTTTATTGTGGTGTAATAGTTTAAAGGTTAATTGATTGTCCTGAATGTGTGCTTGAGATTGCTCAAAAAATCACAAGCAAGAGTATGCAAATGTCAGATTTCATATTAAACTACAACATACAATGGATTTGTTGGCAAGATTCCCTCTACTTACAAGGGACAACTAGGGCACAACAGGGAAAGCAAGGAAACAAAATCCAGGCAACCACAACAGAAATGAATTGAAACTACCTGGGGGACGTGTGTAAAGACAGTATAAACAAGGATGAAAAGGAATGCGGCCTAAAGCACGCTGTTTTCCAACAACACTTAAACTTAACAGTACTTTATCTTGTAACTTAATTTATATTTGACCTTAACAATATAACAGAGAAAAAGCACTTAACAGCATTTAGCCTAAATGATAACTATAACTTAACTTTCAGATTTGTTACAGGATATGTGCAAAGGTAGTGCACACAGACAGAAACAGCCAGCACAAGGGAAGGTACCTGTGGACAAACTCCCCTCAGAGGTCAGTGGAAACAGGTGAAGCAGGGAAAATGGGTGAAGGATCGGGCCTCGAGGAGTGAAGGGACCAGCCCAGGACTCATCATGGTTCGGTGATCCTGCAGGCATTGCTAACCTGAGGGTTTGCTGGCTCTGAGAGGCCCCCTCCGAGGGACATTGCTGCTCTGAGGCCGCTGCAGTCGCGGGAGAGCTCAAGGGGCCCATCTTGGGTTGCTGTGCATAGGGGAGCAAGAGCTTTAGTCACAACAGTGTTTCATCCTGGCCACAGCTTGGGTCGGCACTTTAAGTGTGAGAATAGGAATGTTATGCCACTCAGGTCAGAGGCTGATCATGAGAAAAAGAGAAGCTCATCAGGAGTTCCTGAGAGCAGATAGTGTTTTTTGATAAGCTCAGAAGGAGCTGAGCCCAGGTGGTGTTTTCAAGGATAAGGCCTAACAAGCTTTTCCTCAGATCACACTGCAGCTTGGAAAGGAGTTAAGGGGGAATGCACCACCACATTGGCATGTTTGGTGCCAGGAAAAGAAGTGACATCAGTCTGAGGTTCAGCTGAGAGGCCAATGATGCTGAATGCATCTCATAGCCACTAAAATTTGCAAATATTACATGAATATTTACAGGAGCAATTCAAATCTTCTCTTCCTTAAAATATAATGAGGATTTTTACTACTAATAAAGACAGGATGGCATGACCATGCTACCTTAAAAAAAAAAAAGGAAAAAAGTGTGTAAATTGGTAAGGAAATATTTCTAATTAATATGGGTGGAGAGGAGACATAACCAGTATCAATACATCCAAAACTTTTACAGAAAAATAGTAGAAAACTTTCCCATAAGATTCTAATAGAACAGAAGTCTAAAACAGTTCAAGAAACTTAACAGTATGCCGCATAACAGGAAGTTCTAAGAGAAACATTTCTTGTTTGTGAAGCAAGTGTTAAAGTCAATATGAAAAAGCCTGTCTTTCCTATTTTACTTATACATAACTTTTCAGTTCCTCTAGCATCCATTTGCAGAAAGAAAATGTCTATCTGAAATTAAACACACGTTTTTACCCATCTCTGCAACAACTATAGTTTCTTAGGTAAAAGCCGAGAATTCTAATTTGAAAACAATTCTAAAATGTATTTAACCAAATATCATCCCTCCTGTGTGCAGTTATGGATATACAGAGATGGGGAACTGTAATTACATTACTTGTTTCTGCATCATACAGAATAAAGGCATTCACTGCCTAGTCAGACAACTGAAATCAGAGTGACTATATTTCTATTTTTGGACAGTATGCTAGAAAATACAATAATCTATTTACAGTTTTTAGCAATATAGTAGTACTCACAGTAGGCACAGAGAGGATCATGACAGACTGCCTCATTCTTTTGAAAAAGTACCTTTCCTTTGAGCAACATCAGGATTCTGTAAATTAACATTAAACATTCTCTTGAGGCTGGCATCACTAAGCAAAGAGCTGTCAATATACAAATACAAAAGTATCATGTTCTAAAATACAGTAGATGGATCAGGATGTGTCACACACAGTAGAAAACTCTACAGTAATCTTGATTTAATCATTCCTTGACAAAATGCTATCCTGAAGGGAACACATATATCCATTGCTCATACACATTCCCAATACCTCTGTAAGGGGAAATGTTAAAAATTTCTCACTGTCGTTGTTATTACTTAATGTACTCTGCTGCTCTAGATTTTAAAGTTAAATTTTTAAATAGTGCTGGAAAATGGAGAAGCTTTTTATTTCTGAAATTTGGGCACCATTTAATTATGTACCTAAATAAGTATCTTTATCTGTGTGACATACCCTATCACACCCTCTTTGAAAACCCTGAACCCTAGAGGTCATGCTTCAGGCATGAGTTAGTGGACATATGGCTAGAGTGATGATGGTTTTCTCAAAGGAAAAGTAAAAAGAAAGAGACAGAATAGTACTTTATTACAAACTGTAACCCACCTACCAGAAAGGTGTTGGCCTCGTGGTGACTTTCTCCCTGAGAGGGTGATGCAAAATAATCTGCCAGCAAAATTCTGGGGAATGGTGAAAAATGGTGTGTGATACTTTCCCACAAAACACAGGAAAACTGCTTCTGCAGCATCCTTAAAGCCTTCCACAGTCCTATATTCAGATCTGCCTGTGAAATGAGCTCAGACCTGAGTACACCAGTGTGCTGCCTTGCTGTCTCTATACAGTTTCTCAGCTTTTGCCCTACCATGGCTCTCTCTCTCTATGTACATTGCTGTAATAGAAAGAGGGAATATGTAATTCAGCTATAAATGGCTTCAATAAATCACCCAAAAATTTTACAGTTGGAAAAGGGGAGAAGAAAAGGAGAGAGCTTCCACTAAATATGCTTTAGGAGGATACTCAAAATGGTAAATGTTTCTGGAGGAAAGACAAGAAAACATGAAGAAACTGAGATTTGTGTAGTCATTGCAGGACTGTGTAGGAGCACAAAGGATCTGGATGATATGAAATAGCAAAGTACTGTAGGATTTGGCCCTAAGCATCTTCCTACCTCCTTAAGGAATTTCCTTCCTAAGGGATCAAAGGCTGTAAGCTCTAAGTGTACATACACGTTTTTCTCTAATGTTGAAGTAGCTAAGACAGTAATGGAGCACGGCCCAGAGGTCACACACAACACTGAACACTAAATACAGGGTTTTTTTATTTGCTGTGAAATGGAAATACCTGCACTGTTAAGGAGAAACAATGAACCTTTACAGCATGCTAGGAACAAAGCCTCATCTCTCTGACAATTGAGTGCTTGGCCCCATTAAAAGGGTTATCAATCAGGAAAGATGCCAGTTACGGTGTTTTCTCGTGATACAAACACCTTTCCAATGGAAAGTTGACTAAGAGCAGCAACTCATTTTACATAGGTCACTGACCAAGCTTTAGATAGCAATGAATTTTAGTCACTACCAACCTGAAACAGACATGACCCAGTGACCTGGAGGTAAAAAGGCTGGATTACATTATCAGTCCTCTAATCCACCCTGTCCCTTGAATATCTAGTTCCATTTCTACATTTACATGTTGTGCAATTTGGTGTGCTACCTCTATACATCTTGCTTAGCATAACTTGCTTAGTGTTAGCAGTTAAATTTGCCAAACCTTACTCCACAAGCTGGGAATGTTCACCTAGATCTGTGAAACTTTCACTGAATGAAGTAAAGCTTCCAGTTGTGGAAGACAGTCATCACAGAAGCTGCAACCTTAGAGTTAAGGAAAGAAACAGCCCACCTATGTTTTTCTTAAAAATGAAAGGACCCAACAAGGAAGAGGAAGAACCCAAGCCTTGTAGGTGTGAGCTCCTGCACGGGCGGTGGGAAATTCAGATTGCAAGGGTATAATTGCCCAGGGAATTCTTTGCTCAAGGTCCCAGCTTGAGTTATGGCACTATTAGTAAAAAGGACTTTATGGAAGAATTTCTCTTTTATTTATAGATTCAGCAGAAACCTACAGTCAAACCCTGCCACGGTGGCTGGCCTGCATAATTTCCATAACATATAGAGGATCAACCACTACAGACACACAATATGAAATAGCATTCAATGGGAAATCACCATGTATTTGGGTCAGGTTTACTTAGCTCTTGTCATTGATTATATTAAATGCAATAATTCTCTGAAGAAATTGAACCCCCTTGCACACTAAACATTATTAGAATTTTTTATTTCCTGCTATATAGCAATTCATCTTCAGGCAAAATGCTTATGACAAAAAGAATTTATACTATAACAAAACTTTTTATATTAAATAAAAAGGGAAAAACAGTGGAAAAGAGAGAACAATCTTCAATCTCCAAAGATAAGATATGAAAAATATCTCAGGAATATGAGGAAAAGATTCAGTTAATGTTTTGTTTCAGACTCCTCTTTAAAAGATAATTTTTTTTCTGGACAAATAAAATGAGATTTTTTTCTTGTATGTCTCAGACACAAATATATAGGAGTGTCGAGGGATTCTAATTTATTTGATGATATTTTTATCAATACTACTCCCTTTAAAGACAGTTCACTGCTTTAGCTGATACCATTTTGTAATTTTCAAACCTAGTTTTTAGCAATCAGTTTTACAGATTTAATTTCTTCACGTTCAAGTGTCTATCTGTAATCACACTTCCATTTTTTTTACCAGGCCTCTTAAAAAACACAACAGAAATCAGAGCTTTTTCTCCACCCTGTGCTGATAGCAAAGTAGCACAGCTGGTGGTACTAACAACCACCTGTGACACTCTTTTTTCTCCTTCCCTCTAGGCACTCTAAATGGTTACCCTCACAGGATGCTGATGGTCCTGCAAGGTTTTACATGGATAGATTGATGGTCCATTTGATGAAAGAATTGATGAAAACACCAAATCTCTTATTTAATTGGAGGCAACACAGCTGTAAACTCAAGGAAAAGACAATATTCCAAAGAGTACATCCACTGAATTATCAATCTTCTAATGCAAACATATAGTACATGGGCACATACAAACTTAATACATACTCACATCTTTATGGATAAATAAATACAGGCATACATAAACACAGTTACTAAATATACACAGCTCTCAGCCCTGTAAGCAGATACTGTCTCCATCATTCAAGATCTATTTGTACTATAAAACACTGTGCCTATAGACGTTGAAAACATTGCTCACAATATAATTTTTCTAATATTTCTGAGTCAAGTGTAAATTCTCCCATTTTTATAAGCATGTGTAGACTAATCAACTACTTAATTAACATCTTCATCAACTGTCGAGATAACTTCCTGAGTGCATACAATAAAAGGATTATACATGTTACATAAATATAGAATTGACAATAGCTTTATATATGGAACTACTCAAAGGCTCAGTTTTTCAGAATTTACTCCTAAGTGTATTTTATTTCCAGAAATGCTTAAAGAAACAATGTATAATGAATGCTTCTACCAACACATATTTATATTTGGAGGTCTCATTTTTATGAAGTTAAATTAAAATCTCTATAAATATTTCAAAGGTCATTTCTGCTACTAAGGTGTTATTTATATTTTTCATCACAAAGGCATCACAACNTGAACATGAGGAAGAACTTAACTGTGAGGATGACACAGCACTGGAACAGGTTGCCCAGAGAAATTGAGGAGTCTCCTTCTCTAGGGGTGTCTAAAAGTCATCTGGGTGCAATCCTGTGCCATGTGCTCTAGGATGAACATGCTTGAGCAGGGAGGTTTGGCCAGAGACCTCACTGTGGTCTTTTACAACCTGACCATTTGGTGACTGTGATTTCAGGGAAAGACTCCTAAAGGGCAAAAACCACAGTTACAATAGGTTGGATGGGTGTTGCAAATTGGACATTGGGAATTACTGTGATGTTCTTTAAAAAAAATTACAGGCTTATGAGTGAAAAAGGGGCTGGTTATAGTGAGTTTAAGGGGGTACAACAGGACATTCTGGAGATCCTTAGGGCAAATTAGTGCTTGAACAGTCAGTTTAACAGCCAGGTAAGAGGTGCACTAAAAAGGATAAATACATGACTACAGGTAAATCAAATGGCACTACTACACTCTAAAGGTGAGATATTCAGAGGATGCAGAAAAGAAATAGTGAGTCTTTTTTTTACTTTGATAGGCTTTAACTCTATATTTTATTTTTAAACCACTTTACACTACTTTGGCACAAGAAAGACCTTTAAAAACTCTCCAGAACATAGACAGGAATTTGAAACTGTGGCAGACACATCCTTACAGATTATTTACAATTTTTTTAACTTTTGGAGAAAGATTAAATAGCTTGCTAACCTGGTCTGGAAACACCTGTGATTTCAACTTCTCCATTGGAATGACTTTAAGCTTTGAAACCCTGTAACCTGCCTGTCAGCAACATTTTACACCAGGTTTCATTCACAGCCATGTTGCTGAATATGGGCTGAGCTGTGTTGATCACTTCTCAACTACACTTCTCAACTAAAATTGCATCGAGTATGAGATTTTTTTGATGCTAATTTGCATTGGAATCATGAACAAAGTGCACAGTTTGTAAATACAAAATCAAAAGAAATGGCAATGCTTCTGTAGACAACCATGGTTTAGCAAATATTGCATTTTACTTAGAAGTCCAGAGGAAAAAACATAACCCAATGAAAATTCATGGAAGTATTCTCATTTTGAGTATTTTCTAGATGTTTCAGTAAAAATAGATAACTGCTTTTATGTGCAAAAGAAATTCCCCTTTACTGAAATGACATTTATTATACATTAAGTATATCTTGAAAAATATCTTGCTTGCTTCTTTATATTATTATTTTTTATTATTTTCAATTGTATTCAACCAGTATATAATTACTAAATACAGACAATCACATACTTCTTATCTCCTGAGATTCAAATGTGTCACTTCTCTCCTTTACAGCTGCCTTCATAAAATCAGTTTGGAGTATAATTAAATTCAAAGAAAACTACTTTTATTAATTCAGAATCTGGCTGAGATATATGGGACAAACTCTTAGAAAAGTAGGAAAAGTTTACATGGAAAAGCAATTATAATTTCTCTCTCTGATCAAAGTCTAATTCTGATATTCGGTCATAAATATTGATTCAATGTGGAAAATAGCAAATAGCAGCTTGCAACAGAAAATTACTGTTACAAGTAATTAAAGTGTTTTAATATTAACCAGGGGCTGCAGTTAAATGCACTTTTTTAATATCTAAAGAGACTATATAAAGGAAAGTACTTCATCTAACTTGAGCTATCATAAGTTTAAGTTAATTTTCCAGACTGTCAGTAAATCTACAATAAGATCATTCTTTGGTCCTCCAGGTTTTCTTTCTACATTCTTGTTAAAATGAGCCCAATGAAAAATCACAGCATGAACATTTAGAAATATGTAACCAGTTACCTCTCTGAAATTAAGCCCTAAGGTTTGCAGTCTTTAAAGGGATCAAAAAAAAAGTGCAATGCTTTGATATTTGACATTTTATCCATGTAAAACATTTTCCTCTGTGAAATTTTTAACAATGCAAGAAAAGGCCTGCATTTAGTTAATATTTATTACCCCACTTCCCTTACAGGTAAAACAAATCTGAATCTGACCTTCAGGTAAAGGTGAGTGTATTCCTCAATCTCCAGAACAGAAAGTTAAATCTGAGCCAGTGTGGTTTTAATTCAATACAGTAGGTTTTTCCTAATTTCTTTTTCCTTCTGTTCAATAAATGAGAACCTATAAATACCTCTAGATTACTTAGGTATTATGTTTTATCTTGAAAATGGACACATCTTTTCAAGAAAATGTTTGCCTGAAGACAGAAATATCTAATCAATATTGACCATATATATCGCAGTTTTATTGAAAATATGTGGGATTTTTACTTACAGGAGGAAGAATCACTACTTGGTTCTACATTATCGGTTTCACTTTTCCCTCAATAACTACATTCTGTTGCACTGCTGGAAGCCATGAATCTTTTCCAGAATATGTAGATACGCTTCCCAGTTACAACTTCCTGAAAATAAATGTAAAGGAACTTGTCTCTTAAAGAGAACATAGGAAGAATTGGAGGGATGCTCATAAAAATTCAAGGTATGAAGAGCCAGAACTCTGCAGATACAAGA
>WEIU01020850.1:424402-469117 GCA_013389925.1 Aegithalos caudatus | reverse complement strand
GTTATGTATGCAAAGAAAACTTGTAAATCTGCTTCCCCAGCACCCCCTGTGTTTCAAATGGCTGTTACTGCAGCAAAGTTGTGTCCAAATTCTTGCCTTCATGTTCTTGGGAGTGGTGCCAGTGTCCTGGTAGTTGGCACAAATTACTATCAGTGGAACTGAGCACAGAATTTGGCTCACGGTATCTCCTCCATTGCAAGAAATTCTTTGAAATCATTTATGATCACTAAAATAACTTCTGAACCTTTTGAAAATCTGTATTTCATACTTGCAGGTGTTTGCAGTGCACCCTTCAGAGGTGCAATACCTCTTTAAATATTATGAAAACTTTCTAGAACTGCTTGCTTTGAAAACAGAAAGGGATGGGTTTGTAAACTGTAAATAACAGAAATCTCTCATGTTACTTATTTTTTCAATGACTGTGACCTTATGCACTGTGAATGCTCTGTGATATGGGGTCCATTATACAGATAAATATGTCATGAAATCCAAATGGATTTAATGTGATAATTTGTTACAAAATGTTGGCATGATATTTGATTATTTTTGTTGTGAGAATTTAAAAAAATAGTTAACTCAGCATTTATAAAGATCATAGCAGTCAGTATTATAATGCACTATATAAAAATATGTACACTATCAATAAATTATATAAACAAGAGTGTTTTCTGTTTTGGTTTTTTTTTCCCAGATGATTAGTAGATGTGAAATGTTCTCATATATGTTGTTGAAAATGTAAAATTTTGGGACCCAAATAGGACAAGGACACCTTTTTTGGTGAAATCTGCACCCTGCTGTGACAGAAGGCCCACATTCAGTGTGTTCTAGGGAGTATTGCCTGGATCAAGCCATTACTTGGAGTGAGTTAAGTGTATCAGTTGGATTTGCAGCAATTCTGGAACGCACAGTTTGCTCTTTTGGGATTAGAAAACTGAGAGCTCAGTTTGCTGAGAACACAGTTTGCTGTACTGAGGCACTGATCCAGAAGCAATTCTGGCAACCTCAGAAAAACCCTGAACGAAAGCATTTTGGCTGCCTCATCATGTGGTATATTGGTGCCCAGCAGGTTCACACTGAGTACTGTCTGTTGAGAGGCTGGAAATAAGGCCCAAAGGCCACGCAGTACTATTTTACTTTCCCAGTTCCATAGGCTCTGGAGATACTCCTTCTTACCCTTGATTGTTCATTTTCAGCATCCCTGTAGTCCACTTGAGGGTGTGTGGAGACTCCTTGTGGAGGTATATTGTTTATAGTCTGTGGTGCAGTCTGTGCTGGGTTTAGGAAAAGCTTTAAATGCAGTTCTTGGAAAAAGCTGAGGGTTTATTTACTTCATCTCATGCCCCAGTGTATTAGCAATTTCATTAGACAGGAGTCTTCTCATGAATACTCCTAGCCAGTTTACTACTAGGAGATGCAAGTTAAAACAAAGTTTGATCATCTTTTTTCTTAAGCACTGTGCATGAGACTGGAATCCCTACTGCTGTATAAACCTGGCATTAGCCACTGTGGGCTTTTGAGCATCTACAGAAAAGTCTTATGGAAGTGGAGAAAAAGGATGCATTCTCTGCATTCTCTGAATTTTGTAAAAGATTTAATTCTTTAGGGTATGCTAGGCTAAATTTTCTAATGTGGGGAAAGAAAAAAAATTCCTTCTTATACACAGAATTAAATTCTAAAAATCAGAATCAGAATGTGAAAAGTGCCTCTTCATTTAATCCTTCCATCCTTGACATGGTGACCCATCATGATCTGTTATGTAATAGGCTCTATAAAAGGCACATAATCTTTGGATTAGTGACACAATAGGCACGACAGTTCCTAAGGGCTCCTTTCACAGGCCATATTATTGATGAGCTGCTCCCTACTGTATGGAAAGCAGAACTGTCATGTAATCTGGGCATATTCTGAAAGCCCTTTATTGTACTCAAGTGCTCATTGTACTTAATGGCTTCCCCCATAAGCCATTTTTAAACCTTTCCAACCCAGCTGCATAAAACTACAAAAAAGGGCTGCAGGATGCTGTGGCTTAAGATGGAAAGGGTGAATCAGTCCTGAAAGAGACATGAATTCCTCTCATTTGGCTTAGATTCCTAACAGAGGAATGTCAATTTGAACTAACTGGATATTATTTTGTCATTTAGCTTTTGTGTAATTTTTCCTTTCCAAAGCGTGATTCTAGAACACATTGTCACATACAAAACCTGTCAAATCTCTGGCTCAAAAAGACACCTAGTAAAACTTGGACAAAATTTGTCTTCTTTTTCATATTTTAAGTATTTTACAGCAATACTGAGTATTTTGCAGAAAATATGGAACTTTTAAAATTAAATTTTGTCAATATCTTTAACAAAACAAATTTCAAAACTTCAAAATTCTGAAACTGCATTCTTTGGAAGTAGTATGAAAGATTTCACTCAAATCACATGAATCTGAGATAACAGCAAAATACTGGGATTTTGTATTCTGTATTTTTGCCATTTTTTCCTGGACCTTTTTAATACTTCTAGTAATTTATTTTTTCTTCTTCCCTAAAAATATAATTGGAATTGTCTAACTCTGTTGTGTTCTGCATTTGTAAAATCTTTGCCTATGATGGCTGCCCATTTGTGTGAACAGTTTTCTCTGTGTGAGCAGGTCCATGCAAGGCAGCAGAACTTTGCAGTTTTTTGTCTCAGCAAACCACTTTTTCCAGCAGAGCAAGGGCAAATGCTGAGTGGGCCTGGTCCCTGCTGAATTGCAGGAGAGCGAAGTGGAGATTTGTGTGATACATATAGGTGATTGTTCTCCTGCCAATACCTGAGGTACCTAAGGTGAACAAATCTAAGGTGCCCAGCTGGTGAACAAATCTAGAAGATATTTTTTTCTTGGACTTCTGAGCCCAGAACCCACAGAAAGATTGAGAGCTGAGATCTGACAAGTCTGCAGTAGGGGATGAGTGAATCTCAGCCAACCAGTTTGTCTAAGAGGACTAAACTTTTCATTGAATGAGGTCATCATTGCCTGAAAATGACTCCAGGAGTTGGAGCAAGGAGATCCTTAATATAGTAGAAAAGAGCACTACAAGATACAGTAGCTGAAAAATTTAAAATGATATAAGGTGAAAAATTAGGCATGAATTTAAATAATATCAGCAATTAAGCACTAACATACCTTACTTAGAAGGGTGGTGAATTTTCCATCATGCAGTCTTTCAGTAAGGCTGTTTCTAAGATAATAGTTCCTAAGATAAATCTTTGTAAAAGCTAGAAGATAAATTTCCTAATGTGAACTGAAGTTACAGTCTTTAAAAAGAAGAAGAAAAAAAAAAAGTAAAATTTTGTCTTGTGTTACATTGAAGGTGTGACTTGGTGATGGTAAAAGTCTCCCTGACTCTAGCTCAGTGCCAGCAGAATTGGCTCTGTGTTCTACACTGAGGTCTAGTTTCCCTCTTGCAAGTACACTGACAGCTCCCTGGCATTTGCATGTCTGCTGTGGACTGTGTGGCACTGTCTGTTTTTCAGAAGGCTCAGAAATTCCTTCTAAATTTCCTCACGGCAAAAAGTTACTTTCGTCTCCCACGCCCTTCCATGCAGTTGCTGTTCTCCCCCTCTTCCTTCTACTTCTGCCTTATTTTTTCCACGATGCATTCTAACATCAAGTATTTCTGGAGCAATGGGGTTGCCAAACAGGAGTGCCACCAGCCCTGTCTGCCAGCACATCTGTCAGCCCCCAGCCTCCACAGCTGGTGTGTGTTTGGTCGGGTTTCCCACACAGCAAACCCTCGATCACTTCAGGAACTGCAGGTCAAACGTGCACCGAGCCCGACGGGAGCTTCCCAGCGTGGAGAGCTGTTCATTTGCCAGCAGTCACACAGCCTTATCATTAGCTTTTGCTTTAACTGGGAATGCTTTTGCGAAGCTGTCCTCTGCCAGTGTTAGACGTTTCGTTTTCTCAGGTCCTGTGTAAATATAAAGGTTTCCAAGCTCCATCTGGTTCCAGTTACTCAAGCAGTAGAAATACACATGCTTCAGGAATTTGCAGACGGAGACTTACTGCTTTGCTGCCTTACAAAATCCATTACAAAGTTCACTGTGCTCCGTTGCCTCCTGATATACCTGTAAAATTATTTCCTCTGAAACTTACTTAGGTTAGAGAAACAAACTAGTTGCAAGTCTCAGGCCCTTCTTTCTAATAAGGTTAACCTGCCTGCACTACTAAATATGGCTTTATAACACACACACACACACACTCACACACACACACACCCTTGACCACCAAAGACTGCCTCTTCCTGAAATCCCCCGTTCATATAAATACAGGAAGTAGAAATAAGAGAGGCTAAAATCGGATCTTCTTGGTAGTTTGCTTTCATTTCAGTGCTTGTTTAGTCCTCTGCCCTCTGATACTACTGAACCTGAAGCTGGTTTTAAACATCTTCCCCCTCACGCCCTTGAAATACCATCTTCAGTACAAAACCTGAGGATGTGGAAGTACTGCTCAGCGATGGGAAGGAATTGCTTTTCTACCAGAGGAACTCTCAAGCCACTGTGATACAGAAAGTGACTTAAAGTTTGCTGTAATGATGAAAACATCAGCAGGAGAGAAAGGAGCCAGGGATGACTCAGGGTAAGTCCTGAATTTTTAGTGACTGTTCATTTTTGATAACTGTTGCTTTCCTTTTCCTACTTAACAAAGAGTCCTCGGCTGCATTTGTGATCTGGCTGCTGAGTTACTAGTTACACAGTCACAATGGTGTGGCATGACTGTGTTGTAATTTACAGTATTTCCTTTAACTGACATGTTCCAGCTAAAAACAAACTGTAGCACCTTTATTTAGTTTGAACCCTAGCTTTTTAAGGAAGAGGGATGAATCCCAAGCTGCAGTTTGGGGCAAGGGACAGAAAAAGGGACTGCTTTGGTTTTGGAAATGTGACAAAGCTTTTCTGGGAGGCTTGCTTTGTTTCTGGTCAAATGCAGAAGTGGATAAGGGCTCGTCACTTCAGTGCCTGCACACTAACGTGTACATAAACCCTGTTCCCAGACTCCCAGGAGACTTTTAAGTGTACTTTCTGTCAGGAAAAGACTACAGGATTCCCTTCCTTCTGGCCAAAACACTGCACCTTGCAGGACCAAATCCTAGGAAAAGAGTGGGAGAGAAAATGGGTTTTGACACAGAGGACAGTCAGACAGCTACTGGGATTCCAGGATAAGGCTGGAATCATCCCAAGGCTTGGTTGTATCATAAAGCCCATGCTGAAGCAGGACATTTCTGTTTCCTGTTGTAAACAAGGAGGGGAAAATTGCATAGCTACTGAAACTGTTAGTCACACAACCCCCCCTTCTCCCTCGGGAAACCATAATAATACCAGATACTGAGACTTTTTCATATCTAACACACTTAGCCTGTTTTCCATTAATAAAAGCTCCCTGGTGTTTCTGTGATGGATCCAGTAGAAGCAGCTCTATGGATGGGTGGATAGATACAGGATACTGTATTTCCAGTATTCCCAGTTGCTGAGGGTGCTGCCCTACTTAGAGCACACTCAGTCAAAAAGGGGGAGAAATTGCTGCTGACAGGCCACTGTGTGTGGTGGTTTTACCATAGCACTGTTCCCAAATACACACATGGAGTGGAAGAGATGGAGGCAGAACCCTGCATTGCAGTTGTCACTGCTTTTGCCTTGTTCAGTTGTTTGCATTAGCAGAGGAACAATGACACTCCTGTTTCAAAGTATAATTCCTCAATTCCATGTAATGTTCAACACCGAGGGACAAAGATCACACAGCCTTCAGGAACAAAGGAAAGCATCCAATCCCTGTAGACTGGCAAGAGGAACTTGATAAACCAAACAATATGATAAACCAAAGAATTTGTGCTTTGCAGATATTCCCTGCATTTATGACAGTTAAGATGTTAAGTATGATAAACTGCAAGATACATTCACTTGTCTCTATCTGAGATGTCTGAAAGGAGCCACATGCTTGCAAAGGTCTGTTTTTTGTCTAGAGTTGCAGGAGAAAGTAAACAAGCTGTACACCCTAGATTAGGACTGTAAATCAATCAGTCCTCAGGTTGGAGGAGTATTGAAGCATCAATGGGCATGCTGCTTCCATTCTTCATACTTTTTGAGCATCTGAACAACTTAAGAGAATGAACTTTTATTTCATGAACTGATTGTCTTTATTTCCAATCTATCTCCCTCTAAAAAGGAACATGGGTATTTTAAAATCTATTTTAACTCTTTCTGTTAACATGCTATAATACTGCTGGAGATCCTCAAAATTACACTTTAGCATGCATATGTTGTGTCTTTACATTACAGAATTAGAAACATTTCTAAATGGTGTTTAGCTGATTTCCTGCTATGGTTACACTGAATTAGGTGCAAATTACGTGAAGTATTTGGAGTTCATAGCTTTCAAAAGAAATGGTAACCTAAGATAAGGTGTTGATGGAGAACCTGATCTGATTTTAAAATTCTATGCACAAAAATTGCATGAGAAATTGCTGAGATTGCACCTCTGTTCAGCATAATTTTAACATTAGTTAAAAGGAAAAGGTTGCACAGAATTTACGGCAGTGCAAATTATCATGGAAGTATCCCAGCAACTTGGAAATTTCCATGCATTCATTCCTAGTAAGGACTAGGGTCTATTCTGCATGTAGTAAATCCATAAACAAGTTCTGCTGATTTATGTCTGTCAAATGTCAGAAAGACACTGGGGAGAAATCTGCCTCCAGAATTAGTAGCTACTCAGAGAGGAATGAGGGAGAAATGCAGTTAGGGGCTGGATAGAAATCAATATAATCAAATTCTTCCAAAATGCTATGGGAGAGAAGCAGGGAAATTTAACCATTAATTCTCACCTAGCATCAGAATGACTCCTAGGAACATAAATGAGTGGTGAGATCACAAAACATCTGGAGAAATGTGAGCTACTTGACCATGGTGACCATGGTTTCATGTAAAGATATATGCCTTCACTCCAACATCTGGCAAATGTATGGAGGATATGATGAGTAGAGCAGGCAGGAACTGAGCTAGAGATGTTATGTGAAAATATTGAATCCATCTTTGAAAAAATGATTGTTTCAGATAGCTGGGATGGGTTACAGTGGGTCTAATTTCTGAGATACCAGATTACCTAGTGAAGTAATGATTGTGCATCTTTTGGTGACATGTCTTTTTTGGCACAAAACCCACATCACAGTTGACAGATTTCATGTGATGAATGTAGCCATAAAGAGGTCAAACTAGAAGAATCTGTAAACTGAACCACTCTCATAGATTCACAGATTTTAATTTCAGAAGAGAACGTTTTAATTGTCTAGCCTGATCTCCTGTGTAGAGCAGACCAAGGAACCTAAGAAGCATGCTATGAAAACCATGACTTCTGCTGGAATGGGAGTTTTTACAGAGTCATGAAATATTCTGTGATCCCACAGAATTATTGGATCCAACTCTTGGATTATTGAGTTCAACTCTTGAGTGAATTGCCCATACAGGGATCAAACCCATGACCTTGGTGTTATTAGTTGGCCACAAAAGCTTTGTTATCAAAGGATTCTTCTACCCAGGCTACACATACGTCTCTGCAATGCAGTAAATAAATCTTATACTAACTTTTACCAAGTTCAGGTTTGAACTGAGAAAAAACTATTTAAAACTTCTCAAGAACCATCTTTTGTGAAGGGCTAAATCTCAGATTATTTGAATCAGTGGAAAAAGTCCTGTTGGCCTCAGAAAATCTGGGACCCAATGCAAAGTACTCCTCAAAGAAAAGGAGTACTCCCACCAGAATCTGTGAGATATGGTGTTTAAATGGGGAAGGGACAGTTCAGGCAACTGGAAACAAATCAGCGTTACTAAATCCCTGCTGTCTGTCAAGATCTGATAAGGGGTAAACTCTCCAGTTGAGCAGGATGGTGCTTCTCAGGAGGGAAATCTGTGTTCTCAAGATGCATTGCACCAAGACTGGGATATCACTAAAAATACGAGGTGCTCTTCAAAGCTACTTGAATTTGATAGGGAGGAGACAAAAATCTCCTGAAATTTGTTTAACTGAAAGGTATCCTTGTTACATGGTTTTTCCAGTACTTGCAGTGGATGCTTGGAACATATTGTGCAGTGGTATTGGTGGCAGCAGAGAAGGCAACTGTCCTTTTGGTTCCTAGAGGACAGACTCAGTGGGAATATTGCCCCTGAGCAGGAAATTCTCATCACTGCAGATAGTCTTATACCAGTGGTCACAGGAACGGGGGCATAAATGTAAGCAGTATTCTGATCATCTACTTTCTACTACAGGTTCAGCTAAATATAGCTTTTCACTTCCTGTCCTAAATGGCTACGTGCTGGTTTGTATTGCTGGCTTAACAACCTAGAGGAAACACAGGCTGAAAAATGTACACGTAAGCTGCACACATCTCCCTTGCTCTGTGTGCACAGGTAAAGCAGTGGGTCCTGGAGTCCAGCTGGGAGGGTTGCTTTGCACATATTTGGGCTGGCTCTGATGCTTTAGGGGGGCTGACTTGGAACAGAGACTGAACAGAGCTAGAGAATAAAGTAGGTATTTATTGAAGGGCCTTTAGGGTATACCTTGGGTAGGACAAGTGTCTGACCAGGGATACACCCAAGGTGGACTAAAAATGGTCACAAAATGGACAATCGGTCATGAGGTCTTACACTTTTAGAGGTTTTGGTCCATTTGCATATTGGGGTTTAATTGTCCAATTACAGCTTCAGATTGTGAGGTTTCATCCTTCTTGTTTCTTCAGTCCATTGTTGTTTATACTTTTGGGCCTGAAAGTTGTACTGGTTGTCCTTGGTCTTCAGCAGAAAAAGTATTTGTTTTGTCTGCCTACTCTGTGAAGAGTTTACTAGCCCTTAATATGAGGCTCAGAACTACACCCTAGGCAGCACAGAATCCGAAAAATACGAAAGCTAAAATGTAAGGCATCAGCTCCATCCCTTATCAAACCGTGTGTACATAGTTCAGGTACTTTAGAGATTATCTATTTTATAGTGTATTTCCAAATGATAGTAAGACTGTATTTCCACTCATTCATCAGTAAATATAGATTGTTTCTCTGAGATCAACCGTACAGGATTGTGAGACTCAAAAAAAATCTCCAAAATTACCTGAATAATAGACATTAAAAAAAAAAAAAGCCAGAGAGTTTTAACTGCTTGTCTGGGTCAATTGAGAAAGAGCACAGAAATCAAAGTGCTTTAATGAAACCTGGACAAAATATTGTCCATCACAGACCTCAACCTTTATTATTTTGAAGGGAGATGGTTTTGCATTTGGTAATAGAAAGGAATAGCTTTTTGGAAGGTAATTAGAATGAACAGACAGCTGTTTGGAATGACTGGTCAAATTCTAGTGTAGATGGATCTGTGGGTAAAGTGAAGATAGGATAATCAAAAGCCCTTGGTGCCCCACAAGTCTATCACACTTTTCCAACTGTATCAAAAGTCATTCCTCCTGTGTAGGGAAGGCTGTCTGTATGTGTGTGATTGTTTTAGTTGCTCTTTGTGAGGAATTGCAAATTAATGACAATGAATTTAGGTATTTATATGTCATTATAATCTTTCTAATTAGATTTAGGATTAGAAAGAACCAGGGGAAAGCATGTTTAGCACATGTTCTGTGGAAGACCAAAGAGAGGCTATGATGCCTCTTGTGATAATGTCATCAGTTCTGGGTGGTCCTAAAGTCACAGGGGATGGGATGTGCTGGGATGGACCTAGTCTTGGCAGTCCCAGTGTTCAGAGCAGAAGCTGAATCACAGATAATTTTGCTGACCTGGAGCCTTTAATTCCTTCTGAGGAATTAAAGCAGAAATAGTTACAAAGCTGTTTGATCATTATAAAATATTTTAGTTTTAAAGTGTTCATACTAGCAAAGAATACTTTCAGATTTCTATAGACCAAAACTGAGGAAAAAAAAAAGAGAGGAGACTGAGTTTCACTGCAGAAGAGAGTCTAAGAAGGCCTTCAAGAACCAGTGGAAGCAGTTAATACAAAATCATGCTACAATGACAATGAAGTTGCAATTCTGGGATCTCAAAGCAGGCATTGGTCTGCAGTGGTCTACAATTCAGTCTATGTCCTACATTTCTTCCTAATCCCAGTTTTGAGACTAGTTTTTTTTTTACTGTGGTGTTGGGTAGGTGTTTCATGATGAGCAGCAAAACAGAATCTCTAGAGTAAATCCTCTTCTGGAGCCAGGTAGGAGCTAGACAAAATCACCTCTGCCTGTCTGCCTGTATTAGAAAATGTCTTTTTTTAAATCTAGGCACAGGTACATGAGAGGTTTAGTGAAGGTGCTTTCTTTTCCAGAATTTGCTGAATGAGAGAAGGCAATGCCCACACAACCCTGGTAGGCATGGCCTGGGTTGATGACTGTGTTCTCTGAGCTGTAGAACTTGTTCAAAGCTAGGTCAGGTTACCAGAAGTACTGGCCGTGGGCCACAGAGGACATTGTATGGCACTTGTGGGGTGAAATCATGGGGGCCACCTATGAATTTGAAGAGCAAAGTGCCTGAGGGGGATATATATGGTCCTGCTTACACACCACTTGAAAGAGGGTGCACAGCTTTCCCAGCAGAGCCAGCCAGCAGCTGAGTACTCTGGAGTTCATGGTTACAAGGTAGGGCATGTCCATACTGCAAAGTGGGAGATGTAAGGGTGCTGGGCACACCCTGGCTCTGACACTGATCTAGCTGCACAAAGGTGATAAGACAGCTGAACAGGCAAGCAGGATCTGTGGAGAACTGTCCACCAAAAAAGGTGCACAGGGTCCAAATCTGTCAAGCTGTTTCTATGCTTCCCAGCCAGAGAGGGCTGCCTGTGGTGCACAAGGGAGAGGAGTTGTCCTTGTGCAGTGGTTGCACCCCATCTGCTGTGGAGGGTAGGGCTGTTACACAGGGTTGCTTGTGTGTATGCTGTGTTTTCTTGGCACTCCACTCTCCCTCCACCACTCTGTTTGGCAACCCTGATTTGCTCACACAATGCAGAAACACAAGTGCCATTTCCTTCCCCCCACTCTGGCAAAGGGAATTCCTAAACCACACAGATGCACATGCCTTAGTTGGAGCCATGCTCTGGTGTAAGTCTGGAGTAACTCTGGAGTTGGAGCTGGCTGAGTTCAGAACCCATCCCAGCCTGTCAGGTGTATCTCAGAGAGACAAGGCAAGCTTTCAGCTGGTGTCCTTTAATTGTGAAGTTTGGGGGGCCAGGGGTGAGTGTGTCTGTGAAAGTATCTGGTAACACAGCAGTGCCAAGTAGCTGTGGTCAGGGGAGCAGTGCTGTTTAACCTGTGTAACTGAAATAGAGCTACAAGCATCACCCAGTAGGGTAAATATTGTAGCCACAAGCCTTTCCTCTGTCCATTCTGTACCTCTGTGAGCTATCTGAAGTAATTCTACCCACCTCCAGAAATTAGTTCCCTCTATACCCTGCTGGAGGGGACCATAAAGGCAGTGCTTCCCTTAAGATAATCAGTTGCAAGAGTTTTGAAGTGCTTAGCTCCTCTTTGCCTGCACCCAAAATGGTATAAATCTTTTTGCAAGTGAAGATGATTACTTGAGCAGTAAAGGATTAGCAGATGTGAGCATTGCATAGCTGGTTGTGCTAGTCACATTTTCCTAAATAGATACTCTGTTAGATACACGCGAGCCAGGGAGTGCTATGGAATGCAGCTCTTTTCAAACAGATGAATACATATGTGCCTATGTGTGTGCCTTTCTCAGGGTTTTTGTAAGCTTTTTGCTAAATAGAGTATGTATCTATGTCTGAGTAAAGGATTTCTGCTTTCTGCATTACTGGTACCTTTAAAAGGGACAAAAGTGTTTTCAGTAACTGTAATCACATTATGTGATTAATATAAAGTCCTTGTCTGTATGAAAGGATCTCTGGATGTTTCATGGATATTAAGCCTCCCAACAACCAGCTCAAGACAGGTACTGTTGCTATAGGAAGGGAAATGGAGGCACAAATTAATGGAGCTGATTTGATTATAGTCACTTACTCTGTAGTGAGTAGATCCAATCCCCTGGATCTCTGTTGAGCTGTGGAACTCTGGTCTTCCTCAGACCATCCTTTAAGTTTGGGGTGATGCTAGGAGCACCATTTCTTAGAAAGACTTTCCTCTTTGGTGGATGAGTTCCCTGCTGGATTATGGAGCTAAATCAGCTTCCTCAGTGTTTACACAGCCTCTAAGCTGAAGCAAAAGTGGTGTGTTGGGAGGGTATGGAAGTGGTACTCTTCCTGCAGTAGCCTCCAATTCCCTGGATGAGGAGGAGCACAAAACCCCGCCCTGAGAGTTGTTCTCTGAGGCAAGCCTGGAATCCTGGCTCTGAGAATGATCCTGCAAGGGGTGGGACTGCTGGAATTTGCTCTAGGTGACTCGGGGTCTGTGTATCAGCACTGCTCCTGGTAGGGTTGGAAGACCTGTCTTATTGCTTGAAATTATCTCCTGACCATGTTAATTAGTAATTTCTCTTTGTTTTTGCAAGGCTAATGATTTGTTGAGGAATTTCAAGTGCTTTGTTGAGAGCAACTGAATACAGACAACCTTCTGGATGCTGGGAAAACTTTGCCAAATATAGGAAATCCACACAGCTCATGTACATCCCTCCCATGGCCCTCAGGAGAAAGCCAGTCTTTTGAAGTCTCTCTCTTGTAAAAGCAGCTGTTGGGCAGAACAGAAAGCAGCTGCAGTCCCTTGTGAACTGGGTTAGATTTTCTGCTGCTTGGAAAAATTCACCAAGGAAACAGAGAGAGACCAACAAATAGCAGAGTCTGGAGATGGATAGCACTGCTGGCTACCTGCACCACTGTTCTGCAAATTGCTAGCAGACTTCTAGGCAAAAAAAAGTTGTCACATATACTTGGCTAAATGACAGCCTGGGACCCAGCCCAACCTTTCATCTTGCCTGCCAAGAATCTTTCTCTTCTGTCTTTCTTTTTTTGCCCCCTTTGAGTTTTCTTCAAGGAATTTGTCACTCCTGATACCCTCCACAAAACAAGAAACCAGGCAAAGCTCAAAGATTCTCCTGCTGAATCAACACACAGGAAAGAGCTTGGCTTTGGCCAACTTTCCTTACTGTCCGTAGGAAAAATATGTAAGACAGAATGCTTTTGTGTAATTGTGTCCTGAACTCCCATTCTAATGCTTTTTTTTTTAGGATTAGAAACTAGTTAATTTTAGGCTGGATATCACAGATACCTTTCCAGCCAAAAGGGAAAACAACTGTTACCCTCCCAGCAGAGATGGATCGTCAGTGCTCAAAAACCAGCAGAGATTGCAGGAGGTGCACTGTGAATAGCAGCCTGAGCGAGGGGTAGATGATGGATTTAGTCCCTTGTCCTGGCATTTTTCTGTCTCCCTTTGCTATTAGAGCTGGCTGTCTACATCTGGTCTGGATTTACCCTGCCTAACTTTAGGTGTTGGATTGTTGAGTCCATTTAGGAATCTATGCACCCCTGGTGATCTCTGGTCTCACTGGAGAAGCAGCAGTTCTGGGAGGTAATTCAGGGTGACTGGTGCCAGTGGGCTGAATCCAAGTCTTGAATTTGTTCATGCCTCACCAAGCTGAGCAGGGAGGCAGGCTAGAGAGCTGTGTCCAGCACTAACCTTCTTTCCCCCTCTGGCCCCCTGAGCCAGAGTGCCCCAGTGTCAGACAAGCAATAGCAGCCTGGAGGTGCGGCACAGATGTTTTGGGCAGGACATGACCAAGACAGTAATATTGTGGATTGTCTTAAACTACCATGAACACAAAGCCTGTGGCTTGAGACTTACTTACATTTTAGCCCTGGTGATGCAGTGACCATAAACACAATTAAAGGAACAAGCTTGAGGTGCCAGCAGTGGTTTGGTGGGGTCTGGGGGTGCTGACAGGTTTGTCTTGCTGCTTGGCAGGACCTGTAGTCACATGCTGAGATGCCAGTCACTGCAGGGACATTTTAGCAACTTCTGACACTGCCCCACTAACCAGCCCTTTGGTCCCAGGCTGTCCCACCAGCACAGGAGGATGAGGCCCATGCCCATCCACAAGACAGGTTGCTCAACTTAGCAATCTAGAACACCTCCCCCACCCTGAGTTGTTTCTAGGACTTCTGGAGGTGTTCACCACTGGAAGGTGGTGAGGGACCATGTCCTTTCACCACTTTTCCATATCCCTGAAATACCCAAATGAGATCTTTTCTTCTTCCTCTCCTTCCCTCAGGAAGGCAGATCTCTAACCTTGCCCCAATTAATGCAGGCAGGGATTCCATCAGGTAATAAAGCAAGAAATAAACACATTTATCTAATGCCTGATTGAAGTTAGAGACATATAAAATTGCTGGAGTAAGGCTTAACGAGAACAGACAAAGAGTAGGTTCACAGATTTAGATATTTGTTTTTTTCACTAGGAGCACCCCATATTGAAATCCATTCACGCTGACACTGGAAGGAAATCTTACCCAAGACATGAATATTTGTGTGTAAGCAAGCCACTTTGAGTGGTGCCTTAGGAGAGACCTCAGAAGTCCTGTGCTCTGTTCCTTCATATACTGCAGAATGAAAGTCCAGTGGATTTACTTCCCTTGGCAAAACAACCATTTCTAGGTGCAAATCATGACTGAGATAAGTTTGCAGATATTTCTTAGTACAGAGGAAAACTGCTCAGTTATGCAAGTTTGTGTGGTTAGCCTCTCATGTCTTGTGTGCTTCATGTCTACGCTCAATCTACTCACAGGGTGAGCAAGGCCATAGCTTTTTATCCCTGGTCTGATGTTTCTCTAAATATTTTGCCCAGGTTTTTGGCTCTAACACACCATGCAGATTTCAAATGATTTTTAATATATAGAGTTTGAAAAAGAATGGCTTTCAGAAAACTAAACTGCAGTCTATTCTTAATGAATTGGAAATTTGTCCCTCCCCTTTATTTTCCGTTTCCTTTTCCCCTCTTTGTTAGGTGATTACAATATAGAAAAGCATTCTCTGGGTTTCCATTCCCATCTTCCTTCCTGTCCAGATGAGCTGGAAAAGGGCAAAACCTTTGCCCATCACCTTGACCCTGCAGTAGAAACAGGGCTGCTCTGGGCTTCCAACTCTTCAAGTGTTTTTGGAATGCAGAGAATAAGCCCTTCTCTCCAGGTTGTGGCTCAGCTGGGCCCTTCTTGAGCACTGACATGGGAGGGTGAGGGAGGTCTGGGGTGTCCTTACAGTCTTAAAGCCTGGGAAGTTGTTTCTCTTCTTAGCAACTTTTCCTTCTGGTTTCTGCACTGCCCGAGCCTTTCCAGAGAAGTTGAATTATCCAGCAAATATGTTTGCAGTTTTTTGTTGAAGAAAATGTCTGTTCTCAAGCCACTCTGACCTTGCCTTGGCTGGTGTTTCAGCAGCTCTCTTCTCTTTGCACTGAAAGGCAGAAGTATAAATGATGCTTCCTTGCCTACACATAAAGAAAAATCTCTAGTTTTGCTAATACACTGAAATTCCTAAGAGAATAATTTGTGAAATAGGCAAAGGACAAATGCTCTGAAAATCTCTGATTGTAAATCTGGGGGAGAACAACTTATCATTAACTGACTGTTGTTAGGAAGAGAGTACAGCTAAAAAAACCTGCAAAGAACATTTGACTTGACAAAGTATGTTTTGACTGAGTAAAAAGAGAAAGACAGTTGATATTTGTGAGACAAATTGTTGACTGCAAAATATATATGTAAAACAAATACAAAATAAATTTGCAAAAATAAATATGCAAAGTTACATAAAGGCAGCAGTACAGTTTGTGAATCCCAGCCAAGACATGTTACACCAATGGTGTATATAAGAGCCCCAGTCCAGTGAGGGGCCAGCATATTCCATTGGTGTTAATGAATGCAGGAAATGGCTAGACTGAAGTGGGAAAAAAAAAGCAGGGGGGTCTTTGAAAGAAGGGCTCTTCCTTCAGGAAATTTTTGGATGTTTGTTTTTTATGTTGTTTCTGTCCATGCCATGGCTGTGAGTGTGTGTGAGAAGGCTTCTTTGACAGTAGAGATGACCTGGGAACTATCAGTAATGAGATTTAGCATGTACTTTGGGGTTTTATGCACATGCAGTTCTTTATAGTATACATGACTTTGTGTATTTAAATAGAGGGACAGACCTAGTGAACCTAGGAAACACAGAGAAGCTGGGAATTTAATAAACATTTAGTTGCAGCTCCCCACCCCTTGAGAAAACTCTGCTGAAAGGTTGTTGGCAAGGTCAAACAAGAGGGTCTAACAGGGGTATTTCTGCTTCTTCTCTATAAATACTTAAAATTAGACTTGATTATTTTAGGAGGAAGAAGCATTGGAGGGTTTATATGAAGCACTTCAGGCACCTCCTACTTCTCTGTTCCTGGGTTACTTGGCCTTGCTGCTCCCGCCCTTAGAGGACCACCACTACTCCTGAACACCACGTTTGTGCTCGGATGGGGGAGTGTGGTTACACATCCCTCACAACATCAGCAGCTCTCATCCAGCAAGGCTTCTGCAGAGCTGACCTGACTTCTCACCTTTCAATGGGGCCAAGACTCTACTGAGTTCAAATGCAGAAAAGCTGCAGTCACGTCCTTTGCCTGCTTTATGGAAGTAACGAGGAAGATACATGAATTAGCTTTAAACCTGGGGATAGCAGTAGCCAGGACACCAGGGCTTAGCACAAGCTTGGTCATTCTGCCAGGGAGCTCCATGTGTTTGTGCAGAGCCTCATGAGGCTCAGCTCCTTCAAGCTAGCCCAACTATCATTGCTGTGCTGTGCAGGCAACTGTGCATGTCCACACAGCTCCTCCAGTGTGCTGCTGATCCCTCAGACCTTCAAGCCAAGCCATGTACGGTATAAGACACCAGTCTGGTGTCATAGGTGAACAGAAATCTCTGTGGCTACTTGCTACTTAATAAATTGACACACAATTTAGAATTCTTCCACCTGCACAAGTGGCCATGACAAATTTTTGTCCTTGAAGTGTAGTAGAACTTGTTCATTTTTGTAACTTCCTCTGTTGGTTTTCTCCAGGGTGGTAAGGGCTTGGTGAGCTGGTGAGTGGTTTAAGGGTAGGTGAGCTGTCCCACACCTGATCACCTGATTCCTCTGTGCCTTTAATGGAGCTCCCTAGCAGGGTGATGACTTGCTCCTCTTTGACAAACTGTGATGAACGTGTGCAAACAGGGTCCAGCTGCATGCAAACTTGCTATCCTTCACAGAAGTGGGCATTTGGGAATCCCTGGAAGGTACAGAAGAGTTCACTTGAAGTGAGACTTCAGTTGCAGAGTGCAAAATTCACTGCTTAAATTGATGGTGCCTGTAACAGAAAGTGGAGTAGGTGGGAGACAGAGTTTTGCTGAGCTAGGAGGTGTCAGGAGACATATGGTTTGCCTTACCTTTTGGCAGCTGGAACAGCTGCTGCCTTGGATATTAAGCTTGGTCCTTCCCAGGCTGAGCCAAAACTCCTGGACATGCAGAGCATCAGCTGTAGAGCAAAGACCAAAGAGGCAAAGGGTGGACATTTAAGTAGAGTAGGAACAAGGGGACCAGTGAGCAGGAGGAAGTGCTCTGCCAACCACAGGCTCTGTACAGACCACAGGCTGAGAAGCACAACTTCCTGAGCTATAAACTTGTCACCAGAATGGACCAGTAACACAAGAATTCTGCAAGATAGGGAGGACACTGGACAGGCAAGCCTGCCTCGTGGGACACACCAAGCTTCTCACATCATTTCCATTATCCAGTTTTTCTGTACATCCAAGAATCTTACAATGCAGGAAGCTCCCATGGCTGGCTTTACATCCTACTTATTTTCCCCCTCTTTCTGCCTGTCAGATAACAAGAAACTTATTTATTTCTGACTGGAGGGTGACAATTAGCTGGGTGTGATCCCTGAAGATCTCAAGAACTTCTCTTTCTACTTCAGGTTTTTCATTGTTGGCTATTTTATTTCAGGTTGTTGGTTTGATTTCTGTCAGATCCCTTGGCTCTGTTATGAAAAAGCACTTATTAAACCCTTTATTTTCTGCAAGCCAAGGTTCACTTTTGGTGTGCAAAATTAGCTTTTGTGCTATGAGTTTTTCAATATATCACTTTGCTGCCTTCCCATCTTCCTAATACTCTATTTTATGATGAAACAACTCCAAAATTTCAAAGATGTTGGAGCTCTTCCTATAGCTAGGTTGGGTTCAGAGTCTCACTTCTACCACCAGTTGGAAGAAAGAAGAACCCAGCAAGGTTACCAAAGGCAGGTCCAGAGAGTAAATGAATCTTTCTCCTCCATCTCAGATTAATTTGATCTGGACTGATCAAGTGATCAGAGATGGGCTGGCTTATGAGTCTAACTAGATGGCATCAAAAAAGGGCCATTTCTAAGATGGAAGCAAAATGAAGCTTGATGTCATCTAGCTGCATACTGCATAACTTCCCTCACAGTGAACAGAAAGTAACAGCACATGAATTCACGTGTCTGAACAGAGATTTTTAACACATCTGTGTAGTTTGGACACCAAGCTACCTCCATTTGATGTGTTCCTCAACACCTATCTAATCAGAAGTGATACCAAACCAAAGAAAGCATAGGAAGCTCTGTTTCTTGCAATGGGTGAAACCTTCTACTTATTTGCTGTTCAGGTAATTCTGATTATCCCTGTAAGGAAAGAAGGTGGCTATGGAAAAAAAGGATACAGAGATCTGCCTCTATTTCCAGTGGCACAGAGCCCTGCAGCCGAGTCCAGCTGGTTTGGTTGTGACACTGGATGTAAATCAGCCCTCTGAGTCTTCTGTCAGTCTTTTAATCTCAGCACCATCATCTCACCCATCTCCATGAAGCTCCATGCTCCCAACTGTCTCCTTTAACCACAGGAATTAACAGCACTGTCTATCAGCTTCCATCAGGACTGGCTGGCTTCAGCAGCTTCTATCTTTTCCTCCTGCTTCAGGTGCTTCTAACAACCACTGTACTTGAAGGGTTTCCACATGGCAGCTTCAGTCACAAGCTGGCTTGTCCCAAATGGTATCCCTTCAGGTAGATACCAGGTAGCTTTGGTGCAAAAAATTGCTCTGGCACATGGAGTTTGTGACTGAGTGTCTGTGTTTTTCCCTCAGCATTAAGCCAGCTGGCACACATTTTAGCACCTGTGGTTCCTGCTCTGATATAAATATAAATATAAATATAAATATAAATATAAATATAAATATAAATATACCATTATATCTCCTTCCTTGAGGACAGCACAGACAACCCTTGCTCTTTCTTGATGTCTTTTTATTTTCAAAGGGAGAAGTAAAAGCAATAAAACATAATAATAAAAGACTAGCTCTTAATCCTTACATCTGGTCTATTTAAACAGCACTAAGGCACCCAGTCACTACTTATCAGTGCACTACAGAGCATTTGATATCCAATTTAAGATTTAGTTTTAAAAACATGTTATGTCCTTTCTCAGAGCAAATGTGCAGGAGTGAAGAATTAATCTGGCAGTCCCTGCTGCTGTTTCCCACAATTGCTGTGTGTCTCAGCTGCCTCAGGGAAATTCAGAGTGACCAGCCAGATATAGTCCAGCCAGAAAGCCCTTAGTGTCAGAAGGTTTGTGACAGTATTTTTGAAACCCCTTTCAAAGGTATGCTCAGGCCTTCACCTGCACAAAATTCAGTGGATTATATCTTCTTGCCAGTCTGCTGACTTCTGGAAATATTCAACTGGCAAGTGTGGCTCCTGGTTTCTAAAGCAATGAGTCATGGTGGTCATTACTGCAGTGTACAGTCACTGTGCAATAATTCAAATCACCATTGTCATTATTATTGCTTCCAACAAGCAACCTGATACCTTCTGCAAGCCCACGGCAGGTGTGTGAATGTAATCACTGTGCAATTAATTAGCCTGTGCTGCCAGTTAGTATGCAGCACACAGCTCCTGCTTCCCAACTGAATCCAATTTAGCAGAACCACTGCAAGATTTAAACGTACTTTGCAGTAAGAACTCAATAAAAGAGAAGAAAAGCAGGCAGCTCGAGGGACAGCTTTTCAGCTTCATGTCACACCTACCAAAATAAGCACCTGCTTCTATCAACCAAAGGGTTTTGCAGAATTGTGGGACAAGAACAGAGTTTTATGTTACTTTTGAACACTGAGGCTTTAGAAATCATCTGATGCATGAATTCTGAGCGAGCAAAGCAGAAAACCCAGCTGCTCACCATGGTGGCCCTGGAAATCCCTTCAACTGGCAGCACAACAAGAACCCAGGAGCTGCCTGGGCTCCCTCCTCTCTGTGCAGCCACAGAGCTACCTCAGAGCCAGATTAAATTGCTGGATTAAGCATTCCCACAGCCCCATCCAAATCTTTGTGACAGCTGTGCCCAGGACAGAAGTCAAGCATTGGTGCCATAACTGCGTCAACTGGTGTGTCATGGGTCACAGCATTACAGCTGAAAAAGGTCTGGGAGGTCATTCACTCACATTTCTTAGCCAGCACAGATTTGATTCAATAAAGTGTGTGCTACTGCTCCAAACCCAGCATTTTAAGAGATTTGGGCAATGCAATCCTCTTCTTCTTCTTCTGGGAATTCATCCATCATCTCTTATAACTCACTGACAGGAAATGTCTCACCAAACATTCCCCTGATTTCACATGATCCCGTTAATGACTCTTCCTGCCTCTTCTTTTGCCAAAGTCTCCCCTTTCACTCAACTGTGCTTTCCTCCCTCTCTACAGGTACAAGGCTCTGCTTAGCTCCTTCCAGGCTGGTCTGGCTTTTGAGAGTAGAATACATCATCCCTGAGGGCCCACAAAATATTGAACTCCTCTTATGCCAAAAAGTCTTATCCTTATCCACTGCCCTAAATTTGCTGCACTAAAAGACTCCATACACTCAAATAATGAGATTTTTCCATTAAGGCAAACATTTTCAGGCTCTTACTTTTCACCCTCTATGTTTGAGTTTGGAATTATTTTCAATTTTCTATCCATTCTCCAAAATTTGACCCTACATGCAGCCACATGTATTGGAAGGTCAGCTCTGTTATTTTTCTTCAGCAGTCTGTTCTTGTTGCCAAACCCCAGTTGGTGCTGTGAGCAGGGCTCTCAGATGTGTCCCTGGGAGGGAGCAGAGGGATGGATGCCTGCACCCCCTATGGGGAGCCCTGTGCCAGGGTCACTGTGTGCCTGATGCTCACCAGGTCCAAGCTGCTTTAGTTTCTTCCCTGGCTTTGTTGATAACCCTCATTTCCCTGCAGGCAATGTGATTCCTGAGCATCAGCGCTTTGCTGGCCCCACCTTACTTAATTAACAGCTAACAAAGTCCCACACCACAGGAGCTGTGGCTGTACATGTCACCTTCTGGTGCCACAGTAGGGCATTAGCATCATTGACCTCCTTTTGATTTAGGTTTCACACATCATTCAGATGTGATCAGGTTCATGCCTATCTGACTAATTAGGGGAGTAATTTTTGCTGTTATGGAACATTTCATTATATGTCAACTTTCTTTCCCTTCAATTCATAACTTATTTCCCACTACTGCATATGAATATTGCCATCCAACACATGTTTTCCTTTCACATGGTTACAAGGCTTTTTTTTTTTTTGGCTATTTCTTCTGTTAAAAAAACCCAAGAGATGACTCAGGGTAACTTCCAAAAGCTATCTGACATTGTTTTACTCTATATGCTCAGATTATATTGATTAAAATAATGTGCTGTTACATCTGAAAGAAATTCCTTCACCTATGTGATAAGCTGGGCCTTTATCACAAGTAAAGGGGGAGTTTCATTTATTTCAATTTGCTTTTTTTCCAAAGCACAGTTCTGTCACTCCTACTATCTTGACTATAATCTTTAAAAAGTATTGATTAAAATCAAGATTCTGTGAATACCCTTAATCTACAACTGGAATTACAGAGACACCTGCATTTTATGAGAAAGCTGTCTGTGAAGGGTTGAAAAAGAAAACTACTGCTAAAAATAAAATCTCTGCATTGCTTTTTGGATTTTAAAGGCTATTTTTACACAAACTGACGTTTGGGACAGACTTGCTGTGTTAGGTTAGGCCTTTGAAACTACTCTCTTTTAGTAGTTTAAGACTGACCTTATTTGAAATGTAGTACCTTAAGATCTGTATCTTTAAAAGTAAAAGGAAAGGAAAAATATTTCAAGTAAGACCAAATAAAAAGTGAAAGTCCTATTTTCAGTTCTGACATCTAAGCAGAAAATTAGAGCAGCAAAATACTTTTTGTGTATGTTCTCTTACATTTTCTTTAAATGCAAAATCAATTAATCAAATGAATGACAAGCCCATATCCCCAGGAGTCCATGGTCATATCCAGTAGAGCTCTTGTGACCAGACTTTTCAGCACAAGTATTTCCACTGCCTGCAAAGCTAAACACATGTATAAATACTTCATCATATCAGCACCATAGCTCGAAGGCAGTGTTTAACACCAGTCTGGCATTAGACTGCAGGGACCCCTCTGCTGCATGGTTACTTTAGAAGCCATGAAACATCTCTCAGACCTTTCAGCTGGAAGGTGGCATCCAGGGGACAGGAATGCTCAACCCTCTGTGGCTCTGGCCACCCCTGTACATCCCTTACCTGTGTCTGTGGGCACCTGTACTTTGGCAGCATCGATGGGCAAGCCAAAACCAAGAGAGCTCAGCACAAAGCACCCAGCCAGCCTGCTTTCAGAGCAATGTGCCCGTGGTTTGATGCCCCCCAAGGAGCATTCCTGATGTCTGAGTGCCCCTGTGTCTGCCTCTGTGTTTGCATTTTGAGTCCTTAACTCCCCCCAGCTCTCCATTCGCAGTTCTGCTTACCCGGGAATCCCTTGCTGTGTTTCAGCCCTGTCAGAGACACCAGTGAAGAAGGGAAAGAGACACATCTCTGTCAGGCCATTACTGTGCGGAATTGCCTCCAGCTTCCAGGGATCAGCATCCTTGACAAACTCATCAAGACGTGTCCTGTCTGGCTTCAGCTGAACATGAGCCAGGAAAGGGCTAGGGCGATCCTTGGCAAAGAAACAGCAGGGGTAAGTCCAAAGCCATTTACTTCAGACAACCACATTTCCTGTCCTCGGTCAGGAGAGCAGTGCTTTTTTTTTTTAATGTAGAAGCAAAAATATTTAGCAGACTGCTCTCAGTTTCCATTACCATTTGATGCTTTACCTCTCTCAACAGCACAGTTATATTTGCTTTGGAAAAAGAAGGAATATTATCTCTGGTTTTATTTGCTTACCATGTAGATTCAAGGAGATGGCTTCCCATTCACCACCATACCCACAGGTATGGCAATTATCCTAATCTGCACAATGAAAAAAAAAAACAGGAAGAAAAGGACCTTATATTCTGGGAGCTGCTGCAAGTCAGTTTTTTTATTGCAACAATTGGTATCTGGTTTGCATAAACTGAGTATTAGAGAATTATACACTTGTGCAAAGCTCAGAGCTTGCTTAAGGAAACCAGCTCGGTGCCAAAGGGAGCCGCTCCCCTCTCCTGAGAGGTCTGAGCAGTGAGACATAGCAGGCTGTAAATGTGGATCCTTTGGAAAGGGCAGGTGCAAATGACCTGAGCTGATGTGAGGGCACACCTGCTCTGAGGATGCTTGGACCTGACCCTTGGCTGAGTCAGTCTATCCCAGGGCTAAATACTGGCACAGCTCAGTGAAACCCTCCAGTGAGAATCACCTGAGCAGCCTGGGCTGTGCAGTGCACCTCACCCTGAATCAGATTTCTCAATTAGATTGAGCAAGTAATTCTGTTTGTTTTTCTGCTCTGTCTGTAAGTGGAGGTGTTCGTGACTGTCTGTGATGTAGCCATGTATGTCCCCAAGCCTCCTCAGCCATTATCCATTCCCTGCAGGCAGACAGTTCCCCACCTCTGAGTGGCTTTGGGGAAATGTCCTGCCTCTATTCCTCCTGCTCACCCTGCCCTTGGGCACAGCCTTCAGCGGCAGTCAGAAGCAGGCAGGAGAGGTGCTGCATCAGTGGTGTCCCAGGGCAAGGGCAAAATCTCCTGCCCTCTGTGAGCCCACCTGAAACTGGGCAGCACCATTCCCACCTGTGGTGAAAATAGAAGAGACTGATCTCAATACCAATCCTGACCCAGGCTACAGGGTTAAGTTCAGCTCAGAAAACCCACCTCCTACTTCTCTGAACAGCCATAGTCCAATTTTAGCCTTTGGATCCATGGCAACCAGGCGTGCCGATCAGGAAAAAAGAAGTGATTCATTTCCAGGTTTCATTTCCCTGGTAGCTTAGATTAAATTTCAGATGTAGCAATATAAGATGGTGCTGTCTGGCAGTCATGGTTAGAGGGACAGCACTGCCATATGGATGGCAGGACCTGGACAAGGGAGAGCCTCTCCCTGCAGATACTACCCGCCTCCTACATGCAGGCAATTATTGCAACAGAAGGTGGGGGCTGCCCTGCACTAGAAATCAGCCTGTTTAGGGTGTACATTTGTGCTTATATTTGCATTTTCTTTGCCCTGGTGGTGGACCTGAGCCCCTGGGGCTCCATTTCTTCTGAAATTAGAGGCTAAGATGACAGCATTGTGTGAGGTTGTGAAGCAGCCCCAAAGCTGTGTGTTCAGCACAGGTGTTTCAAAGTGATTGGAGATGCCCTTAGGACTGGGACTCATGCAGGGAAAGGTCCTGGATTTTAGACAAGCTTTTAAAAAATTCCTCTGCCCCAGAAATTAATGTTTTTTCTTGATTTCTGTACATTACAGTTGATTAATTATTTTATCAACTCACACTTCTCTTTCTAATATTAATGTCCAGGCTACAAAATTAATTTTTTTATTCAGATTTTTTTTTAATACTTGACTCCTTTCTTCCTAAGCTTACTATCAAAGAAGAGATGAAGGTGAAGATTATTTTGTCTTTGTATCTGCATCTTCAAGATACAAACTAAAAATATCCCTGACAATGAGCTTTAATTAGAAACACACTTAGGATTTCACAGAATACAAGGAATAAGCCACTTTTCCTTTTTCTTGGCAGAGAAGCTCTGTGGGAAAGGACCTGTAGGGATGGTGGGCACAGACCCACTGAGGACAGGCTGTGGGACCAGGGCTTGTTCAGCCAGAAGACAACTTCAGGGGACCACACAGCAACCCCTGGTACCTGCAGGGAGTCACAGAGAAGATGAAGCCAGGCCGTGCCCAGCACTTGCTGGGTGGGAGGACAAGAGGCAACAGTGTACATTGAAACCAGAGGGGTTCTGACTGGGTGCAGGGAAGCATTTTCTCCCTGTGAGGACAGTAAGTGGTGGGACAGGTTGCCAAGAGAGGCTGTGCAGTCTCCAGCTTTGGACAGTCTCCACACTTGTACAGGCAAATCCATGAGAAACTTGGTCTGGCCTCATGACTTCACGCAGGGAACAGGAGAAGGGTCCTCCCAGGATACCTGCCAGCCTGAATGATCTTCTGGTCCCATAAAAAAAGCTCTGCCATGGACACTGTGGCCACCAGAACCTTTGGCTGTATGTTCCACTCATGACACTCAAATCCTTATCAACTAAATGTCCAACTGACTCCCTTGCTTTACACCTGGACTGGGACATTCTAGGGTGACATCTGTAATTTAGGGCACTGATGTGAGGACCGTCCCTTAAGTTGTGAATGCAGTTTTAAAGTCTTCAGTTAGTGAAATAGTTTACTTTAGGCGTAAGTGGGACATCAGTGATGCATAGAAACTTTGTGAGTCTCTTCACAAGTCTGAATTTCACCTAGATGAAATGTCCCTTTCTCCATTATTTTTGTTGTATAAAGCTTAACCAAGTGGAACGAAGCTAAAATAAGGCTATTCAAAGGCGGATTGTAGTGATAAAAATCTACATAGCCAATGACCTAAAATAAAGTTTAGAACCTCACATAATGTAGCTGAGCTCCTGATTCTTTTCTCCTTTTTCAGATATTCTTAGTTAGGAAAGAGGGTAATGTGAACAACATGGTCCTTGCAGTCCGCCTGCCAGTGCAGAACGAGTCTCCTGGTGTGCTGGAGTACAACATTAAAGAAGAAAAATCAAGTAAGGTCTTTACATTTTTTGGTCTTGCTCTGGTTATTGTACTGAGTCCTTTTGTGATCACCCATATTTATGTAATCTCACTTGCACTGAACAGGTTCCTCTTGTGACTGGCAGCAGATCTTGCTTTTACGATGTAGTTCAGTTAATATTTCCTGCAGCTTCTTTACCTCAGCTCCTCTGTGGTTCTGCACCTTCTGTTACCATTTACAGACTCACAATAGGGAAATAAAGCACCTCCAGATGAGGAGGCCAGTGCTTTGATCAAGTGAGAGGAGCTGCCTTTCACCAGCTGGAAGTCCTGAGGAAAGTGGAAAGCATTGGCAGACTAAGCCTTGTTAACTCACTGACCCTGTCCCTATTTAAGCCACTGAATTTAGGCATCACCAGTCATCTGACATCTGCCACACTGCCTTTTCATGCACCTGATACAGTCACACTGAACAACAAGTTACTCCTAAATTGTCTGTTTTCCAAGCCAACCAGGGAAGCAGGTGGCTGCTGGTACTGGTGCTATTCCCAGTTGGATAGCCAAGTCTGCCATAAGCAAGTGAAAATGAACCCAGTTCACAGTCAGCCACATCTAATGCAGCCCTCTGTGTAAATGGATGTGTATGGCACATGATTTCCACTTTCAAAGGACTATTTGGAAACACCTCAGTTTTAGGATAGTCATAGAAACACGCACTCAAAAGAGTTCATAAAAATAACTTCACATTTATTTATCTGAACACATGTAAATTCTCTGCCACTGAGCTCTGTCCCAAAGCCAGCTCCCCAGAGAAACTGTTTTATTCTCTGCTAAAACACTTGTGTTTCTGCAGATCAGTGTTGCAACATTACTTTCCCCCTGTTCAAATGAACTTTTACAGTTGCTCAAATAGTTATTCCTTCTCCTATATTTCTTTGCATACCTCTGCATTGTAAACAGACTTTAAAGCCAGAGGTACTACTGAATCTCTTAAACTGTTCTAATCTCAAGGCCAGACCACAACTTGTCACAGCATTGCTCCTGCACAGGGTGCAGCTCCCTGTCTGGCTGCTGCATCCCCCTGGGAAGATTTCTCTCTCATCTGCCTGCTCCTGGGAGCACTCAGCTGCAGAGATGTTCAGTGTTCAATGCTCCTGTGTGAGGACAGGAACAGCAAACCTTTGCCACAACTTCAGGTGTTCAATTAAGAATAAAAGGGCAAGGGTTAGCTGCAGGGTAGGGAAACTTTTCTTTATTTAGCTATTTGAACTTGACCTAGGACTTAGATTTTTCATGGTGGGGAATCAGTTTTTGATGATTCAAGCCTTCCTTTGGATAAAAGTTAAAAACTCAAATCATGTCATCCTAAAAAAATGTCATCTATAGAAATCTAACATCTTGACTCATGTCCTGTGCCATAAAATCTGATTTCTTTTAGGACAGGCAAAATAAAATGTAGTACAAAAATGTCACTGAACTAGCCTATCTAGTGAGAGTTTGCTGCCATGCCTTTCCAACTTCCTTGCTTTTTCTAATTTATCACTAACAATACAAAGGATGTATTGGGAGACAAGCTTTCTGGTAGAAACAAGAACTAAATCAGTTTCCACCACTTTCATACAAGTTGCAAACTAAGTGCAGGAGGGTAACTAAAATTCAGCTCTCATGAAGCAGGGAGCTGCCATCACATGCAACAATTCCAGTGGCCATGAGGCTCATGCATTCCTATGGTGGATATTCACATTATTTTTAGCTTGAGTTCTGTCAGTGTTGCGTGCCAGTTGGTAGAAAGCCTTTCAGTTCTCCATCCTGCATTGTGTTGACAAGAACACATTGGGTACAGAAGTGGTCACTCTTTTGCTTCCTTTCTCATTTAGGGTAAGTACCCTGGATTTGAAGTTTGAAAGAAATTTAATGAATTCTTGTTAATAAAGCTGAAGGACTGTACCTAGTACAAGGGGAAATGGTAAATCTTGTGTCAGAGTAATCTAATACCTTAGGTAATTAATTAATTATTTAGCTTCACAACTGCATTACTACACTGCCTTCTACCTTTTTTTTTTTTTTTTTTTTAGAAATAAAATTAAATTATGTCCAAATGTTTTAAAAGAATTTAGAACCTGAGCTTCCTTGACAAGTAACCTGGATTGCCTGAGATTAATGCCCTTCACTCATCCCTGGTATTCTGTAAGTGTCAGAGTAGGAGAATTCTGAGCAGTCCCTGACACACTCTCTTGCTGTGGAATACGAGTAAGTTGGAAGTTTGGTGCTACACCTGAAAATACGTAAAACACCCCAACTGCATAGCCTGAGGGCCACTGTGGACTGGCAGGATTTTTCCAAACATATATTCTTTATCTTCAGAAAATCTCTCTTTCCCTTCTGAGTTGACTCGTAAGCAGTGAGCTGTGTGACGTGCTCCAGGGAGAGCTGTTTGTCCTTTTCTGAGAGCTGGCTCCTCCTAAAGAGTTCGAAGAAGCAGGAACAAATTCTTCTCATTGCTGCAGTTCTACTTGTTAGACTCCACACAGTTGATGCATTCAGATGTAAACTGAAATATGGATTTGCGTTGACATATATAGTTCTGATTTTATGGAGTGCCTTCAGTTAAAATTCAAATTGCAACCTAGCAAAATTCAAGCTGCAACCAGCTTACTATTTTGAATAATCTTGCCAGCTGCTTCTTGTCCTTGGCTGTTTGTAGACCCTTTCTCATTCCATCCTACTTTTCAGTCAGGACCTGAGGAGGCTTTCCCTGGTATCATGATGATGGTACAGAGGTTGTTGCCCAGCCCCTGTGTTCCATACAGAGATGGCCATTCAATGAAGTACAAAAAACCCCTTCAGAATCTTCATGGCATTGCACTGCCAAATAAGAGTGCTTTGTTGTTTTACTGTTTCTTTTCCCCATATCAACTTCGTTGATATTTGGTGAAATATTTAGGGAAGTATAGTTTTCTAATGGGAAGACTGTATTTAATTGTGATTTCTCTTTTTAAAAGGAAATCCCCTAATCTCTTTTTTTTTTTTTTTTTCTTTTTTTTCTTTTCCTTTTTTTTTTTTTTGGGGGGGTGGGGGGAAACTTTCACCTCTTCAGTGAAGTAGCCCTTAGGGAGAACAGGAAGATGGAGTTTAAATTTTTTTTTTCTGGATACTTTTGGTTGTAATTCTTCCAGAGAGAGGAAGGCTAAATCCCAGTGGAATCAGTAGCTGTAGAAGAGACCAAAAAGCTGATACCAGGTACCATATGCTTCATCAGGAAGCTGAGAAACCTGGCAAGTGTCAAAGCCTTGAATCTCTGTGGTTTTGCACTTGGCCTGTAGGATTCCTTACTTTTTATTCAAAGCAGTGGAAATCTCCCAGACCTAAAGCTTGTTACAAGATTTCTACCATTAAGAGATGCAGTGTTGGCAGCTGCTTCTCAATCTTTGCCAAAATCTTGACTACTTTATGCGCTTTCTCTTCTGGGAGTTGCCCCTTCTGATGGATTCTGAGATGGAGTCCTAGCCTCACAAACTGAGCACCCTTTCCTCAGCTGACTGCTGTCCTTGGCTCTTCTCAGCAAGCTGGTGGCAACCTCAAGCCCTAATTCCCCCTCCCTTCCATGTATATACCTTCAGAAGTTATCCTTCTGACCTCAGCTCCATTGCAGCAGTATTAAAAAAGGGAGAATCAGATGTTTAAAGTATATGTGCATTTCTGAGAGCTTAGAAGAAGCATCTGAATACCATAGACCATGTGGTGCAGGTACTTTCACAAAGAATCATGAAGGCACCTATCACAGGGGTAAAGTCCTTTAACAGAGAAATGCTCAATCACCATAAAGTGAGGTTAATAGTTTCTTTTTTTCTGGTAAATTTTGTGAATAATATCTGAAAATAATTTGAATCCATGAAACACATGAGTTGATCACATAACTCTCAGGAATCTTTTACATATGCTTTGGTGTGGGATGTAGTAATTGTTTTCCAAGCTCTTCTATACCAAGGAAAAATGATGTGATTCCTTTCCAAGTAAGTAAAATGGCACTAAATCAAAGTATCTGCAATTTCACAGAATAAAGAACATATTGTTCATATTATTAGATTTTTTTAAAATAGAGATAACAATGAAATTTATTTGCTAAGTCTGTCTTGAACTCTTCAGGTTCATGTCATAAGGGCTTTGAGGCTGGCCTGATCCTGCCATACCTGCCCATCACCTGTAATCATGCTCCTGCCTCCCCCATTGCTGCAACTGGCTTAGCTCACTTGGAGGTGTACTCTCAGAGGCAGTCCACATGAGTTGTGGAGTTGCTGTCCTTGTTCCTTATTTAAGCTGTACCTGTGGAGGACAATATGCCACTAGATACAACTGTTCAGAAGCATCTGCTACAACACGTGGGGCCAAGGCTGAGTTGAGCCACCCAAAATCAATGAGTGCACACCTGAAGGAAGGGTGAAGTCTTGGCTTTAGTGTGGCTATTTCATTCATTAGAGAAAAATTATGAGACTTAAAGTTCTCTGTGCTCTGGCCGTCCAAGCTTCTCTGCAGACCAACTCTGAATAAGCTGGAATATAACAGAGGTCTTGAAATAACCTTAGCAAAATCAAATAGGAAAACCAAAATAAATTATCTCCAAGTAATACAAAAATGTCCAGAACATGATTAATACCTCCTTTGAAGGATGAGACACGGTGCCATTGGACACGGTAGCTTATACTCAATTTCTGGTTTATGGACAGCAGCTGTACTCCAGGCTATGTGGTATGAGCTCGTGGTAAGAACCCACAATATCCCTTGACAGAAAAGGTGCAGGCAATTACTGCACTCCAAAACAGTTTAAGAGCAATCACTGAGTGTTGCTGCAAAATTGCCAGTCTGGTAGGAAAAAGGATGTTGATAAAAAAATCCAATGTCTTCCGTGGTCACCTGATTTGACCTTTCTTAAAGTCAGATTGAGCTCAGGAAGGGCAGACTGGAGTTTGATATGAAATGCTTGAGACAGGAAGAATTTAGGAAAGGATCACAGCTCAAGTAAAACACACAGCAGCAGTTTAATCTGCCTGGTTAATTCTCTAACTGCTTTTACCTGCTTGCCATGAATGTTTGTGTCCATCTGACCACTTTGTACATCCACCTGTGAACATCAGACAGCAAACTCTATCAGGACAGAAAGAAGAGTGACACCAGATACAGAGGCAGCAGGAAGACAGGCCTTCCTGGGGAAGCCAAACAGAAATTTAGATGAGCAAAAGTGTTCCTTTCCATGTTGGATGTTAGGAAATTTGAAATCAACAGGAAAAGATTACTGAAGGGCTAAGATTTTACAATATACTTCCTTGCTTTAATGATTCCAAATAGGCATAAAGATGTGAAAGCAAGCTTAATTCTCAAATTCAACTCTGCCAATCATTACAAAGTCACTTCAATCACTTCAACCCTGCCATTCCTCCTTCCTAAGCACATATGGGGAATCCACCCCCCCACAGTTTTTATTATAGACTAATGTCATTTGCACAGATAAAAAGGACATGTACAGTCATTCTGACCATCCTGTAACAGTAACAGATGGAAATTAAACTACAGTAATCAGGCAGCAGCATATTTACAGAGGGGCATTAGAGCAACAGGGGGATGGACTTTGTTCATCTTTGCAAGCTTAGCTCTAAACAAAGCTGCTGAAAGCCGTGGTCTTTACATCCCAGCCAGCCTGAGGTGAGGGCTGTGGGCATGCCTGGCATTGATGGCAGAGCTCAGATATGAAGGAGACAAACTCCTGTGTGTGTGCCTGCCTGGGTCAGTGTGTCCCAGTGGTGAGTGAGGACTCACTTACAGGGCAGGGAAGAGCAGGCAGATGGAGTAGGAACAACTCAGTAGGTGCTCTCTGTTGGCTCAAGCACCTCCAGATGCTGACGACAGACTTGTCCATTGCACTCCTTTGGCAACCCAGTTCACAAGGCCAATTATGGTCTTTTATGGCATATTTCCCTGTTTAATTTTGTTAATGTTTATTTTAATACATAATGCTGAGGCTGGATTAACGAACTCAGAGACTAAAGTACTTGCTGCTAACATGTCACAGTAAGGTCAAGTGGCATTTTCCCACGTGAACTACATTGCAGTTCTGCACAAATGAGGTCATAGGAAAAAATAGGAGGATAGCTCAGTTACTGCAACCTACTCACTATTTAACTCCTTTAATGCAAGTGGCCAGTTGTGCAGATGAACTTTGTGATACGAATATTTTTGTGGGAGTGTTGACAGCTCTTGCGATAGCTTCCTCAGTTTTGCAAGTCTTTTTGCTAACATTCTGTCTCCTGGAATTAGGAAGTAGAGTGAAGATAGGCAGAATTTATTTTTTTTTTCCAGAAAGAAAAATAACCATCATAAATGCAGGAAAAAAGCCTTATAATTTTGGTAATACTCAGAAAACAGAAGATACAGGAGAACAACCTATAAGAAGACAATCTGCAACTAAAAAGAAATAATTTTAATTGGGTTTATTTTGGATCCCTTCTGAACTAGAAAGAAGACAGTAGAGATAGAAATCTGTGCACAGACTGGGGTCAGAAAGACGGGATCCTTGACTTCATAGCTAAAGTGAGTAAACTGGTGTATGTGCTGGGATACCTGACCCTGACTTCTAAGATGAAGATATTTATTTGGGTAACGCAGATTTTCATGAGAAGTTTTAAAGATTGGGCTGGATGAAGCCTTGAGTGACTTGGTTTGACCTCATGGATGGCCCTCCTTTTAGCAGGACCTTGGGTTAGAGATCTCCTGCTGTCCCTACCAGCCTGAGGGATCCCATAACTGATACTGAGTCAGGCTGTGGGAAAGCTCAGGGCAGAAAGCAGTTCTCAGAAGGGGTATCTCAGTAGAGCAGCAAAAGCACTTCCCATTCTTAAAGGTCCAGGTTCTTGAAGAAATACTGCTAAGATTCACAAACAGATAGTGGTAAAAAACTAAGTAAAACAACTATTTTCTGTACTAGTGTGTCACCAGTGATCTCCCCAAAACCCATAACCCTCCTTTCTTCAGCTTCTTCTCCCTTTGTGTATAGGGAAAGATGGAATGTGCTCGGTTTATTTAATCCATGCAGGTTTGAAGTTAACTCCTATCAGGTACTTCAAGGTATTTGAAAAGGCCCAGTAATGCCCCACAGAGGTAATCATATGCCCCCAGGCATATTAGAGAGCTGAGCTTGTTGCAGGCTGAAATAGACTTCATCATGGGCCACTAACAACACTGCAATGCTTCTGGACTGTTGTTGCACAGATATTAAAGGGAATTTTCAGTTGGCATAGGGCAATGCAAGGAGTAAATGTACATTCCACCCTTCCCAAGTCAAACCTCTCAAAACAACATCTGGCTCAAACTGCAGGAAGAAGGGCCCATCAGAAGGTATATTTGGTTATTTCTGTTATCACTGTAATGGTACCACCGTTCTTTTTTAAGTGGTCACTTTAAACAAAATGGTTGGCCTTCTCCAGTGGAAGCCCTACAGCATTCAATACTGGAAAGAAGAATTCTTAATTCTGTAAACTGAGGCATGAAAGCAGGGTAGGACTATTTATAGCTTTGATTTCCTCTGAATAGATGAGAGGCTGAACCTGACATTACAGAGTGAAAAGATCAAGGTGGTGCTTTTTTTGGTTTTTGGGTTGTGTGTAGGCTTTTTTGATAATACATTCTGGCATTCAGCGATAAAGCAAAGAGAGGTCTGACTTGGCAGCCACCTCATGAACTGCCCTGGAGACTTGTCTACAAGTCAAGAAGGTCATTAAGCATCTTCAAGTTCACTACAGAATATGACTTTACTGAATATACATTTATGTGTATAAGGAAAAAATATCAGTTGTTCCAGCAACTAGTAGTGAAAGTACTGCAGCCCCATGGGTACAAGTAAAATTGGTGGAAAAGGGCTTGGGCCCTCTCCTGAGGAGAGAGTCAGATTTTATGTGAGTTCAGGCTGTGACTTCATGCTGACACTGCTGCCACAGGAAGGGCTCTTGCCATTCCTCCTCTGTCATTGTCCCTGCCCTCCAGCCCCTCTGGTCCCTGTCTCTCTCTGCCCCATGCAGGTTATGGCTGGGAAGGAGAGAGCAATTTGAATGTGGGGGTGTGAAAGCAAGACAGCGTGGTGAGGAAATGCTTCCTTAGAGGTGTTATTGTATACTGGGTTATGTGGAATAAAGTCTGGAACGGAGAAAAAAGTGGTAAAGGGCCGAGGGGCTATGGGTGACTTTAGGAAGGGTTTGTGGCAGACTGGAGAGAGGTCTGAGAACAAGCTGGAAAGGGGCAGCAGGTGACCAAGGATGGGGTCATATCCCATAGTGCTGAATAATTGTATGAGCCTCCAATGTGCTCTAGGCTGGCCACAGAGGCAGGAGCCCATCAGAGCTACTTCATGGTGCCAGGAGAGGAGGCTGCAGGCAGGGCAAAAGCACTGTGGGGATGGGTGGGAAGTCAATGCAAAACTGTGGCCAAATTTCCCTCTAGCAGCCAGTCTTCCTGAGGTAGAGGATTGTTGGCAGCAGGATGAGAAGCTGACCTTTCCCTTCCCTGCCAAGATGAATTCAGCTGACTTTTCCAAAGGAAGTCACCGATTTTAGAGGCTGAGGGCTGAAGCACAGGTTGCTGAAGGGGCTCGGCCAGCTGTGCATCACCAGCCCTGCAGAGACCTTTTGCTTGCTCAGCTCTTGACAGTGTCCAGCACTGAGGTATCA
Source organism: Aegithalos caudatus (assembly GCA_013389925.1). Taxonomy (NCBI): domain Eukaryota; kingdom Metazoa; phylum Chordata; class Aves; order Passeriformes; family Aegithalidae; genus Aegithalos; species Aegithalos caudatus. The sequence goes on along the minus strand of WEIU01020850.1, from coordinate 434,438 downwards.
ACACAGCTATCCAGACTTCTATTGTATGTTTTTTGCATAGCCTGACAGGCAGCTCAGCTGCTGTACTGTGTGTAGAGTCAATTTTTCCAATTTACTTAAGAGGAATGTTTTCCTTTGTTGTTGCATGATGAAGCGTGTGATTGAGGCAAAGCAAGAAGCTTGTCAGCTCTGGGCCTGACAAGCCTGCAAAAAGAAGAAATGTGCTGGAAAAAATAACAAGTTATCAACACCCTTGGGACAGAAGATCCCTCTACCCTTCTTTCCCCAAAACTGTCTGATTCCATCTCAATTAAGCAAATCATACATTGCAGCAGCAAAACTTGTCCAAGACTACGTTTTTTTCAAGGATTAGCAAATTGAAGAGTAAAAATTTGTGTATTTTTAGCAGGGAGACTGAAAAAGCTGAATGTGTAGTTAACCTTCAGGTTCCTATTTTAAGGAGTTTAATTGCATTTAAGGAGGCCTCTGGGCACACAGCTTGTCCCCTATTTTCCTCAGTGTAAAGGACTCTGTTCAGGGTGGCAAACACCTTGCCATTAAGGGGAATAGACTGACGAATGCTGTTGCTTAATGCAGTTCCTGTTGCTGCCTATAAGATATAGAGCTACCCTAGTTATCTTCAGATTAGCCTCTCTCAGACACAGATAACAATCTGCCTGCATCACCCGGGGCTCTGCATGGGCTTATTTCCCCTGTTTGTGTGTGTTTCTCATTAGCAAGAAAAATCTGCCATCACCTACACAGCTCCTTGGCATGAAAAACCTCCCACTGAGCAAGTCAGCTCCATGGCAGGGAATAACTGGGAGCTCTGCCCCAGCCCTGACCTTCAGCTCTGGGACTGCTGTTTTGCTGCTGCTTTCTGCTGGATCTCATCTGCCTCCACAGGCAGTACCAGAGCAAAGGACACCTTTGTGTGGGCTGTAATAAGGACATAGGAGACATTATCTTTGTCTAGTCTGCTGCCTGTGGTTTGATTTGAGATAAGACATGGAGTGATTTCTAGTCCCCTAAGGATGTCTAACCTAGGCATCTTCCCAGGATCAGTCTGTCTGCCAAGGATGAGTTCTCCATTATCCACATCACTGTTAACCCTGAAAAGTGTGTCAGAGTCAAGGAGTTCCCCTTCAGGACATTACTCTGAACTAGGAGCCCAGAATTTTGGTTTGGCAGGAGCAGTGACCGTGGGCCTGGGGGATACAATAAAATATGGCACCAGGACACATTTTATAACCTGTTGTGCAAGTCCATCATTTCTCTCCTAAGTGCAGACATGCACAAGGAAAGCAGAAAGTCTCACCAAGTCCTTCTCGTTTGAACTGAGCCCCACATCACTTTGACACGCTGCTTATTTTAAAACATAAAACACTTGTGCAGCTGGTCTTTCAAGACTGAACAGTGCCAGGTTTCTCTGTGGTTTACAAGTTGTTTTGGAAACATTCTGGTTGCTCATAGTGGGTAGCTTTATTCTTTTCTTTTTTTCTTTTTACTCTCATCCTGAAGAGTTGCCTCCCCTCTCTTGATACAAATACTTTCATTTTTACTCTAAGCTTTAAACCGATGCGATTGTTGGGAAAGCCTTTTGGAAAGAAGCCCTCGGGGTCTTGTTAGCTTTGTTAATCCTTACTTTGGCTTTTTTTTTCCCTTCTTTTTCATTCCCAGGAGACATAATGCAAAATCTGTGTGTAATCAGAGCTAGAGACTATGCGTGCTGTTCTAGGATAATATTGTCTTACCCTGTTCTGCTTAGTACCTTGAACACAACCCAAAAAGCTTACTGGCTTTAAAACAGCTACTCTAAATCAGTACCCATAATATAAGTGCCCTTGTCTCAGTGGCTACACTGAAATGAATGATATTTTTTTTATCCTTGGACAGTTCTATCTAAAGATCTTATAGAGCTGAATAAACAAGTGTTTAGATTTGTAAATGAGTTAAATAAGATACTGTTTGAGGTGAAATGAGGGCATTAAGAATCTCCCTCTCTGACCCATGAGTAGGACCCTCAGTGACAGTGACAGTGCAATCTATCCCACTCAGAAGCAAGAAACAAAAGAACTTCTTTCACCAGGTTGGCAACTAGGTGGGATTGAAGCTCTAGGAAGCAGAAGTGTATTTTTTTTTCCTTTTTTATGTCCACCCTATTGACCTCTGCCATTTCAAGGGTCATTCCCTTTCATTACTCACCCTTGGAAATTGTCTTGTTTGTAAAGGCTTTTCTTCCTAGAAGTCTCTCCTGCAGAATGTGATTCTGAATACTGGATGGCTTCCTTTAAAACACTCAGCAAACTTCTTTTTTCTGTATGATTAACCTCAGCACTATGGTACTCCACAATATATCTCAGAACCAGAGAAATAAACTTTTCTCCAAAGTAAATGGAGAAAAACGTTTTTTAATAAAATACATCTGTATGATAGCATACATTTTTCACATAAGGATTGACTCTCAAGATTTATCCATATGACCTGGAGACTGTTGCTAAGAACTAAATCCCCGGAATCTCAAATTATAGCACTGTTTCCTGCTACATGAGGCACAGGGGAGACCCTTTATATATCTGAAGCTTCATTTGTTTCACAAAGTTTTACCAAAGAAGTTTGTCTTTTGAGAGCAACTTACAAGTATCTATATCCAGTTTGTCTTGTCAGCCATGGGGCTCAGCCCTGACAGTTTTAATGGACAGCTGGGCAGCATACATCTTGTACTGCCATTGTAATGTACGAGTAGTTGCTGAATGACCTGCAAAAATGTGACTTCCCCAGCAATGATCCCAACTCTTGCTCAGCTGCTTAGTGCAGGGTCCACATTGATTGAATATGTTACCCTACTCCCCTGGGTGTCCCCCTCAGCCCTCAGTATTTCAGAAAGGCCATATTTCCTCCCTTATTCCTACAAAAATAGACCCTGCATAACTACAGCTAAAACTTCAGCTGTATCTCATATTGATATCTGGTCCTGGGAATTCCCCTGGGAAGAAGTCCTGGATCTTCTCTGGCTGAAGAAACGCTGGAATTTCCACAGACTTTAAGGTGTTTATTCCATACCTGGAAAGGGAATACGGGGTTGCGGATCTAATAAGTAAGGCAAGGGCTTTGAAACTGAACAGCCGCACTCCAGCGTGTGCTCTGCTCTTAATCCCTGAAATAGCTGGCAGTGCTATCCATATGGATACCTTCAAGGAAAGCACTGAGGAGCTATGAGGAGCTGTGACTTTCTTCTAGCTGAGTTGGCTGTGCTTGAAGTACGTGTGAGAGGCACCCTCTCATCCCCTGCTGAAACACTGATCGCAGTGAGGAGGAAACAGAGCAGCAAAATGCCTGTAACAGCTTCCTGCTTGAGCATCCTGCAGCAGAGACAACAAAACCAGGCAGCACTGGGACTTTAAGCTGAATTAAAGGCATGAAATCTCAGTGGACAGCAAGGGGCTGCCCATCTGCTTGGGTGAATGTGGCTTAGATAAAGTACAGGGGATGGTCAAGACCCCTGTGGCTGTTAGGTGTGAGAACATTTCCTTATCTTAGCAGCAGAACATGCACAGGGAGAGGGGAAATGTCATCTCTACCAAGTGTCCCTTCTACTCAGCTCCAGTCTGGGAAGAGTACAAAAGCCTGTGATTTGCATCTTCTTTAATGACGCTTTGTTCAGCACAGCATAATTATATTTAGTGAAGAACATAGTTTAAAAATAGATTTCCCTTATACTCTACAACCAAGCTCATTAACACGTTATCACTTTCATAATTCATTAGTTCCAATTTCCCGGGAACTGCCATGAGCAGTGATTTTTTTCATCATGGCCAGAAAGATTAAACTCTGTAGGAAGCCACAAAATTGAAATCTTTTGAAAAAGAATGAGTTGGATGCACAATAGGAGACTCAGGCAGAAGTTTAAACCAGAGAAGTTTCAGCCCTTCCTTGATGAGGGAAAAAAAACAGAAACAACTGGCAGTTAAGAAAAGAATATTAGGAAAGACAAGAAAGACAAAAGAGACATAGGCTGACCAGGACAGTCTAGAATTGTGCAACCTATACTAAAACTGCAGCTTCAACATCATGTGGAACAAGAACAAGAGGCACCAGATTACAGAATAAACTAAAAAAGGCCTTGAGAAGAGAATACAGATAAACAGTGGCAGTGTTTTACAAAAACACAGCACTAGAAGGCCACACAGCACCATCCACAAGGTCATCAATAACACAACAGTGCTGAAGACAGATACTAGGACCTTCCAAACAGAGATGTTGTAGAAAGGTACCATAAACACACTAAGGACGTCTACCAGTGAGGTCTAAATTGCCCTTCTTTAGCAGCATCCACCTGAAACTCTCTTTAAGCCACTGTAAGCCAAAAATTGGATGAATAAGGGTCAGAACTGGGGAACTGAAACAATAACCGGAAGGAATTACATCACACTCTCACACATTTCTGCAAAGTACAGCAGGTAGGACAAGCACAGTGTATCATGACAGACACAGTAGCCTCAGCACTGGGGCTATGGCAGTCACTGTAACACTCCATGGGCTCATTCCCCAGTGGCAGGAAACTGCTGACCTGCAACAGCTTGAACTTATATCAAAGGAGAAAAACTCCTTTTGTTAGGAGACTATGTATATATAATCTAAAAATAGAAATAGAAATAGAAAACTGGAATCACAGCCATAATGATAAATCTCACAGTTTCCCAGAACCTGGAAGAATGAGAATATCTAAGCACATCCAGGCAGGACTTCTGAGGATAGTTGTGTTCTCAGTAGTCCTCTGTCAACATAACTGCTGCAGAATAAGGATTTTGTGTCTTTGAATTCAGATGTCTCTGAAGGACTACACAGATACCAAAAACAAATGAAAAACCAAGTGGATACTACTAACAGTGCCACTAGAGAAGAAGAAGCTGAAGTAATTGAGTCCCATGAGCCCATGTAAGCAATAAGATGGAAATTGGCTTGGTTTGTCCATTTGATCAGAACAATGGAACTAGCAAAAACAATTCTGTGGGGAAAAGTCAGAGAGGAAAGGAAGGCAGAATGCTCAGGGACAGTGTGACTCCAAGACATCTGCATCTGGATGGAGAAATGATGGGGAGATCCAAAGAGTAAAGGGAACATGAATACAGATTCCAGTCAGTGCCTAAAGATGACAGTCTTCAGAGCATGCTGGTATTTGAAAGGGGAAGATAAGACAATAATAAATATATATATAACAATTCATAACCTGGCCATGTTTTGTTCATTTACGGAGTTGCCAAAGGACACAAAAACAGAGTATAGTCACCAATGAACCACTAATTCATGTTGCTAATGCTTCTGTCACCCATAAGAAAAATTCAATCATTTCTTATCTCTTTGTTTCAGACTACTCAAAATTACCCACTGATCTACACATTTCCCCTTTTATTTCCTGAAGGTGACATTTTTCAATGGGCTGCTAAATATCAGGTAAAACTCAATATGCTGTGGCAATATGTTTGGCTCACAGAACCCAGCCTATTTTTTTCTCTTGCTTTTGATCATATTCTTAACATTCTGGCACTGTTATGGTGAGATGTAGATATTTCCTTGCTCTTTAGGTGCTCTGGATCTAGTTTTACAAGCCCAAGAAAGGTGAATTTTTTTTCTTTGCCCTTTTCATCAGGATTACAGCAGTCTGGCAGATGTCTGCTTGTATATTCTGCAAAAGTCATGAGTTCCTATAAATGGGAGCATCACGATCCCTCCCTAAGAAGCAGTTCTCATGTCAATGAAATGTCCCCAGCTACCCACAACACACCCACAGTCAGAGAAAATCACCTCTTCCTGATTGTCTTCTCAGAGCAGGGTGCCTTGAAGGCAGTGATGGCTCTGGGGGAGAGAAATATTGTTCACAACAGTCAGCAGAGCCCTTTTAGCTGTACAAAATTGCTATTTTCTGTGTCTTTCCATGAATTACAAACATGCAGCAGGATGCACATAATGGTCTCCACAGGTGAATGACAACCATTGCCACAAGAGAAGTTCCTGTATTGAACCCATCATCTGCCATCCAAAAGAAAAGCACTACTTATCAGGGGTGTCTGCTGGTGCCAGCAGGTGTCTAGAAAAAAACAGGTTAAGAGAAAAGTATTAAATTTTCTCCCAAGGAAGATGTTTCCCACAGGAGTTTTCAAAGTTTCCCCCATGGGTGCTGTGCTGGGAGCAGATCCAAGTACCCATGGCAACCCTGTGCAAGCTGCTTGACATGGCCACTGTTCAGAATAAATTTTGGGCTGAGTATTGGTCCTGATGGTGTTAGTACCTCGAGTAATGACACATCTGAAGCACTATTCTTACTATTCTTCCATCTGTTCTTACTTGTTTGCAGGCTGCCCAAAAATGTCCCAGGAGAGCTGTGGCTCTCTGTATGATGGATTCCAGCCTGCTGAGAAATATGCTTGGTTTTGTTACCTTCTATGACCTCCCAGAGCAGGGACAGTCCTATTTATATATACCACCTGCTGAAAACTTCTGTCTTTGAGCTTCAGCAGCTTTTTGTACCTAGTCTTCTTTAGCTGTATAAGTCCTGGTGATTTGTGGTGTTTTATGCAATTTAACTATATATGTGAGGAGAAGTAGCTATGCGGTGGCAAGGCACTTATATGTGAAAACTCCTGTCACAGAGGCACTCAGACTAATATTTATTGTTGTTGTTGTCTAACATTCAAGCTCCCAAATGGCAGAGCTTCTGGGCACAGAAACAATCAATAGTCCCAATCCAAGCAATTTGCTCATATATGTAGAGGTGCAACCTGGTCTCTTATGGATACCTGCAACTCAGAATGCCCAAGTGAACATGTGGTTCTTCATACAAAACAAAACAAACAAAAAAACCCACAACAACAACAAAAAAAAACTCACTTAAAACCATCATCTGTACAAAGGGCTTTATTTAATAGCTGGAGATTCAAGTGAATTCAGACTCCTGGGTTTTGGTTCATTCTCCAGAACAGGACTGGGTTTTGTCTTTATTTTTGTTTCCTGTGTCAGAACTGCAAAGCAGATGGGTTTCAAGCTACAGAAATTGTTCATGGTAGATGTTTAATGAAAATCCTTGACTGAAATATGATTCTTATGATGGAAAAAGAAAAAACCTTGCCAAACATGATTTTTCCAGTTGTGAGAGAAAAGTGAGGGAAAGGGATTGTTTTGCTCGAAGTATGTTTTAAATTCTACATTGCAGTCTGGAATGGGTGCATACACTGAGGTTAAACTGTTCATGGTGATCCAACATAAACTGATGCTAGGAATGACTGTTGAGAATTACATTGCCTTTGTTTCTATAAAAAATGTCTACATTGGAGTATTCAGCCCAAAATAGCAACCTGCTGGGCCTGGGCTAGAACAAAGAGAGAAGTAAAAGGAGGAAATGCCTGGTTTGGGGAATGAGATATGAACCTGAACAAGAGACAATCTTGAGAATTTCCTCGCAGGAGGATTATCTGCTGGCTGGAAAACAAGAGCCAGGGCACAGAGGTGAGGGAGAGGAGAGCTAGGTGGATGTCTCCTTCCTGCAGGTGCTGGAGGCCCTTCTTTGCAGGAGACCAACCACCAGGCAGGCATGGGAAGGGGCTGGAGATGGCTCACAGGGCTGTGAATCACAGCTGGCTGAGGAAGCTGAATCACAGTAGCTGAGCTTTGTGTCCACAGCTCTGACCCATGGCCTAGAAAAGTGTGAAGGAAGATGCACAGCATCTGTGGGCAGTGCCATGGGGGTGGGAGTTGGTGTTGCTCCCCAGGGACTCTTGGCACACTCCTGTGGCAGCTCTGGAGTGCAGATTTGGGATGGTTCTTTACTGCCAGTACCTGGGCATTTCTGAGAATCCACTGCAGATTTCCTTACCCTTGTCAATGTCTGTTGTGGGGGTGTGTTTTGCACAAACAGGCATTGAATTTGTGAGACTAAAGGCTCAAGCAAAGATGGAAACATCTCTCCTGGTGATCCAGGTCTTTCTCTCTGCCTTGGGTTATTGGTCTGTGAAATTTCCTCCACCAGACAGTGAATTTTTTCTAGTTTAAAAGCCAAAAGCTCTATTGTAACATGTGAGATTCAGCCTACACCATGCCCAAATGCGTGTCATTATAAAGAAGGTCATCTTAAAGAACTCTGCAATATGGTGGATTATATTTTGCCAGCTAAAGTAGAGTGCAGTCACTGAAAAACACCATGGGAGGGAGAAGATGGAAGAGATACAAATAGGCTGTGCTCACACTGCCTGTGTGACCCAGGTCAGAGCCCACACACATAGTAATGAACAGACATTTCTATTTTTTTTTTCTTCAAAGCTCTTTGTCCATCCAGACCAAACCAGATTCCAGCATGGAGAGTCACAAGGTCAGCTCTGTACATATTGCAGATATGCACATCCTTAGAGACAGATGAGCTTGTAATGATCACTTTGAAAGTGACCAGGGAGATTTTTCCTTCCCATTGTTTCTGTTAGTGTCACAACATTTGGATGGATATCTTGAGCTAACTTTTCAGAAAGCCAGGCTGAGATACTTCTTCTCTAGTGTCTCCCTGAAAAATCTTGTTGCATTTGGCCACCTCAAGCCAGTTCTTTACCCTTTGTCATATTAGGCCATGCAATTACTGGACAGTAACAGAACACAAGATGTGCCAGCCAAACCTACCTGGATTTTTTATCATATGGCTTAAAGAAAACAGCTGCTGACTCTCTTTTCTGTTTTTCACCAGTCCTGTACCTGGAAGGATCTGTCCTTGTATTTGAGGATGTTTTCAAACTGGTTGCCTTCTACTGTGTCAGCAGGTGAGTTGGATTCATTGTGTCCATGGTACAGTCGTTTTGCCCTCCCTTCTGGTCTGCCCTTCCCCAGTCCCCAGTCCCAGCACAGACCCCTCTGTTTTCTCTGTTACCCTTCAGACTGCCCAACCAGAAGGTATTTCAGATGCTTGTATCTACAATGGGGCCAGATCACCCCACAAGCACAGTTGTCCCTGCAGCTGGAAGCTTTGTCCATAGGGCTGCTTCCACAAAGAACAGAGGCACAGAACTGGGGCTAGGAGGGGATGGAGGAAGAAGGGCCCCGAGTTAACTATTTATTTAAAACTCTAAGAATACACACACACCTACTAATGGACTGTTGCCTGTTGGTGACTCAAAGCACTTAGTCACATATGGGGAATCTGTAAAAGAAAGTAGTACTAAAACAATGTATGTTCTTTAGCTAAAATTTAAAATGAAAACAAAGTGTTTGCTCGGCACAGAAGTACCAAGCATAATGGGTACAGAGATGGGAAAGACCTGTAATGTAATTTTCACTAGTACAAGGTTTGATCAGCAGCTGACGAGCCCCTCTGTGTAATTATACCCATATGTCTGCAGCCTCCTGTAATCTGTGTCCTTGTGCTTAGCACACTGCAGCAATATCTTCACCTGCTTACCCCATCCCTACTGCAGCAGGCCTGGTGGTGAGTTGGGTGTAGGCTTCTGACTTCCTCTATATAAACTTACATGACTCCTAAAGTAGTTATTTCCTTTTAAGAGGAGAAAGCAGATTCAGGGTATGTTTATGAGGCAGTCACATTAGTCACTTGGTAAGGTCACACGGTAGGAACATTCTGTCTGGGGTAGGATACAGTGTGCTACAGCTTCTCAGGCCAGTCTCCCACTATTCTGAGGGTTGCTTCAGCAGCTGAGTTCGACACTACTGAGCCACAACTCCTACTTGCGCACAAGAAGCCATGCTCCACCTCACCCTCATCAGTTAATAGACATTTAGACATCTAGATGTGTATAGACCCTATAGAATGAGTGTAAGTTAACCCCTAGACCCTTATAAAGATTTCTTTCTCACCAAAGCAAAGAACAGCCCAAATGCAAAATAGAATTGGGTGTTTCTAGTAAGTGGCTGGTGACAGAGAAAATATGCTCACTTCTGCTTTCCTGCCTAAAGGATCATGGCTTGAGACAAGAAAGAGAGAAAGAAAGAGAGAAAGAGAGAAAGAGAGAAAGGGAGAAAGGGAGAAAGGGAGAAAGGGAGAAAGGGAGAAAGAAAGAGAGAAAGA
>WEIU01020850.1:410492-424296 GCA_013389925.1 Aegithalos caudatus | reverse complement strand
AAGAAAGAGAGAGAGAAAGAAAAAGAAAGAAAGAAAGAAAGAAAGAAAGAAAGAAAGAAAGAAAGAGAAAGATTCTTCTATGAGCTCCTGTTATAGATATTATTTCCGAGTGTCAAGTACACATTCAGATGGTTCATGTGATTTTCCAGGCTACTGTCAAAAGACAAGACAAAAAGGGAATAATTTTCTGAGAGAAGCAGGTAATAAAAAGACACTGACTTACCATTTGCTGGCAGCTCATAGGAGTTCTCTGTGATGGTGAATATAGAGGCCTGAGAACAGGGATGTAGTAAATTGTTCATGAATAGCTGGAAACAGCTTTTCAGGGCTGACAGGCTCTTCTCAAAAAAAAAAAAAAAAAAAAAAAATCCTGGATATTTTACCTACCTGTAGGTAACAGGTCACTTGTTGGCTGGTCTACAATCTGCTGCCCATTAATAAAACCAGATTTTTTTCTGTTAGGGCAATGTCCTAATATTTGATCTTAATATGTTTTTTCTAAAAAAAAAAAAATAAGGGAACTATTCATGTATTCATGCACATAAAATAACAAAGAAAGCAGAAGATACATGGACGCTCTTCCTCTTTTAAACCTCATATCTGCCATGAAAAAATAATAAGCCAGGGATCACATCAGTTTAAGTCAGTGTGACAACAGAGTGCTCAGTGGTGCACAGAGGACCCATGGAGAACACAAAACATCAGTAAGGTATGTATCTGTTAAAAAGGTCAGAAATAGGCCCCCTGCATTCATCTGTCAACAGATTAGGTCTGCAGTCATGTGCTTTTTTGGGGAGTGCATTTGTGTAGCAGAGATCTCCTACTCAAAAGGCCGTTTTTTTCTATAACGATTCCTTGCACCATGTAGAACATTTTGTAAAACTTTTTATGTGTAAAATGATCCTGCACCATTCCTTGCTATTATTTAGGGACTGGCTTTTCCAGTCCTTGTTAGAATGGGAACTGAGGCAAGAACAGGGTTAGAAATTGTCACTGGGCAAAAGGCAAACCTGAACAGTTCACTGGCAGACACAAAGTGCTCTGTTGAATTGCTTGAGACCTCGGGTGTGTTTCAGTGAAACCCAGCCAACATCCTCCGAGCAATTCTATCTTTCTTTCAGTAGAAGTACAACATCTTTCCAGAAACCAAGTACTCAGAAGTCTGAGAGTGGAGAGTTAGAGGAATTTGTGTTTTCTCAGTGTCATGTAGCACTTCCTCACTGTCTGTTCCTTGACCCAGGGGTTACCCTTCCCCAGGCAGGGTCTTCCTTCCCCAATCCCTCTGTGCCTTGCTCTGTACCCATGCCTTACACTTACAGAGATTTTTAAAAGAGGAGACAGAGTAGAGAAAGGGGGGTGAAAACAGAAAGCAAAAGGACTTCAAATCCTTTCCACATGAAAAAGATTGGCTTTTCTAATTAAAATAATTACAATTTGCAGCACCTCACTTTTAATGGGAAGATATTTCAACCCTTGTGGCCTCCCCTGAGGTGAGAGGTGTTCCTGCTGTTTTCAGACGACAGAGCCAAGGCACAGAGATTAAGTCAGTGCTGTGGCATGAAACATCACCACAGAAGCTTTTGTGAAATCAGAGCAACCCAGGCTGGCACAATGTCCATAATTCCTTACCAGCCATGACTTTACAGAACATGGCTGAAATTGTGAACCAATCCAATCACTAAAATCAAGTGAAATCTGGAGTTCCTAACAATTGTGGGGTTTATCCTTTTGCTGTTTTTTCATTGTGTTTGTTTCTACAGGGATTTGCTGCCCTTTACCCTGAAGCTGCCACAAGCAATATTAGAAGCCAGTAGCTTTCAAGACCTTGAAATTATCTCTAGTCTGGGGATAGGTAAGTCCCTCAAAGCAGTCAGATTTTCACTTGGACTTGTGAGAACAACGGTGCCTTGCAGAGACATAATGCAACTGGAAGATAGATGAACTATTGGTTTTGGAACAGCTAAAGAGGTCTGAATGCAAGATGAAGATATTTATGATCTTTATGTTCATAGCAGGATGCTGAGAAAAAGGGCACTTGTCCCTCTGGCCATAAACCTCCACCTGGATCTCTGTCTAGAGTGTGGTACCTATGTCTGGGTGAGCTGCAGCTTTCACCTGCTCACCCAGCAAGGTCTCTCAGGATAACTGATACACATTGGAAGTAGCTGGTATCTGAGCTATATGGAAAACACCTTTGCAACTTCTCCTTCTGATGTGTGGGGGCAATGCTGATGAAACTGTGATATTTTTGAATTTTGATATTTCTGCTTCCTCCTGCAGGATTTCTAGTTGGTAGAGAAATATGTATCGTCCCAACATGTTCTCTCACCTCACACAAATCACATGCAAAAAGGAACATTATTTTTAGTCACAGCACTAAACAAGCAAATTTTAGATGAGATGTGTAAAGTTACAGATAGGAAAAGCAATTCTGTTAACTAAAGGAGGTCTCCTTTCTATTCCTTTTTATTTAACACACTCCACTTGAGGCAGGTTCTTCTGTTAGCCACTTTCATGCTCCTTGGTTTTTCTGTTTTTCTTCAGTTGTTGAAAACAGACAAACAATGGAGAAGATTGAGGAGTTAGCTCATATAGAGATAGTTACTAGAGCACTCTCACTATTCTTGGATCTGCATCATACCTCCCAGAAGGCATGGGCAAACCCCACTGGTTTCAGTTCAGCCAGCTTTGCTGAATTTCAGCAACAGATTTGCCTCTAACACTTTCAGCATCTTCTATTTTGAATATGTTCCAATTTGTCAAAGCATCCTTTTATATGGATGTCCAGCCAGCACTTATTGCTGATAAAAAGGTACTTTACAACTTGAGATAACAATTTGCAAACTTAATTTTTTATAGCAAGTCTAAAAATTTGGATTAGGATGTAGGAAGTGTATCATGAATCTGCAATCTTCAGTCTAATTTGAGCCAGCAGAAGCTATCTTGATTCAGACAACAGTTTCCAGCAACTTCTGAAAGAAGAGGTTAGTTAAAGCACAAGCACCAAAGCAATATTGGTTGTAGTCTTTTTCCTTCTCTCCTATACTGGTGGTGATAAAAGTAGTGAGGCTTGGAAATTTATTTGTATTTCATACCAGGCAGGTTTCTGACAACAGAAGAAAACCTGCTGTTGTGTGCAGTCTTCCTGGGAAATGATGCTAACTTCCTGAATTGTCATGCTGTCTTAGTAGAGTTGAACAGGCTCAGCTACTGACAGATGTTGTTTATTACTTCCTGGAACAAAATTTTGTGGATGCAAATGGGTACACAAACAATTAAGTGCTGCCCAAGGTGGCACTTCCAAAGGAAACAAAGCATTGTCTGAAATTCTCATATGCTTAGTATTTATTTCAAAGTAGTATGTGTTTCAAGGGGACAGAAGTAAGATATCTATCTGCAAGCTGAATTGTTCTACAAATGATCTGGCTGTTGTGTATGTTGCCACAGAGGATGCACTGCAGGCCCTCTAGTCCTGACCTCATTGGTACAGAAGTTATTTTAGCAGAATTAGCATGATTATACTGCACAAAGAGCACATACCATCACAGACATGCCAAAGACTCCAAGAACTTCTTAATTGTCCCTCCCAGAGTGCAAGATAAGAGCAGATCCAGGACAGCAATGGGAGATGATCAAACAGCCTTCTCTGCAGTGTGGGACAGTGTGGCTGTGCTGGGAAATGCCTGTCTGAAGCAGCTGTGTTACTTGGTAGAACCACATCATCTGTTCCTTCCTAGCCTGAGTGGAGCTTTGCATTATCATCACAGTGCATTATCCTGACCACTACTAAGAAAAATGACCAACTTCCCCTCTGTAGATTGGTTTACTCACCATTTCCTCAGCCCATGAGACTTCACAGCATTATATTCTGACTTAAAACAACTTCCTCTGTCCTGCATTTGCTGATACCAAGTAGAGCTGGAGAGCTTAAGGAAAATGGTATCAGTAAGCTTCTTTTTTCTCACCCCTCTCACAGTAAGAAATCAGAGAATAAAGATGTTCTAATGCCAGTCACACTAAGATAATCTGCTGATGTTCTTATAAAGCTGAATTTGCTATGGACACTAGCCTAGGCTGCGAGAAGTTAAATAGGCAATTTTATCCTGATGGGAATAGACTGTCTTTTAGCTCACCTCTTGACCTGAGAGCTGTACCCCATGCTCACTCAGCACAGAGGGCCATCCCATACATGTGCACCCCCCTCCACTCTCTCTTGGGCCCAGCAGGTGGTGTTTTGGCAAGGAGACACTCCTGACACCAGGCACAGGGCAGGGTTCAGGCATTGTGTGGCAGCCCCATTGTGTCCCCTGAAATCCACACAGAAAAGCGTGCCATCAGTGTCAGCTCTGTGTTTGGGGACCAAGCATGCTGAAATAGTTATTTAGTTGTCTGGATCCTTGAGTTTCCAGGATTTCCCATCTTCCCCTTATCCCTAAATCTATACAGTTCTCATCCAGTGAATACCCTCAGAGGTTTATACCCTTTTCCTTGGTCAGAACATATGATGTTTGCTGGATCCTGTTTCCTGATGCTTCCAGTAGTGGACTCTGGATCAGCAGCTTTAATACTGATTGAAAGCAATCAATATTAAATCGTACTTGTAAGGCAGGTTTGAAATCTCACCTTCAGGGAAAAGGAAAAAAGTTGGATGTGGTACTGAATCTCTTCAAAAAACGTACCAGTGCTTTGTAATTTTTCTAAAAACAGTTATTAAAAGACAAATTATAATACAAGATTTCCGAGAGAAATGACTACTTGCATGCAAAACACCATAGTTCTTTTTCAGTCACAGTTGAAGACACTGAGGTAGTTAACTGTTCCTTAGTCCTTCATCATACACCCTTCCTGTGTACAGTCTTTTACACCATCTTTTCTCTCTGACACCTGCAGGCAGACAGTCTCAAGGCAAGGTGCAAGGCAGAGTGGCAATGGCTGTAGATAACAGTCATCCAGAACTGTAAACATTAATGATAACACTAATCTGGCAAGATGTTTAAAATCATATGTTTCCAGACTGATTGTACTCCCAGGCAGGATCAAACCTCTGTGTAGAGCAGACTGCCACATGAGCTTGCTGCACAGTAATCTTCAGCTGTTGTCTCCTGGTGCATGTTGGATGCTGGCTGTCTATCTCAGACCTGTGCCTTACTGTTGTGAGCAAGAGGCAGGTGCACTTGCCTGGGGTCTTCACATCCTCTCCTCAGGTATCCACAGCTATTTGCATTTGAAGGGCAGGGATCACCAAACAAGCATAGATCCCTTTTCACAATTTCCCAAATTTCTCAATTTCCCAATTTTCACAAAATCCCTTCACACAATTTGTTATTTGTACTTTCCTGCTCACACTGAAAATATGGAACAGCATTGACAACTTTAGGTCAGTGTCCTAAAATTGACAGGGGAGAGAATTCTGGTGAAGCTTCTGAGCTTATCCCCTGGCTTGAAGAATTTCACGTGCATAAAACAGGCAACCCTTCCTTCATATTGTTTTGTGCAGAGGTTTGAAAGTTTGACATGGAAATTTGTGCACCATTTCTTTTAACAAGTCATGGATTTTCTACATACCATTAGCAGCTAAAATGCTCCCAGATTTTTTTTTTTCATTTTTATTTTTGTCTTTTTTTTTTTCTTTTTTTTTTTTTTTTTTACAGATTTCTGGGATTCCTACTTAAACCACAGAAGACAGGACTTATCCCACCCTGCAAAAGACTCTGCTTTCAGCACTGCCCAGGCAGACAGTTCAAGATCTACCCAGTGTTTTCCAAGTCGCACAAACCACTGCTCATGTGAAATTGAGCTGTCAATAGGAAATGACAGGCTGTGGTTTGTGAATCCTATTTTTATAGAAGAGTGTAGTAATCCTTGTCCTCCAGATGTACTTTCTCCTAAAGGCCACTCTGGGAGCATTGATCTCCCCCCTGCCACCATGCTTACTGGAAGGAGGTCTCCTCGACGGCCTCCTCCCCCTCCACCTTCTCATGCTCTTACTCAGAAATCTTCCCTGAAGCTCCCACAGGACCCCATGACTGCCTGTGAAGAAAACAAGCTGTGTGTTAAGCCACTAGGAAAGAGCATCGAGGAAATTAAAATTGAGGGCCGTGATGACAAAGAAGAAAGGAAGCCGAGCTGCTCGGGCAATGAGCCCTTGGCAGTGAGCCCCAAGAAGGGCTCCCAGCCCTCCGTTCCCCCGCGGAGGCGGATGAGTGAGAGGACCTCAGAGGAGAGCTGTGTGAGTAATCCTGAAAGTGGTGAAACACTGAAAGGGGAAGGGACAGAAGAAAACCAAGATACAAGTGCAGAGAGCAGAGATAAAACATTGCTGGGCAAAAAGGCATTAGGAATGCCTGGGGAGGTTCCCAAAAGGGCTGTATCACAGTTTCAGGAGACAAAGCCTGAACCTGCAGAGAAGAAGGAGGACATGCCTAAGATACAGAGCAGCACCATTGAGAAAGGAAAGTCACCTCCTATCCCACCACCAAGAAGGAAGAGGGTTTCCCAGGTACCAAGGATCTCCAGCTCCTGCCAGCCAAAGCAGAGAACAGTGGGAGAGACAGCCGTGGCCACAGGACAGGCTGTGTGCAAGGGCAGCCCAGCTATGGTGACCGGTGGTGCCACCTGCACACACACCACGACTGAACCGGGACGTGGCCACAAATCTGTCAGCTCTGCTGAACTGGAAGGTTCACACTTGTCCCTGGAGGACCTGGGAGGCAGCACCATGGCTCAGGCATCAACATCTGAGCCAGACTCCTACTCCACCAGCAGCACAGAGGATGACCTGGAGATACTGAGTAGTTCATCCAGTAAAAAGACACACTCCATGATCTTGGCCAAGGCCAAAAACAGGCTGTCCATGGTGACCCTGTCCAACGTCTTTACAGTCTTTTTGTCTAGTGACAGGAAGCTGCAGAAGAAGATAGTGGAACTGGCACAGGACAAGGATTCATACTTTGGCAACCTGGTGCGGGACTACAGAGTGTACAGTTTAGAGATGATGGCAAAGCAGAGCTCCAGCACAGAGATGCTACAAGAGATCCGGCTGATGATGACACAGCTGAAGAGTTACTTAGTGCAGAGCACCGAGGTGAAATCTCTGATAGACCCAGCCTCCTACACTGAGGAACAGTTAGGTAAGTAACTGTGGTTTATTCATCCCTGGGCATGGTTTGGGAAGGTGAGAGGAAGACAGAATTATGCAAACACAGTCTCTGCTTTACAGAGCTTTACATCTCTGCTTTACATCTCCTAAAATCGGAGTGGCATGAATTGAAGTCTACTCTGTAGTTGCCAGCACTTGGAGAACAGCTCTAAAACCTAGAGACCAATGAGGGGAAAATTAAGCAGAAGAGATGTGTGTATGCATGTATGAGAGACACACATATATGTATGTATATATGTGTGTGTGTTTATGTATACACAGGTTTGCACACACAGAGCTGAATTCACTGGAAACACAAAAGGCAAACTTTCCCCTTCACAGCTGCATTCCCATGGCCTTCCACGTCCATTGGTCTCCTACAAGGATGGAGAAGTCCCTGCATGTGGAATACGGTTTAGAGGTCAATCACTGTCACATGGGGAGGGACAAGACTATGATGATTTTGAGTGGCAGGTTGGAGGAATCACTTGATTCTGCTTTGTGCTCCTCAGAGCTCAGAGGTACAGAAGAACTGTCTGTTGCAAGACTCTGAAATGAAGTGTTCACATCTTTGCCATAGATACAATTTGCCTTTGGGGAGAAAAAAAATATTATTTGTAACTGTTTACTGGTGTTTCATTGCTTCTCATTCATATCCTGTGAGGGAATAATGTGCTACTTCTCTTCTTGCTAAGGATTGGACTGGTCTGTTTAATGTACCTCCATGAGGGAATATAAAAAGAGTTGTAGGACTTTTTAACCCAGTGAAAGCTGTACAGCCAGAAAAAGTATGCATGAAGGCATTCACACGCTCCTTTGAAAGCTTAAAACTGTTTCTTGAGGACCTGAGAACCAGTGCAGAGCTATTTGTGGATCCTTAAGTCTGCTTAAAACAAGCTGGAAGCTGGAAGATCCAGAATATGGAGTGAACCACAGGAGTGACCAGGGATGCCAGGAGATCCTGCAGCTCCAGTATTAGGTGGAACTCAGCTAAGTGGTGAGCCAGGAGTAAAAGGCAGTCCACTGTCAGTCTCAGCAGTCTCAGCAGGCTCTGCCAATTTCCTTCTCTCCCAGCAAAGGCTTCACATGATCCTCCAGATCCCTAGCTGAACAGACCTGCAGCCAGCCCCTGCCATAGCTAGAAAGGGAACCTGCAGTTTCACTTCTCATGTACCTTGTGTAACACCTTCAATCTTGGTCTTAATAACCTCTTTCTTCAAGGTGGGGAGTGTGGGGGCAGCACAGAGAAGTCTGTCTTGAATCTTGATTACTGAAAGTGGAAAGGAGAAACAAATGCCCTTGTTATGCTTGGTAGAGCTGCATGTGTACAAGTATCCCACCACCTTCCCACAGACATGCCTGGTTCTAACCCTCTATCCAACTCTGTTCACTGATGGTTCCTTAATAGGATGATGTGGCCCAGTCAACGTTGACAGGGCTATCAGCTTCTGTGGAGGACAGGGATTCCCACTGGAAGATTTGCCACTGGAATTTGCCCTGTTTCAGGCTCATTAGTTCTCTGGATTCTTTAAAATAGTTGCGCTTTGAATACATAAACATTACTGCCCTCTTGTTCATTCCTCACTGCCTGAGCAGATGAACTCTTTTGCCAATGACATTTTTGCCTCAGTGCAACAAGAGGATCTCTTGCAGTCCCTCTAGTTCTCTAGGAGTTGCCTTTGGTTTCTAGGAGTCAGACAACAGACTTCCTCACAATCTCTTGTGGTTCCTTTCATCTTCAGCCAAATGTTAAGCAAATGCTGAACCCATTCATACTATTTCCTCCTCCACAGGTGCCATAAGAGGTGTCTTATAGGATCAGTAATTTAGAGTCCCTTGAGCAGTAGCAATGAGAAACTTCTGACCAGGTATTGGTATCTGTCTCTGAGCTGGGGGCTGCAACTGCTTTGAGGAGAGAAACCAGTGCTTTGAGGGTGCAGTTAATTTCATTCCAAAGCAATTATCTCAAACAAGTCAGAAGGAGAAATCAGAAGGGACATGAGATGAATTGAATCTGGGTATCTGTAAGGGCAGGGCTATGAAAAAAATCACAGTTAGGTGAGATTCCTCTTTTCTCCCCAGAGTTGGCTTTCCTGCTGCCTGGCAATGCCATGCTGGTCAGCCAGGAGTCAGGCAAAGAGAGCAGGGACTGCTGGTAGCAAGAGGTCTCCTACAACTCCAGTGACAGAGACCACACACTGATGTTCATCTCAAGCCCATCTAGGACTTCTGGATAGTGTTGGTAATGAAATGTTTACTTTCTGGGATGTAATTTCTGTTCCCTTCTCACAGCTATGTAGCAGTGCT
This sequence comes from Aegithalos caudatus, assembly GCA_013389925.1. Classification (NCBI taxonomy): domain Eukaryota; kingdom Metazoa; phylum Chordata; class Aves; order Passeriformes; family Aegithalidae; genus Aegithalos; species Aegithalos caudatus. Next base: position 414,851 of record WEIU01020850.1, on the reverse strand, counting down.
TTAATAACCAACCACATGCTCCTTTAGGACTTTTACTTGATCCTGTACTACTGTATTGTTTATTTATTATGTGCTTTTGTGTTCTCCCTTCTCTATGCAGAAGTGATTGCTGAGACAGCCTTGTACAAGTGTGTCCTGAAACCTTTAAAGGAAGCCATTAATTCTTCCTTAAAAGAAATACACAACAAAGATGGATCCTTACAGCAGCTGAAAGAGAACCAACTTGTGATACAAAACACAACTACCACTGACCTGGGCATCACAACCAGTGTGCCTGAAACTGCTGTGCTGGAAAAGATCCTTCACAAGTTCACGACCATGCACAAGACCTACTCTCCAGAAAAGAAAATAACCATCTTGCTGAAGACCTGCAAACTCATCTATGACTCCATGGCTCAGGGAAATCCAGGTACGGGACTCCTACTGCAATGTTATCCATCATGGGTCTTTCTTCATGTATCAAAGGAACAGGGTTTATGATACAGCTGGCATGGCAATACTCACATTGGAGGTAGCAGAGGTGGTTGATGTGTTTGGTATCAGATGCCCTCGGGTTGTTCAGAATGGAATGGTTAGTGAAGTTCTCTGCACTAATAACTGGTATAAGATGTTACCTGGTTAACTTTAAGCTCTGTAGTTCCAAAACCTCGTTACCTGTGTGTGTTTTATGGATAATGTCCTTTTTGCACAGGTCTTCACACAGCTCTCCAAGTATCCTCAGGGCTCTGTCCCAGCTTGTAGCAGAGTAATGGTAAATTCTAGGAATGGGTCTTTGGGAAAAGATTCTTGATTTGGCCTTTACAGAGTTTTGCCTAAACTGAGGAGGAGATGCAGAATGCTAGTAGTTTTTAGTAATTTTTGATGCTCCGGTGAATTCTAAAAGCCAGTTCTTCAGTGCAAGACAGTATGTGCTCTGAGTACAAACACAACATGGGCCTCAGGCCAGCCACTAATGCAGAAATTAAACCCTTGGCCTGCAGACAGAATGCATCTTTGCAGATAGACCAGCAAGTCCCTTCCTCCAGCAATCTGCCTTGACAGTTTAGGAGGTTTTTTTTGTATGCTATGAGCTGATGACCAGCCATGCCTGAATTTGGAGAGAAGCCAAGTATTAATTTGCAATAACCTGCAGTTGTTCAAGAACCCACAGCCACCAAAGGTGCCTTTAGTTCTGCTTTATTTTATACTGGCAACAGCTTTGGAGCACTCATACAGGGATAGTTAGGTCCCTGCAGAGCCTCGCCTCAAAGTGATCTCTTGGATAGTAAGCAGCAAAGTTCAGCAACCAGTCTAAATACATTAACAGCAGAGCAAGAAACCATCCCCAGGACTGAGTCTTAGCTGCAGGGTGGAAAGGACCTCTCACTGTCTTCAGGTATGATGAGATATGGACATATGTAGGGGAATTTGCTGTAGTGTTGTTAAAACAGTTGTGTGAAATTTGAGAATAAATTTGGTTTAGATCAATGACTTGCAAACCTCATTAAAACCCACATCGTCTCCTGATGCTGGTGGTATGTTATGTATACATCACATCTTAGCTCAGGGCTGGGATTCCTCTGTTGAAGGAAATATTGTTGTATCACTTTATGTAACAGAAATGGGGAGTCACAGAAATAATTCAAAAACCCTAACATATTTAAAATATTGACATTCATGAAATCAGATGGTTTCATTGTGGTTTGCTATGCTAACCAAAGCACTGCATTTTGGCCAGCTCAGCTGTTTTCTCATCCCAAATACTACTGTTAGCAGGGTGTACATTGGAAGCTGATTTCACCCCTGTGCATCCAGTTCCCTCTCCTTTATATGCAGTTCCCTCTCCCTTAAACATGATCAGTGATGTATATTAGGGCTTGGCCAGAAGAAAGCTGGCCTGGAATTATGGAAATGTACTCCAATGAGTTCAGACCTGAAAAAGAGGCTAAGGGGAGAAGAATTCTTTATCTAACTCTTGGAAAACAGGAGACTTGGGGAGAAATTGAGTCAAATGCCCTGTTGACCCAACCCACTTAGAAGTGAAATGTGTGAAACCTCTTCCATAGATTGAACTGAACCCAGATCACTTTCATTTTCCAGTGGCAAAGACAAGCTCTTTGTCTTTTTCTGTATTTTACTGACAGAAAATTCCATCTGGTGGTATGCAGAAGAGCATGCTGTGGGCTGCTCAGGGCAGATTTCAGCTGGTGGGAATTCTCCTTCTGCTCTCTGCCTATCTCAAGAACAATAGCACAGGGCCCCTTTTGCTTTCAGCCAGCTTCGAGGCAGCACAATGTTCTTGACACAGGAAGAGCAAAGGCCATGCTCAGCTTCCTGTGCAATAGCTTCTCCTTTTCACTCTTTTTCCTCACTGCTCAATTAGAAAGTTCCCTCCTCTTCCAAGATCAGAGCAGATGAAACACAAAATTAATAATTCCCTCTGCTACAGGACCAAAATCAGTCTACCTCTGTCAGAAACATTACCTGTTCAATAACATGGAAACTGTTTGTGTTGTCTGGCTAAATTTGCAATTTGGCAGCTCAGGCCAGGTCTTTATCCAATTTAAGCTGGCCATAGGATGATCTGACCTAAGAATATGGTTTCATTTCCCAAAATAAAATGCGAACACCACCTAATCAAGCACCTTTTCTTTTCAGACTTTTATGAAAATACAAGTTTTTTAAAATTTTGAGATCCATGCACAGCAGTACAGGTTTGGCCAGGATGTCCCAAGAGGTACCAAGTTTCCTTTAAAACTAAGGACAGGCTTACTCAGGAACATCTGTACCTGTGATGGTGCCCATCTTTTCCCTGCTGAAAGAGTCATGAAACTCTAAAGTCTGCCTTGACTGACTCCTACACATGTATATCAAGACATTTTAAGAAAGGAGATCTTTGGTTTGATTACAATTCATATTACATGACAAAATCTGTCTGATAAATTGTCTGTGGTTGAAATCCCTGATAATTAAGACTGAGAACTGAATGGATCAGATCCTAAACTGGTTTAAACTAGCATTTCTTCATCAAGCTGAAGGCAATCAGCTTGTGGAAGTGATTCATCACAATGAACTAGGAAGGCAAGTTCACAGTCTTGTCATACACCTTTCTCTCAAGAGACCACTCCATGTCAGAGTTAAGTAGGGCTAATCTCTGGCAGTGTCTTGCTGTAGGTGGCCACAGAGGGGTATTGTGCCCAGCTTCCCATCACACACACTGTGGAGTCAGTCCATGGAGTCCAGGTGATTCATCTGGCTACATACAGATTTCTGCTTTAGAGTGAGATGACTCAAGACAAACTCCAGTGACAATATTGATTAATTCATTACTGGTTATAAAAGAAATTAGGTGGCCCTGGTTCAGATGCTCATATGTACAATGTAGGCAGTGATATTAGTAAGTGAATCCTCACCAAAGGCACAATTATGATAGTATTTAGGTGTCTCACTGAGCTTTTCCAACTTCTATGCAAACTGAAATAACTGAAACATATGCCTCCAAGAATATAAATGACAATCTGAAAATATGTAACCTGCCTGCTAAAAATACTAGGAATGCTTAGTAAGAATAAAATGAATTGAAAAAAATAGGGTTTGGAAATCCACGCCCCACAAAATGGCTGGTATTTTTTTTTTGGCACTAGAAAAAGTAAGATGCAGGAATCATGCAGCTCTTACATTTGGAAGGCATGCTGCAATATGCACAGGAACAGCTGGGCACATACCTAATTTATGTAGAAACATACTAATGTTATATAGAAAAAAAACCCTTATTATGTGTCATTCAGAAATACCTTTACTCAGACAAAAATTTAAAGGTATATTGTGTGATATGAGTAGAATGAGAATCTTTGTTTTTCATCAAAAACACAGGTGACACATGTATAGAAAGGTTTCTCACCTGTGTAGAAAGGTTGAAAATCTGCAATATGTGTGGTGTGCATTGGCAGTGGTGCTGCCTGGGAGCTGCCACTGTGGAACAGAAGTGACGGAGAAACAAAGCAGCAATAGGCATTGGTTTATGGAAACAATGGGGCAAACAGGCCAAATTTGTTCAGTCCATAAGTGAGGATGATCAGGGATGGAAAAGCTCTAAGTTTAGGCTGGAAGTTTGAAAGATGGGCATACTGCTTTCAAAGGAGATTCAAGAAGAATGGAGGTACAATTTTCTTACTGCAACATTTCTAACTTGTGAACTACCTAAGATTATGAAATTTTATTTTTTGGCTACCTTTTAACTGCACAGGCAGCTAGACTATATAGTTCAAAACTATAGTTTTTACTAGTTATGGAATTGGCTAGGTAACCAAAATTAATTTAATACTTTCTACTGCATAGTTTTACATGGATAATGTACACAGTCTGCTTTTGGAAAAAAAA
>WEIU01020850.1:368776-407250 GCA_013389925.1 Aegithalos caudatus | reverse complement strand
TTTTTTTTTTTTTGTAATCAGGGGCTAAGCTCATGTTTATTTGAGGCTTCAGAAGAATATCTTTCTTTGCCAGTGGAGAATCTGCGTCAGCTATGACTGACAAAAAAAGAAATCTGACTCATGGCAAATACTTGAAATAAGTCAGTGGGAACATTTGAGAAGTAGGAATGTATGCCCTACCATGAAAGAGCATGTGTGCTATGGGCCAAAAATGGCTAGAGCATAATTTCACCAAAACTGCATCAAAGGTAGCTTTTATTCCTTGAGGTGAGACAAGCGGTTCTCAAGTGAGACACACACAGTCCATGAAACCAACAAGTGAGAAAAAAAATCCCCACAGTCTGAGGAAAGACATTCAGAATGAAAGCAGATTAGGTTAAGAGGAATGGTCAACTCTGAATATTGGGAAGATAGGTCTGGTAAGAAACTTGCTATTGTGGGTTTTCCATGATGAATTTATGACATGTTGGTTGAAAGTGAAAGTATCTTTCAAATGAGAATAGTTATCCTTGTGTTCTTTGTGGTTTAGGCAGGAGAGCTTCAGTTTGGATTCTATTTTAGGTAATAATTATTTATAATGATGACTGTTAGCATGTTTTTTTCTGTCCTTAGAGGTCCCAAAGAGCTCTTACAGACTGTATATTAGATCACTTTGTTAACTTAGTTGATACGAATGTTTTAAGCACAGGAAATATTGAGCATCTGCTGCACACAAATTTCAAAAACTAGGTTTAAGTTCAGTGTGAAAATCTTACTATTTTTTAGCTAGAAAGCATAATTATAAAGATAATTCCTCTTGGATCATAGATCCTGGAAGACTGTTTTAATTAAGATCATGTAGTGTGATGTTTTGCCTTCTGAAGTGACATAAACACCGAAGTCCAAAGTCCTAAAACCACTGTCTCAAATTCTATATTCTGATTTTTGGGATCACACACAGAGTAAGCCAAAGAGAATAAATAACTCTAATGCATGTAGACAACTTCCCTTCTAATCTGGCCAACCTGAACTGCAGTCTTGATGTCAGTATCAAATCAGAGGGACAAGCTGGAAGCCCTCACACTCTTCAAAAATTGCCAGTTGTTTGTGATCAACAAAGTTCATATTTCTCCAGAAAATTTTCAAGATCCTATTCTGGATTTGAAACAAGTTTACTTACTTTTTCAGTGATCCAAATTTCTGTTTTCAGTATTTTTTCTTTGTTGGTGCTTTTGAGCTTTAACTCTTCAGATAACGTAAGGTGAGGTCTGCAAAGGGCTCACTGTGTGAGGATCTGACACTGTGGTGTGGGAAGATGACTTTGTGGTGTTACTGGGATCACACTGTGCTTACCTTTGCTCAGGGAAGCCGTATGGTGCAGATGACTTCCTCCCTGTGCTCATGTATGTGTTGGCCCGAAGCAACTTGACTGAAGTCCTTCTGAATGTGGAGTATATGATGGAGCTCATGGACCCTGCCCTGCAGCTAGGAGAAGGTAAGAGTACAGTGTTTGCTCATGGGATATGCACTTTGGAAATCATCATTTGTCTCACTTCATTGTTTGTGAAAGTGAGGCAGTAGGGCTCTGGCTAGATTTTGTGGATAACGCTTTGGCCAATCTTTTCAAATCTGAAGCTCTAAAATTTTTGCTGAACACTTTAACTCCTTTTAGCAGTGCAGTGCCTTAAGACACAAGCTAAAAAGGCAGGGACTCATCACAAATGATAACTGAGGTGCTAGATTAGCAACCTAAACAGAGACATCTTGTGTTCCATGGCACAAAGGCTGAAAAGCTGGAAGGCTTTTGCTAAAATTAAGCAGCTGTTGCAAACAATTGTGCAGATACTTTTATTTATTCCAGTGAGAAAAGAGCACATTTCCTAAAGTGCATTGTATGCCTGAGGGCTACATTCTCATGGTCACTCTACTCCTAAATTTGAGTGCACCCTCTGACAGTGTTCTCTAACTGAACCTCATAGCAAGACAGAGAAAATGAAGTTAGGTTGGTTAGGGAGGAATATTGAGTTTGGAAGTGACTAAAGACCTCAGGGATCTGTTATCAGAGAGATAAATACCCCAGGGAACTGTGGGCCTCTAGTTTCTTAAATATAGCTTGGAAAGCACATGCCTCCCAAGTGACAATTACACACTCTGAATTAGGAACACAGACAGTTTATCACCAAGTAGACACTAAACCAATAAAATGGTGTTTATTTTAGACTTTGCTTTGTTAAGTACTGAGAAAGGAATCCTGGATGAACAACAGCAGACTAATTTTATTTATATTAAATGAGGATATGAGTCTGAAACGTCATCCCAGCAACAGTGCAGAGTGTGACAAAAGTAAGTATTAGTAGGATGATTAGTAGCAATACAGTACATTGTAAGGTGTTTCTGCACAGGCTAGTTTTTCTGATGAAAAGAGTTCTTAGCAGAAAAAAATGTTAGCTGAAGCACAGCATTTTGTGAACATAACCAAGCTAGTTTTGGTGACTACTCTGCACACAGGTTCTTCATTCCGAAGGGGCACACTACCAGGCTGGCTACTGAAGTCATCTGGGCTGGGGAGCTCAGGATATCGAAAGCAAAGCTGGCTGGAAGTTCTCTTAGCTCAAAGATGCAAAGGCTCTGTGAAATGTGCACTCCGGTCAAAAGGGAAAGTTTTGTGAGGGAGTTCCAGATCAAACTGACTGAATAATCACATCAGAAAGGACACTGGGAGTAACTACAGATACGAGGAATGGGGGAAAAAAGAACATCCCAGTGAAGACAGTTCTGAGATTGCAAAGTGTCGAACTGGCAAAAGTTTACCTGTCTTTGTCCTGGTTTAGTTACCCCAGGACAGCCTTTCAAAATTGAATAGCAAAAGGCGTTCAGGTACAGAAATTAAAAGGAAAGAAGTAAAGCAGAAGGGAAAAAAACTGTGAAATTTGATAGGTCAATATACAAAATCACTTCAATTTTGTCCCCAAATGAAAAATATATTTTAAATTAATTTAATAGCAATGGTGATGCTGACTGCTGGGGCAAAGGAAGGACAGATTAAAGGGAACAACTGGATGAAAACAAAGAAACTGGAAGTGTGCAAATACTTAATTCTTTAAAAAGTTGTGATAAATTCCTGTTGCGGGGGACTCAGAGGCCTTCCTCCCTGGGTTCTGAGGGAAAGGATACACCCCATCCTGTGTCCCATCACAGCTAGCTCTGACTCAGCCAGAAGAGGAGAAATATTGAATGACAGAAAAAGGAGGGTAGTCACTGTATTTAAAAGGAGAAAAGTGTCACTTTTAGGCTTCTTAGTCTATTCTCAGCATCTCTTTGTGAGAGACAGTAAAGAATAATGAGTGTTTTGGGCACAAACCTTTGACACTGTAGGACATTCCTCATTGATCCACCAGAGTACAGGAAGTCAAATGGCAGTGTCATGGTCTCTCCTACACCAAACTTTCATGGAGCTCTAAAAATACTGCTCTTAAATCAAGTGCTATCTTTGCCTCCCTGAAGCAGCCAGCCACGCTGACAATGGGCTCAGCAGGGCCGGAGGAGCCACCGGGAACCGCGGGCTGCCGGAGGGATGGGTGATGTGCGAGTGCCACCTGGAGGCACAGCCATTGGTGTGAAACTCCGTCCAGACAGCTGTTAGCTGTCCCCCTTGGCCGAGCAGGGCATGTCCCCGTCTGCCGAGCAGGACATGTCCCCCTTGGCCGAGCAGGGCATGTCCCCCTTGGCGGAGCAGGGCATGTCCCCCTTGGCCGAGCAGGACATGTCCCCTTTGGCGGAGCAGGGCATGTCCCCGCCGCTGGCGCTCTGCAGCCCCGCGGGTTGACGCTGCCCGGCCGGGGCCCGAGCCTCCCGCTTCCCAGCTGAGGGCGGAGCTGGGAAGCCAGCACTTCCTCAGCCCCGGCTCGGGGCTGCTCTGCGGCCACAGCAGCATCTCTGCCCTTGTCAGGGCTTAGCTCTGTGGCTGAAGCCGGTTTTTATCATGGCCCAGCTGCCACGCTGTGGCTGCAGTTGGTTATTTATTCGCTGCTGCAAGCAGCGCCACAGCAACCGGGGAGTTCTAAGGGAAAACGGCTTTTGCCACTTTACCCTGTTTCTCTGCATTACCAAGATTTCTCCCGCAGCCCTGAACAATCCAGGAATTACAGGTGAATGCCTGGGATGGCTGTGTCGTCAATAGAGAATGGAGGGAACAGAGGATTAATTGATCTTGCAGGTCTGAGACATCCCTCAATAGTGTTGTGCCCTGTTGTGCCCTCCTGGATTTCAGGAGCCCTGAAATCCAAAGATGTAGCTGAAGCTGGGGGCCTAGATCCTGGCTTTGTGCTTCTCCTGCAGTAATCTACTACTATTTTTATTTCCCTGCATTGCGGGGGCTGCTCAGGAGCCCAAGTTACAGACCTGTTGTATAGGCCCTGTCAAACACAAGAAAAGATGCCCACGGCCCAAAGAATAAACATCTGTGGCTTGGGCTTGTTTGTGAAAGCAGTTTTTGTAGCTCTTTCCTTTCAGCCTGTTCTCTCCCAGGACATCTACAGCCCCAGCAGCCTGGGCAGTGACAGTGATGTGGAGCAGGAGGGGCTGGAGGACATCAGGTGTCCTTCACTTGGTTAACACCAGTGACCCCTGCACCCCTCCTGCGAGGCGCAGGCAGCGCGAGGGTCAGACAGCGGCGCCTGTGTGGGCATCAGCGGGCACGGCGGGACTGAATGGCCCATGAAGGTGTGATGTTCATACAAGGCTTTCCCCTTTCGCAGGCTCCTATTATTTAACCACCACCTATGGGGTCCTGGAGCATATCAGGAACTATGACAGAATCACTGTGACACGGCAGCTGAGTGTGGAGGTTCAGGACTCCATCCACCGCTGGGAGCGACGGAGAACGCTGAACAAGGCCCGCGCTTCCCGCTCATCAGTGCAGGTAACTGGCATTATATCCATGGGGAAAAGCCTGCATGCTTTCTCCATACTTGGAAATCTTTAATATGGAAATTTTTTTAAAATTAAATTAATTGAAATCACTATTAAAAAGGAAGATTACATCTGGGGCAAGATTTCCAGATCTTGAAAAAACACACCACATTTGAAATACATACTACTTATGAAATAAATTCTGAAGTACCCTTATAATATTGTAGTTTTCAATATGGCTGCAAAGTGATTTCTTTTCATTCTCAAAAGAGGTGTGCTAGAGCCTTTGCATGTGGGAGCTGTGATGGGGACTTGGAAGCCCTTCTCACTCATCATGCTTAATTCCTGGGGAAATCATGGGCTAAACTGAGATGTGAGCAGGCTATGTAGGGCTGCTTCTAGATGGTGTAAAGCTGTAGGAGGGTCTGAGACATCCCAAGAGCCAGTCAATCAAGCATCTTCCAGAGCCTGTCCGGCAGCAGGAAAGATCCTTCAAGGTCTGGCTAGTTTTGAAGCCCACAGTGTTCATGGCCTTGCAAAGATCTCCCCGTGCACCAGCAGGAGAGGGTCCCAGGACTGATGGGTGCTCTGTGCCTCCAGCCGTGGTGAGCCTGGTCCAGGAAGACAGGATACCTTCCCAGCCCCATGTGCTGGGATCAAATTGTCACCCACAGGGAGGCAGCAAAGGCTATGTCTCACGTTCTGTAAGCTTTCAGAGTGCAGACCTGAAAAGTGCTCATGCCGAGGGGAAAGCCAGGGGAAAGTCTCCTGTGGGGGAGAGTAGTCCATGCAAAAGCACGGAGTTGAGCAGCTTTCCCATATTGCAGTCAAACCAGTCCCTGATGATCTCAGAAACTGTGAAAGGTCAATGAGATACAGCAAATATTCATCCAGCCCTGAGTGCTGCTCTGGCAGTAAAACACAGAAGTACCTAGCATGGAGCATAATAGCTGAACAAACAAATGACACATTTTCCCAGAAGATTCCCACCACCTCCAGTAGGTGAAGGGCCTTTGAATGAGGGGTAGTATCAGAGACATGAAAGCCCATTCTGGCAGAGCTAAACAGCTTAATGATATGTTCAACAGGCCTCTGCCCATCCTTCTGCCTGCCTTAATCAACTGCAGTGATACTGCTTAAATGTCATTTGGAAGCTCATAGTCCACACATTATTTTCTGAACAAAATGGTTGGAATTTATTTTGAAGTTCACAGATGCAAATTAAGCACACAGGTTCCAGCTCTCTAGATTCTGTTCATTATGTGTTTGGCAAGATGAAAGTTGTCACAAAGGTTGTTACTGCCTGAAACAGTAAATCAGCCTTCTCAGCATAACTTCTGTTATTTCCTTACTGATGGAAGGAAGTTCAGAGGACACACTCTCAAGGTGCTGTTTGGGTGATAGTGAAGTTGCAAGGTCACCACACTGACAGCCCTACCCCCTTTCTGGGAAATGGGGTTTTCAGGCCACATCTCTGACATTTGTGGTCAACAGACAAATTCTTATCTGTCACATCTTTACAAACCCTTTCCTCAGGAGCTGTAAAAAGATGGGAGAATGAACCATTGCAGATTGTTCTCTAAGGATATTCACTAAAACCAGAAAAAGCACTTTAACTTCTGTGTCGTTATGCTGGTAATTATTTGGGAAAATGCTTATTTAAGTATTTGCTGATTCAGAGCCTGTAAGAGGGAAGAAAGGAGAGAATAAGTAGGACATTGGAGAATGAGTGGAGGATATGTGGGAGTTCTAGGCAGCTAGAACTTTGTGACTGAATTCTTCCTCCTTCAGTCCTAGGTTGCTATGTTAACTGCAAGGTCTCTCCTCATGTTTCTCTTCAGGATTTCATCTGTATCTCCTTTCTGGAAATCAGTGGTCAATCAAGGACACTTGCTTCCCGTCGTGACACCACAGCTGAGCAGCTGAGCCAGCAGTGTGCTGAGAAGTTTGAAGTGTCCCATCCCAAGGACTATGGTCTCTTTGTTTATGTTGATGACCAGTGGCTGCAGCTGGACAAAGATGCCCTTCCTCACCATATCAAAGCCTCCCTACTGAAGAGCGAAACAAAGAAAGATTTCCATTTTATTTATAAACCAATAGACCATAAAACCCCACCAGTTCCAATTGTCAAAGAATCAGACTTTTCCTAAGGGCCATGCTGCTTTTCTTCTCTTTTTGCTGTCATCCTGGAAGAGCTGGATAATTTACCTTCTGAGATCCTCTGGTATCTGCAGACCTCGGAAGTTCTCTGGCATGTGGCCTCCAACAAAGGGCAAATGGGCTAATTGCAGATGGTGTCTGAACACATGGCATTTCTCAGTAGAGATCATTTGCAGAAGTAAAAGGAGCATTCAGGAGAACATTCATCCTCTGGAAAACTTGAAGTATCAATCCTCAGAACCTCTCAGCTGCAACAAGCCAACACTGCAAAATGCAAATGAACAGTAGAGAAAATCCAGAGATCTTGCAAAATGTGGACACCTACTTTATAATAAATGATGGCAGGTGTGACTCACATTTGTGCACAAGGCCTCTGAAAGGCCTGCACACATCTCAATCGGTTTGGAGGTAAGGCTGTGTTTGTGCCTTATGGTATCTGTTCACCCAGTTTGAATAAACTGGGTCTTTTCTGATGTATTCAGTGGCATAGGATTGCCACCTGTAGCAGAAATCCATATCTGTCTTGCTGTCAACAACATGTCTTTGCCTTTGAAACCCACATAATTACAAACAGTGCAAAGATGGCCCTGTACTTTCACCAAGAATATGTTTTTTGCCTTCTATCTATTTGTCACACAAATCAGGTAGCATAGGCATTTTCATCGATGTATTTTTCCTAAAGATTGAAAGTCTTCACCATCAGTTTTACATGTACAGCAGTTTTATTCACGTTGGTTGTTTGATAGTGTCTGGTTAATTGTATATTTATTTCAATGTGTGATATGGTGCAATTATTTTAAAATAAGCCTTTGTAAAGAACTTAATAATTTGCCAAGTGTATCAAACCAGATTAAAATTTGAAAGTCAAAAGGAGTTAGAATTAAATACCAATCCCTTTTTACACGGCTGTCATTTCCACAAGTGTTATCCTAGCTGTAAGTCCCACCAGGTGATTACTTTAATAAATTCAGGCTGTTGCAGACAGAACTTACTAATTCTCCTTTCTACGTGTGTTTTTCATCATTCAGTCATTGCAGACTTGAATTTCTCTGAACAAATTCCCACAGAATATATTGAATCAATGCTAAAATGCATTTCATTAAATTTGAAAATAATTTTTCAGGATTGGATAATGGAAGCAGGAACCTTAATTGCAAGAAAGGTCTGTGTCTTCTGGGTGCCTTCATACAGGCAAGATTCCCACTGCAAACACAAAGTACTGGGTTGTCTGCATGCAGGAAGCCAGTAACCTCCAGTGTAGCTTCACCAACTTGGAATCAGGCCTAGCAAAGCTCTGATTACAAAAAGGTGTTTTACTCTGGGTTTTGCTCAAACTTGCTATTGTTTCCTCCCAATAACATTCAAAAGAGATTTAGGGCACCTTGGGCAAAGTTGCCCAAGGTCTCTGACTTATTCCTGAAGCTCCAAAGATAAATGGATTACATATAGCTGGTCCCTCTCTCAGTCTCCGGGGCTTGAAATAAACGTCCATGTACACGTTTATAATAAACACATATATAATAAACGTGTACACCATCTGTAGCCAAATCTGCTTACAGGTAGCAAACCAGTGCTGTGCATCTGCCAGCATGGGCTGTGTGCACTTCTTGTTGGGAAGGGACAACACCCAAGAATGAGGAACAGTGAATAACAGCAGTCTTGGTTTTGAGGATATCATGTGCAGAGCTTGCAGTGTGTGACAGCACAGCTGACTCCAATTTCATGGTTATTTCTGCTACGTGCAGCTGTTGGCATCTCTGCCTTGCCTCTGGGCAGCACATCTGCAGGATGCCAGAGCTGAAGCCCTCCTCCATGCTGCCATCACCCTCCTGCAGGGCTGTGTGCTCCTGCTGGGAGCCTGGGCTGCTCTCAGGGTGACACTTGGGATGCTGGGGCTAAACCTGAGACACAGGTTTCCAGAACCCATCTGGGAGGTGATGCTGCTCTCAGGGCCCTAAGGGCACTCACAGGTGTGGCTGTCTCCCCAGTGCCTCCCCCATACCTCCCCAACCTGCCCATGGCCCAGGCCTCCACTTCAGCCTCCCAGGGCTGTCAGCCCCTGCCCCAGTGATGCTGTAGCAGGAGTGCTCTCCTGCTCCCCTGCACTCAGCCTGTCCCCCAGCCTGTCCCCATTCCCAGGGAGGTGCTGGATGTCCAGAACTGGGGCTTCCTGACGCTCCCCTGATCCTTGGCCTGGCCATATTATCACTGTACTATAACATTCACAGTCAATGAGATTAAAAGTAATCGGATGGGTAAGAGGTTAAAGTAGAAACATGGAAGGAAAGAAGCTAGGACTGATCTGCTGGATATTTGTGCAGAGCACATGGACTTTGCACCAGCCTAGGTCATGCAACTGATTAAAGAAGTGAAGCACCCCAGCACCTCACAGTGCCCTGGGACATCTGAGTCACCAGCTGGACCTTGGGGCTAGGCAGAAGTACGGGATATAGAGCTGGTCAGTGGAGCCTCTGGAAAGAGTGCTAAATCACTGCAATCAGTGCAATCTGAATGGGCTCAGACCTAAATTTACTGATGTCTAGACCCAAAACCAGACCTGCAGATTCCAGTTTTTGAAATGCAAGAAGTCCCTTGAACCTTTGAATTCACATGGGCTTTTCTCAAATTGCCCATGCAACATTTTCCTCTGGCATAACAACTGCAAAGCTCTGATTTGATTTACAAGAGCTGCCATGGCTCTCCCAAACCCAGAGATTATTGACAGTAATGTGAATTACTGTGCCTGGCTGTGAGCTGCCTGAAAGAAAATCCCTGTGCTAGGGCTCAGTGCAGAGAGGAGTGTGCTCAGAGACTGTGGGACAACTGGCTTGTTTGGTCCTATCATATAAACCAGCAGCAACATTTCATATAAATGAAATAAACATACATCTCTGAGGGTGACGTGGCCACAGTCATCCCTTGTCAGGGAACATAGGCTGGCAAATTACCTGTATGATGGTATTTTGGATGACCCAGGACAGAGAAGGACACTGCCTCTCCAAGCTCACAGTTCAGTGGTGGCACTCAGGCTCTGCCTGTGCCAGGGTCACACAGAAACAGCCTGCCTGGAGCAAACGTGCTGTTGTTTTGGTGACCCTGGCAAATTGCTGATTCTCTAAAATGGAGATTGCTGGAGCAGTTCAGCATGTCCCTTCCTCTAGATCCTGCACTGCTGCGGGCAGATATTTGGCATTTCGGATGGTGTGAGAAAAAGATGTCAAATGCGGGAATGAGATGGACAATTTTAAATGCTCCATTTTTGGGGATTTTGTCCATTGGCTTTTCCATGGGATTTCCTCACGCTGCAGCCCAGGTGAAGAGGAAGCAGCACAGCCTGGTGATCTGCGGCCTCCCCTGGTTAGTCAAGAGGTCACGCTGTGACTCACGTGCTGGCCCTCATGTGAGCCCTCAGCAGACAGGAGTGTTCCAGGAGGTTTTGACCAAGTAGGGTTGTGCAATTCAGCCATGGCCTCTTCAAACACTCATTTGCAGAGAAATGTTGTGCAATGATCACTCATTGACTCACAAGGAAAGGATTCCAGTGTGAAAGAGAGGAACAGGGAGACCTGCTGAACCCAGCAACTTCTGCAGAGAAACAACCAGCCTGTATCCACTGCATGCACAGAGCTGATTTAATGCAGTTTGCACCCAGTGACACAATCTGTCAATAATTCACTGAAATAATTATACTGGCAGGTCAAGTTTATCCTAAAATAAAAGCCATTGAGATCAAAGGGACCTTCTATGCTAAATTCAAAAACTTTTGGGCCTCCTCGCACTCCAGTCACCAACTGTACTTTGAAACCTGACACAAAACTCGCTTTTTACTATGGGCTTGTAGAGTGATTGAGGGTGGCAGGGACCCCTGGGGGTCACCAGTCCAATCCTTGTTCAAATGGAGCTCCCAAGGTTGTTCAGAGCCTCATCCTTTCAGTGCTGCAGTCTCCAGGGTCATGCAGCCTTCCTGGAGCCCTAGTCCAGCATTTTAACACCTTGCAGTGTGAAAAATGTTTTCCTCCTATCCAGCTGCTGTGCAGGCCTTGCCTGTCCCACCAGCATTCCTCCTTGGACGGGTGCTGCTAGTGTGGGATACTGGCCAGCTCTGCCTGTGGTGCAAGGCTTACAGAATTGTAGGACTTTTGCTGTCTTCCACATCTTTTGGGGTATCATGACCCTAGGGAGGAAACAGTTTCTGATACAGAATTGCCTGACTGAGCTCCTGGCACAAAATGCTGCTTTAAGTCAGCACTTTAGCTTAAGCTTCCTTTTCCTCTGCTGCCCCTCTATCCCTGTACTCGCAGGCAGAGGCTGAGCACAGGAATGAGAGGCCTTCAGCCTCCTGCCCAGAGATGTCCATGGGTACTCAGCACTTACCTTAAACTGTCCTAAAGAGACAAGGTGCAACTTGGTTTGAAGAGAGCTGAAACAATACTGCTTACTGGAATATCTAAAAAAGTGCATTATCTCCAACTCAGGTGAACTGCTTTCTGCTTCATTGCTGGTAAGGAAGGGAGGGTGGTTCGGGAGGCTGATCATGGACCTGCCCTCCAGGTCCTCTCCAAGGAAAGGCTTTGCAGCAGGATGTTGGCTAGAAACACACAGTGGATTTGGCAAACTTGTCAGAAAAGGGCCTTGGACTCCATTCCTAGCAACAAGGAGGACAGGAAACCTTGGCTGCAGTGAAAGACACTCTTCTCTGGGGCTACAGATATACACAACTCTTCTGCTATTTTTGTAAATAACACAGCCTCAACTTTGCCCTGTTTTGCCTGGTGGTGACAATTTGCTAGAAACCTGACCATTTTCCATATTTTGCAATCCAGCATCTCAGCATTCTAGGAAGGATAGGCTGAGCAACTTCATGCCTGCAGGAAGAGCAAGGGTGTCTGTACTTGCCCAATTCACCACAGGATACTCTGGTGTAAGACTGAGCTTGCACAATCCTAAAACTATTTTCTCATTAGATTCTATTACCATCACAAAATAAACAGCCTACCATGCAGGTACTAAGTTAGTGGGATGCTATTTGGAGGCCTTAAAACAAATGTACTGATCAGTGCAGGTGAAGGTTATTGGTTTTTTTCTTCTGTGGGGCGATTGCCTGAGTGACTGAAAAGGAAATAGGTCTCTGGATACAGACTGAAAATTCAGAGCATGGATGAGAACCTGCTCCATCTCAGACAGCATTGTGGGTGAGTGACATCTTCAGTGTCTCAGTTTGCCACATACCTGAGGGAAGGCTGCCATTTAGGGTGATGAAGCTATGGAAATCACTTGCAAGAGGAAAACAGAATGAAATCCCACTCTCACATTTCATTTCAGCTTTGCACCCGCACAGCTACAAGGGTCTGCAGGAGGGTCAGGGCACATGATGATAACAAGTGCCACCTGGGTGTCAGTGATGTGTGAAAATAAAAGCATGTTAGCAGCTGATTTCTCATCTGATAATTACTTTTTGAAGTCTACTTACTATGGCTGGAGAGCCTGGGTCACAATGTGACACCATCTATGAGGAACATGGAGGCCTCTTTTTAAAATTCTGCATTCTAGATGTGAAAGTCCAAAAGAACAAATGCCTCTTCTGAATACTTCAGCAGAAAATGGGCATATATAAAGGATAGAAAAAAATGTTAAACCTATAAATTGAGGTCTTGAGAAGCAGCCTGGATTTCTAAGGTAGAGGCCAAGTCTAAAAGCAGAGATGAGTAAAACAGCAGACTGAATGTATACATTCACAGGGCTTTGAAAGAGTAATTGCTCCTGTTCTTTCCAAGTGTTTAGGAGCTCTTAGTATGCTCTTTCATGATAGTAACCAGAATGACTAAGAGCTGTCTGTGGGGCCAGCCCTTCCTCCTGCCATCAGGGAAACAACTGCAACACATTCAGGCAGTCATGAAGTTCATACTCCTATTTTTTAGATTTCTGCTAAAAAAACCTCAGCTTTACAGCTGAGAAGAAACAATAAGCAATTCAAAAGCAGCACATATCTGAACTTTCAACAACCCCCAAGGTGCCAACTTTCATCTATTAATTCAGTAAAGCCTAATGCCACAGGATTTTATCTTTTCCATTCATCCTGACACTAGCTGTGCTGTGGGATCAATCTTCTCGCAGCAGCGTTCATGAAGCTGTTCATGTTCCTCCTGGCTTTACCTAGTTCTTCTTTATATAAAGGTAGCAGTTACATCTCTACAACACCTTTCCTCCATGTGGAGCTACCCAGAACTCTCTCCATCCTGGTTCAGTTTTTGTCAGACTTCATTCTTTTCACGTGGAGATGAGGTAATTTCAGCTATTTTAACATGGTGTTAGAAAATAACTGAAATATTTCTGTATCCTGTCTCCACATGTAAAAAGATGAGGACAACCTGAAACTTTTGTGGATCACCTCACAGCCTATAATTTTGCAATGCTTGTCCTTTGCTGAGTCACCTCTAAGGAGTGGCACCTTCAAGTGTGATCTGGGGCTTTACATACTTTGTTGTTGATTTTAGGCTGGAGTTTTGGGGTTTGTTGGTTTGCTTGTGCGGGCTTTTTTGAGATGACCTGCCTTATGAAAGTCTTACAGGGACAGATTAACCTTGTAATCCATATCAGAATTAATTAGCTCTCCTTCATTTTCAAGACACAACATGTCCAACACTGTATTGCACTGTGGGTGGATGAAACTGTCAACTTTATTTTTATTCACAGGCAATTCCGGTACTCTGTGACTTCCCACAGGTTTGTGAGTATACACAATTAATTAGAGCATATTGGTGCTAAATTTACAGCATTAGATATTTCTGTTTTTCTTTGGAAAACAGAGATTTCTACTCAAAGATTTACACTGTTCAACATTTAAATGTGCTGTCCACATCAAATAGCTCCCAAATGCAACTCATTTCTTTAAACTGTTAAGGAGTTAAAACTTAAAGAACTTTGGTTTCTTCACTCTTCAACCAATCTGCAAATTAGTCACTGTAATGGCATTCATTAACTTTTTTTTTTAAATTAAGAGTTAGCAAGAGTATTAAAAAAATCCAGAATTAATGACTTAATGTTTAGATTTAGAATGGGTTTAGCAATCACATAGGTGGCTTGTAGTGTTCATCCAGAGATTCCTAAGAGCATTGTGCTTTAAAAAAAATTTTCCATCTTGAAAGCTCCAGGTGGTCTGCCAAAATGCCTCTCTCAAAGCAGCAGGCTGTCAGCAGGTGGGGATGCAGGGGAGAGCACTGGCAAGTGCTGCACTGCTCATGGTCTGGTGCCTCAGCTCCCAGCACAGTCGCTGGCTCTCTCCAGGTTGCATGCATATAAAGTCTGGATTATGACAGCTATGAAAAGTTATCACTTGTAGTAAGGATTACATTCAGGACTGTTGTTTCCATTATTACCCAAGGCACACTTGATTCATGGCCAGGCATATTCTGCAACAGAGAACAGTAATGATGAATAACTTTTCAGGCACTCTGCTCTCAAACTATTTCCCAAACTGACTGCAGGGGGCTACCACCAGGAGTGGGGGCAGCAGTTCTTCACAATCTGAGTTGCATGTGCACACTGTCTGAACTACCAGTCCATGCTCACATTCCCTACCCTTCTGCTTTCTTCTCTCCCTTTTACTTCTCTTTCATGACTCACAAGCTGGGATCCCAATATCTACCACAAACTATTAAGACAGAATTCCAACACCACGCTGCCCTTGGCTCTACTGTAGCACCACAGGGGTCAGTCTGGACCATTACTTCCCTGCTTTCTTACCCCACACATGAAGGACATAGCACCATATTCCCTTTCATCACCAGAACCCAGCAGTGCTGTGGTGTTTTGAGCCAGTAGCTGAGGGGGTAGCACAGAAAACACAGCAGTTCCCAACCTGGCTGCAGTGGAAGCTCATACAGGAGTTACAGGGCAACGCCCTTGCACCAGTCATGCTGTTTTGTTTGATGTTGTGTGGTGCAGTGGAATCCTCTGACTGGCTGTCATTTCCCCCAAGGCTCAGTATGGAAATTAAAGGGTTATGGGGACATGGATCATTATGAGTGGGAGGGAACTAATAGTGATGTTTGTCAAAATAAACATTTCTAACTTTAGAGTGATTTACTGACAAAATGATAACAAGAGCAGAACAAGTGAGAAGCTTTTAGGATTTAGTTTTATCTGCCTATTAGCTTTTGTTCTTTTAGCCACAGTTAAAACTACAGGGCATATCTGGGAACCTCATTACCTGTCAATGGGATATCCTCCTTCACAAAGGTTGACCAAGGCATACAGCTGTCTCAGTGCATACTCATACTGAAATAAACAAACATTGTTAATCATTTCAGTGATGAAAAGCAGGTATTGCTTATCCAGACTAAATGGTGGAAATAATTTAGAGATGCTATAAAATCCATCAGTGTTCAACTGATGATCTAGTACTGGGCTAAATGGATCTTTTTTCTGCACACTTCGCTCTTTGAACTTCAGGCAATCCAGCAATTCAGCTTCTTTGAACTTAGGCAAATTCAGCTGCACTGTACATTGGCCTCATATGAAAGACTATCTAATCCATTACATTCTTAAAATCCCACAGAATAAAACCAAAAAAATCCACTCAAGAGGCTATCCCGCCTGACATCAGGACTTTCTTATTCTTATTTAAACAGTCTAACAACAGGACTCGATCCTCAACTGGGATCCTAGGAAGAGCAAACAGTAATAAAGCCCCTAAACTAAAAAGTGGTTCTCAAGAATTCAGCAAGACAATGAAAATAGCAGTGAGGCTACTGCAAGGCATTATACATAATACTATAACAAAATACAGAAATCTCAATGCACCAAGATTATGAATTCACAGTAGTGGTGCCTGTGTTTCTGTTTGGTCAGCAGAGATGTTTCAAGCAGAAATACAACATGACTTTTTTAACATTGGAATTTCTGGGAACTGATGGTAGCAACAGCACTAAATGTTAAAAATTACAGATTATTTTGGGTTTTTTAAAAATAAACTTCTGGCTTACCTCAAGGTAGTAGAAATGGTTTCATGCTTCCAAAGGCATTGCTAACTCTTCCTCCAAATCTAATCTGTGACTGCCCCAAGGTAGTTTTTTAATAAAAGCTGATTTTTGCAGATGTGCCTACGACTGTGTTAGTTTTTCTGGCCTGTTTATCAGGTTATATCCAATGAGTGACTCACCACAGGTAAGTGCCAGTTGAAGCAATGAGCTTTGAAGTGGTTCACTGCTGCCTGGTAACAGTCATAATTGCTGATGGTCAGTCTGTCTGACAGAATCTGCTTGGTCTGCTCTGTTGATCCTGTTACTATGGTGACTATCTTCTGCATGGATTCTTGGATGAATTCTTTCACCTGTACATAAAACAAAAGGAACTTAAAACATGCTTTTCCTATATCTAATTTAAAGACTTTGATGAAATCTCTCTTTCTTTAAACCTTCTTTAACTTATAGGCTCTTTCCGGAACCAAATTTTTCCATTTATTTTTAGCATAGTCTTTTGGACTTGCCTCAACATTCAAATGAAAACTGACAGAAAGTCAAGATTTCTGGAACCCAAAATCACTGTCCTTCTACTGTTTACCAGTGAAAGAAACCACCACCAACACCAATACTGACTTCCATTCTGCAGGAGCTATTTGATTTGGGATGTTTCAGTTCTACTGAGACATGAGTTTCTCTAACACCTAAGATTAAGTCTTCCCCACAAGAATCCCAATGGATACAGATGTGGATTTTCCTGTCAATAAAGGCTGTGAGAATGACTTTTGCATTTGCTTACTTTTGGCTAGATAATCACTACTGAATATGCTTTGTGGAACAGATCACCGAATTTTAAAGGAAGAATAAACCATCAGCTAGAGGTTACCAGTCTGAAGAGTAATTTTGTTGACTTTCAGGGATTTTCCTTCTGCCATTGCTTAGGATAGAAATTAATCTGGCCTGATGAGCAATTATTTTTTTCTTACCTCCAGGTACACTTTCATCTCTGCAGCAATCTTCTTAGCCTCAGAAATGTCATTGGTAGCCATGAGCTTTCGTTTCATGATTGCAAAGGGCACATCAGGACTAGGTGTCAGGTCATAGTGTTCCACAGGTGGCAGAGAAATGGGCATAACTTTCTTCCCTGTGCCCTGAAACTGCATCACCTTCATGGAAGAGATGCTCTGAAGGATAAAAAGCAAGCAGATGGAAACTATTAATCACCCTCAATTGGTAGTTCTGTCTTTGCTTGCCATGCAAAGCTAACTCTCTAAACTTGTTTTATTAGAGAAAATAAAGGAGATCACAGGGTTGTAGGTGTGGCACATCTGTGTGTATGCATA
Source organism: Aegithalos caudatus (assembly GCA_013389925.1). Lineage (NCBI taxonomy): Eukaryota > Metazoa > Chordata > Aves > Passeriformes > Aegithalidae > Aegithalos > Aegithalos caudatus. Next base: position 389,897 of record WEIU01020850.1, on the reverse strand, counting down.
TGTTGGGTTTTTTAATACAATGAGGTAAAGGCTGCCAAAAATCAGGCAATTTTTATTTCCAAAGTCACTGAGGGGAAAAAGGCTACCAGGTTACGTAACTGCACTTTTTCTTTAACATTTAATCTGTTGCATAATGGGACTATTGTAAATGCTGTATCACCTCTTAGCTCTTCCCATTTGAGGGATCATTGTATTTTTTAACATTTCACTAATATTCATAATATGCCTGGAAGTGGTAAATACCTTTCTTATACTTTACTGAAGTGTCAAATCATAGGCAGAGCTTGGAGGACTTGTAGGACCCTTATTTCTTGGATTAAAGCATAAGCAAGGCTGATTTCTTTTGGCATCAGGATCATCATCTCTTAAGTGCTAAGAGGTCTTCTAAGAGAACTAGCTCATGACTAAAAATTACTAAATTAACCCTGCCAGTTTACAGATGTTTTTTGTTTGAGTTTGTTTGGTTTAAGGCATGAAAGTATAGGGTACAAAGGGCTTGAAGATCTATTTGAGCAGGAAGCCCTCTCAAATACATACTCTGTTTCCATACTGCATCACATGGCTGGTGTTGGTGCGTTTCTTCACCAGCTGAAACTGCTTGTGAAGTGTTTCTTTTCTCAGATCCTCCTGCATGAACAAAGTTCCACGAGGTCAAAGATAGTTAAACTCAGCTATTCTAAAAATGCAAGGGAAGCTGAAAAGGGTCTTAGCTGCCAGTGGGTAGAAGGAAGTATAGGGCAAGAGCTATACAACCCTTGAAAGACGTAGAAATAAAAACTGAAAAGATTATTTGACAGCATAGTAATCTCATCTCCCAGCAAATGGAAGGGAGTGGACTAGCATACAAATCCCAGATTTGTTTCATTACACTATTTTCCATTATACTAACAAGTGGGTTAGCCACAGTTCTGTATTTAAACACTCCTAAAAGAGACACACAACTTACTGTTGTAATTTGTTTAACATATTTGGAGACATGGTTTCAGATCAGCAAATAAAAATTATGTGAATTTGGAACTAGAAGTTGGATATTTTCAATCTTATAAATAACAAAAGACAACAATATTTCTGAAAGTTGGTTTTGGAAGTAAATTCCATGGCCCAAACAAATAAAGATTATATATATGGTTCTGAATAGTAGATAAATACTTTTACCAACTTAATTTGTTGATTTTGGTCTCACATAAAGTCAAATATTTTTACAAATCTTGTAAAAGAGCTATGTTTAAAAGTCCTAGTGATCTTTTTCATATATGAAATGAAGAAAATTTGTGTAAGTGACTTACCATATCTGAATCTTCCATCCAATTCACACTGTACCAGTCCCCAAGATAAGTCTGCCTTTCATCATCATAGTAACATGCATAAGATGACTCTTTGGGATTAGCAGCTGTTGTTGCATAAACTGTAATACAAATAGTAAGGGGGTTTTATCTTCCTTTTTATTTTTTTTTTAATCTCCCCTCCCCCTCCATGATTTAATACTTAGCTGCACATGATATATTTGTCTAAATGTGCAGCAAAACTGCCCAGCAGTGGGGTCTCACAGCTGCTTTGCTACTCAGTGAAACTGAGAGCAGCAATTTTACACCTATTAGCAGTGCCGAGGCCGAGAAATGCCTGTATAACCGGGGCAACCACCTGGTTCCAGAAAAGAAACACTTTTTCAACTTCTCATTTCCAAGAAACTGAAAGCCTTTTCAGTCATTTGTAAGGCACTATTAATAAAGGAACTTCCAGTAAATGGAAAGCATTACTTTCTTGTGCTCCCCTGCTAAAATTCTATATAAATATGGCTTGAATCTGTTCTGTCTTAATCAATACTTGTTTAGGGCTGTGACAAGTTGTGATATTTAAGTCCACTAAGTTAACTGATTACTCACCATTGATATTATCAGCCAAATGATTCATCATAGATCCAGACTCACATGCTTCAATGTAGAACACCATCTATAAAATAAATAAATAAATCACAGACCTTAAGAAATTCCACAAGGAAATGGAGAAAAGTTGTTTGGTGCTTTTTAGCTGTAGCTAGTTGGCCTATACTGCTATTCCTGAAACAAAAGCTATGCATAATGCTACTAAAACAATAGACAACTTTTCATTTTCAGGAATCAAACTCTGTAGGAAGTGGAAAGAATAATAATGAAAAGGTGTTATTACTCTCTACAGAATCCATAGGTGTTTACTAGCTATTGTACGAAGCACAGATCAAACACCCAGTCACTCTTGTAGGCACAGCAACATGTTAGTATTGAATGTAGTATCTCTGGAACTGATGCCAGCTGTGTGTTCCTAAACACAGCCAGCCATAGCAGACATTGCTACAAAGAACTGCTCAAAAAAAGCACTAATAAAATGTTCAAAATGTTCTTTTTTTCTGTTTAACAGCACATATGGTTAAATAAATTCACAGAATTTTCTGACAAGAGGTAGTCTTTCAAACTATAAAAGGAACTGTAAGAAAAACATGAGGTATGTACAAACTTCATGTAATAACAGTGAAGTCTAAAGTGAACAAAGCACAGGAAGAAAGAGTCAGGTAGAAATTATGGGGGAGCAGCAGTTACAGATGTTTTTCTAGTCAGAATATGCAGCATTAGCAAACAGCAGTTACACTACATATCAGCATTGACTGCAAAAACAAGTAAACTATTTATGGAAAATTTGGAGCAGATCAATCCTTTTAACTGCAAAATCATAATGGAAATTTAACTGCATGTTACAGATTCTTCTTACTTTGAGCCAACTCTCAAAATAAATTTAAAAAAAAATCTCTCTTCCACACCAGCTGTTCTTTTAATTTCAGAATGGCTCGTTATGCTAGGTATGCTTGTTTACCTTCTGGTATTTCTTGTGATGATACATGTACCAAATAGTCTTATTCAAGTCCTTCACATGAAGCTGTAAAATAAGACTTGTATTAAAACCACTTATGTTCAACAGACACACAATTCACTAATGAATAAATACTAACTAACTGCTGTGAATATGTACATTGTTTTCCCAATAAATTTATCCAGTTCTTCCTTCTGAACTATAACATTCTAGCATTTACCACTCTGGAAAAGATGAGTAATGATCTCAGAGGATATGTATGGTGCATCAGAAAGCCAAGTCACACCTGTGTGAAACAGTCTGCTTGGACCACCAAAGTCCTGTGAACTATGGAATAACATAACTTAAGTTTCAACTGCATGTTACAGATTCTAAGTGGGAAAATTCCAAAATACAGTGATGAAAAGAATAATGTTCTTTTTTGGCCTCTCCCCTCAATATAGCAGCACTAAATATTCTCATGTTTTACATTTATTAGTTATTATTTTAGTATTCCACTAAAATTATGGGGTTTATATTATTCCCAAAATGCTTACATCATCATCAGGAAAAGCCAGAAGTCCTGGAGCTCCATGGTCAGTGAAATAAACAAACACATGATCTTTGGGACCACTGTAATGAAGAAATTGCAAACAAAGTTTTTTTAACTACTCCAACCTAATCTTCATTACAACAATCATTTGCTTCTCAGTGCCAAGACATGTCAATATCTGAAAATAACAGAGCTGAAGCACCTCCTCCTCTTGGTAATATTTTTTTCTCCCAAGCATATTAGTTTGGATGAGTGCCCGCAGAAGGGAACAGGGTAGGCTAGTCCCTCGAACATGGAGAACATGGCAATCACACTTCATGTCCAAACTGTAACTGATTGTGAGACAGGGGCTGTTATGTAGGGTATGGTGGAAACAGATTTGGTTTTGAATGGCTATGTGAAGAATTGGTTATACTGTGGGCATTTGTTGAAGTTTGGTAAAAAAGGAATGCTTTTATAAGTAAGTCATACCAAGGCACCAATAACACAGGGATGAATCATAAAGACCTCTTTGCTAAGACCCTTATGTAAGTGTAAGGACTACTATGGCCATAATCAGCCACACAGATCCCACATGGAGCAGTGTCAGCCTACAGCTCCATGAGGAACTGATGCATGTACACACACACCCATGAGGCCAGGCAGGCTCTGCAGTCAGTTGAGCACTGAGCTGTGACACACTCACATCTGTGTACTACAGTTTGCTGTAGTCTGATCCCACTCTAAATCAAACAGATCGTGTTTGGGTGGTAGAAAGGTCTTGCCCTAACAGCCAGATCTGCAAAGGAATTTTCCTTTTAAACAGTATTCAGGGACAATTAAATATAAAATCTGTAAAAAGATCATGAGTATCCAGGCCCCCCTCTGTTCCTTTGTACCAGAGTTCAGAAATCTTTACTTCCTTTTGCTCTTTCCTCAGAGCAAGCAGGTACAACTGCAGCAGCTCAAGGGAACATTGTCCAGCCTTCTGTTTGGCCAGTAACCCATTGGTTAGGGGGACCACCTGAAAGTCCATCTGGAAACCTCCCAGGGAAAGGATAATTGGGTTCTTGTCCCACCCAATAGCAAGTCAGGCCACTTGAAAATTCAAACAGAGCTCAATAAAGAAGGGTTGGTGTTACTTTTTGGGTTCCTGCACTTGATTCTAAGTGCAAAAAATTTGAGCAAGGTGGAATGTAAACAATTAAGATTTTTTTTTTGTGGGTTCAAGTCGTCTTCCTGCATACATTAAGAGACTTGGGCCCACTGCATAGCTACTCCCTTATTTGAACGGGAACACCAAGTTTTCACAAGTGAGGTGTGTTCAGACATACATTTTTTTAAAACAAAAATTGCTTCATAATCACCTCTTGACTCATTCCAGATACTAGAAGAGCACAATCTGCTAATGTGCAGTAATTTATTAACATTTTGCTTATATGTGTTGCATATATAATTTTCCACTTTAGCTTTTATGGATGAAGCTTAAACAATTCAGAGCAGTAACCTATTCGACTATTCTCCTGCTAATTTTTTATTGTTCTCCTCAGTGCCAGGGTGGAATTCTTCTGTTCTGTTTCATTGCTAGGCTTGGAAAATCAACTGTCAGATGAAAACAGACTTCACAAGTGGTCAAATGTAAATTCTTAAAGGTTTTACAGTAATTCCTGTACATAGAAAAATATGATATAGCTCTTTATCAATAGTCAGAAATATAGTACAAGGAGGAATCATACTTTAACATCTCAAACTCTGTAGAACCAAGATGAATAGCTGACACCAGGTATCCTTCCAAGAAGGATATCCTTCTTATTAGGCCCTGAATTATGTTAACTACTTTCTAGAATCTTCAAAATTATATAAGCCTTTATAACCTACCATGAATTATAAATCTTACATTCCAGTTAGTCAATCTATAATTTATTATTCTTCATATATTAGAATATTGCCAAGCTTAGAATCATTTGTATAACTTAATTTACAAATAATTTAAGCATAATACATCACTTACAAGTTTAATTGCTCATATTACTGTTTTAGTCACAAAGATTTTTTCTGCATTAATTATAAACCATAATTCCATTTCATTAGGAATGGAATCGTGGTTTATATTCAGCCTCAATAACTGTACATGTGCTACAAAGACCAAGGCTGAGATTAGAGATGCTATTCTTCCAGATGATGAGCTAAGCTCTCTCTGTCCCTTTCCACTCACTGCTAAGTCTGGTCTCAGTTTGACCTAGGTCTTCAGCTGATCACAGACTCTGTTCATCTACATGGAAACAAGTCTTAGAAAACCCCTTCCAGAGGTCTCCAAAGTTTAGCCACACTCTCTTAGAATTGCCATTCTTGCAAAAGACAATAGTCCAAATAATTATTACTTTAATACTATCATCTAGAACTTTCATACCTTAATCAGTCAAATATCAGCAGCTGCTTTCCTGTGATGCATAGGTTAAGAAAATAGAACCACTGTATTTGTAACGTGAAGGACCTGGAATTGCCATCAATAATTTTGCTTGATTCTCAAGTTGCTCTAATTTACTCTATTCTTTTGTTGAAATCAGTGTCAATTCACAACTACACATGCAATTATTTTCTATATTAAACTTCTCTTACCTTTTCAATACTTTTCCTGATCCCACCCCCTTCACTGCTTCCGCATCTCCTCTGAGAACCGCAAGAAAATTCTTAGGAGTAACATCCTAAGGATTTGAGAAGATTAAAGTTAGATCTGATCATAAAAACAACAACAAAATCTTCATTTAGAAAGATGGCTTCTTAAAGTTAGAATCCATGCATGGATGACAAATTTAGCTGGCCTTCCCTTTCAGTACATTTTTATCTAATGACTCACTTGACTGCTGAATCAGGAAATCACTGAGTGATTGGATTACTGTACTGATTTAATGAAAGAATTAGTTTTACATAGCTGTTTTTCAGATTGAGTTACAACTTTTACAATCCAAGACCTTTCATTCCTTTTGTTTCATGCGTCAGATTGGAAACAGTGTAAAGATTCACTTTTATGACCAGTGCTTTACTTCAAAGAATCTATTGTCTATATTCATCTTATGAACACCAAACTTCATGCCAAACCATGAAGGTGAATAAACTTGATGCTTCATACTATGTGCATTTTGGAGTGTAAGCTACAGGGAAAGAATTTATTCAGACATTGGATAACACTGAACCTTCCCCAGGGAAAGGAGATTTGTTCCTACCTCCTTTGTATAGTCCTTGGGCACTCCAGCATACACGTCTGAGCCATTAGGTCTATTGATGACAATGCCTTTGGTTGGATTTCTTAAAGGTAAATGGAACATAAATAGGAAAAATTAGCCACATGCCATGCCATGACCATAGATCAACTAGGAGCCAGCTCACCTGAGAATATGGGAATTTGCACCATATGTCATTAAGTGAGTTCAGAATATAAGGGGCTTTGCACTTCAGTCAGTTACATATGTTTGTCTCAGGTGTCCTTACCCTCAGAGTACATGCAAGTATTCTACCTCAGATCATGTCAATTAATCTGAAGATGTAGGTGGATGGTCTCTATCATCTCTCTCCTTGCAGTCTTGCCTTTATTTCCCTTAACACTTTGCTCCCAGTGCTGCTGTGCCTGTAATATCTGCTGATTTTGGAGGAAGCTGTTTTAGAATTAGAGGCTGTATAAATCAACTGTTTCATATAGAAAGCAATTATGTGCTCTAGACAGTCACCCAGAATGGGACCTGTACTCATCTTCATTGAATGTACGTGCTGGAATTAATCTGATAACATCCTCCAAAAAAAGCCCTGGAAGTCATACACAGACCTCCCCAGTGCTCATAAGTGTAACAGCTGATGCTGAGCTGTGGACTAAGGCTTAGAAAGCTCATGAGCACATTTCAAAGGAGAATTATTGTGCTGATGGCTGACATCTCTATGCATACCACAGGTGGTTTTAAGGGCTTTTCTTTCAAAACTACTACAATGTCAAAGCACACTGGTGACTATGGCATGTTTGCAATAACCATATAGTTTGTGACCAATGTACATTCACCACTTACTCCTCATTATCAGCAATGTCATCATACATCATGACAATGATCTGCTCGTCTGGAATTCCATTTCGGTGTACGATCTGGTACGCATGGCACACATCTGCCTGAAATTAAGCAAATTTTCATTACCAAAAAACATTAGTTCTAAGAGGAATTTTACCTTTGATACCAGAAGCAAAAGAGCTTTTCAGACCCAAGAGCAGGTTATTGTCCAAAACAAACTGAATTCCAATATAAGAGACTGAGGGTTGCTAGAGGGCTGAAATGCACAGGTTAAACCAGAGCTCATTGCCTGTCTCTAATTAGGAACAGTTGCATTAATTGCATTAATAGTAGAGACTATGATTAATATCGCTCCCTCATTACCTGCTTTGATTTCTTATTTAAACAGAAACCAGAAGTTACTTCACTCAGTACAGATAACATATTTTACATTAAGTTCTCAGCAATATTCTGAATTATGTGAGAAAATCTAAATAAAAATCTTCTGCAATGGCAGATAAATCCAAAGTGTGCGAAGCAGGCAAAAAGAGTTATATTTCCACTAATTTCACTTAGTTCTGCACCAAGCCTGCACAAATAATCATTGAAGACTGTCCTTGGCTTAAGCAAGTATTGCTTACCAATCTCATCTGTGCAAAGATTTTATTAAATCTTGCTTTACTATAAGATGAGAATTTGGGTTAAGGAATATTTTCTTTTTAATTACGTATTTCTTACTCTGCAGAGCAACAACTTCAGGGAACAACAGATTTCAGTGGAAAACAGAATTGCTATTCAGGCTCTTTTCCTGATTTGTACAGGATATGAATAAGCACATTTTCTTCGCAGAACCATCTTCCCGTGATGCAGAAATAACAATACCCATTAAAGCGATATTACAGTAAATGCTGAACTCTATCAGAATGCTAACTTCTTAGTAACCCCAGCTCAAATGATTCTCTTCTTTAAAACTTACAGTCCCTGAATGCCCTAATGGGATGTTAACAATCATTCCTAAACTTGAGAACTACAACCATGCTATCAAAAGCTGTGCAGGTTTAATGGAAGAGACCTCATCTAACAAATGCACACTCCAAATGCAGGCAAGAAGCAAGCTTTAAAGCTTACTTGTGTTGAATTAATCTAATTTGCTAATTTGGAAACCAGATTGATGTGATTTAAGTGGACCAATGTCTGTTCAGATTACTTAGGAGTACTAGTGATTTTTATTAGTTTAACCAAAAGGAACTGTAAAATACTGTAACTTATAATCCTTGGTCTTCTAAATGCAGATGAAACTGAAAAGAGAAGATAGTTGTACAAGACTGAGTGATGGATGAGGCACATTCAATGCTAACAAACTCTCCAACAATAAAATCTCTTCATGTGACTAACCCTGAATGTTAAACTGTTCTTACTAATGCAGTTCCATTTCCTACTTCACAGGTCAGCAGCCTATGTTCTCTTCCACCTATCCAGACAATCTCCAGTTAGAGCTTTCAGTTTCCTTATATATCATTACACCAGCTGTTGCCTCAACAAGTCCAAACATTGAAGTTAAACAGAGTTAGGAAGGTATTGCATATAATATGAAACAGAAGAGCTTGAGTTTGACCAAGAACATATTGGATTTTCACAAGCAACCCAAGCAGAAGTAGAAGAAAATACTAATCAGGGTTTCTCTACACTGACTGATGAGTAGATCATAGAGACCTTCTCACTCTCAAAGTATCACACAACTCTGTGATGCTGACAGGAACCTTTATAGGCTGGCAACACACAGAAATGCTTAGGCATGCAGGGATACAGTATCAGCAAGAGTCTGTGCTCCCACAGACATGTGGGTGGCCAGCAGGGACTTCAGAGGTGTTTTTAACTGACGCCAAGTACCCAAAATTAGTTAAACTTTGTAAATGCATATATCAGCTTTTTTGGTTTCCTCTCCTTCCTTCTGGTTCATTTGCTGATTGCTCAGTACGTCCTGTCTTAGCAAATTGTAGTCATTAGTAAAATCCTTACTGTAAAGGAAGACGAATCAATGTAATCAATTCCCTTCAATCTTAACTTATACCTGTTTGGGGGTTGTCCCAGCCTTTTAAGGCTTTTGCTAAGGGAACTGTACCTGCTGGTAGCATAATGATATCACCAGCAAAGTCTAGAGCAGCAAAAACATGTTTTCCTGCTAAAACCCCATTGACTAAAGCAGGACAGTTGTGAGTAAACAGTTAGGGTTTATTGCACAGAATTAGCTGACCTAATTAGTCACCTTTGATATTGATCATGACTGGTCCCTGTGTACACATAAAAACCCCATAAATCTCTATAAAACCAGAGTAAAAAAGTTTGCAGCTAGAGCAGAGTATATGAATCTAGAGTATTTCCTGTTGATGTGTAATTGCCTCTCAAATACTGCTATTTGAGCCTGTTTCTCTCAGAAATATTTCTGGCATATCTGTACCTGTAAACCACTCTAAAAGAGACAGCTGTTAACTTGTTCCAGATCTCTTATTGGTACAATTCTTGCCGGTTTAATATGTGAAATGTATGCTATGAACATTTACTGGATAAATTGTCACTAAATCATGTTTGTGTGCCTATGAATGCAACTGTGATTTGGGGTAGGGCTTCAGCTGCCCCACACAGCCCAGGAAAAGGTGCAGCTGTACAGCCCCTGCTGCACAACTGACCCCACAGGCAGCTCTAAAACGGACACTGTTAAGGGCATGGTTTAGACCTTTCACCCCCTGGTTAGTCTAAACCTTTTGCTACATCAGCAAACTTCCATGGAAGATCTGCTTAAATAATTAACTCCTAGATTTTGAAAGCACAGGAATCAGAGAGGGAATTACCCTGTTTTCCTGGCACCACCCCTATTTTCCTCTGCCATACAGCTGTTTACACATTTGAATGACACAGCTTTTAAACAAACTGCTTGGGGGGATTTTTGGAAAAATCAAGTTGTTTATGACACAGCTTGCAAAAATAGTTCCTAAAGGGAAAAGCTCGGACTTGTGTGAAGTTAGTTACTTCTTGTCTTATGACTGCTAGGTTCACAGCTGAAAAAGCACGATTCCCACTACAGCTGTGCTGAAATGTCACAGCCTAAACAAGAATGAACTCTAATATATAAACAAAGTAGAAGACTACGTCTGACATGCCAGCCATGTCTTACTCCTTTGTTTAAACATACATCAGTGAATCTGCCAAAAGCAATAACTCTATCAAGAATTTAGAAAAGATTTCCTCAGAGTTCAGTTTAAGTTTTGTAAGCACAGTGAGGAAATGTTAATTGAAGCCATGCAGCCAAGACATCCTTAGTGTCTGTTACCCAAAATACAGGAGAATTTACGACTCTCCTGGAATAAGATACTGCCCTAGCTGGTAGTGTCAAGAATCCTGAATAAATACAGTCTCTGACCCACAAAGCTCAGTAAGTATAATACTAAAAACAACAACTGAAATCAGACCCATATTTTAAAATTTTAATTTTGCCAGACTTTTTCAGTCTGGTATTTGTCTTGAGGATGCACTCCATCTCATTTCACATCAGGCTTTTCCACAGACTATGTGGTTTTGAGTATCCAGGAAGCATGGGTTTGTCTCTTTTTCTGATCTGATGGGAAACCAGCTTTAGATTTGAGTTAGCTGCTATGTTCATCTCACAGAAGAGCCAGACTATTTCTTCTAAAGAGAACTAGTTTGTTGAGTCATTCTTTAAATCTGTCAAAAGCATTTAGTACTGCATTTGCCACTAAGCCACTGCATATGCCACTAAGCTTTCCAGAGGTATTTTATCCAGCTCTTTGCACAGTAGAGAGCTGAGCAACTTTCCCTAGGAACAGGGGGAGTACCCTTGAACAGCAGCCAGTCTGGTAATAGAAAAGCTGCAACAGAGAATTCTGAGTAACTGCTGAGGAGCAGAGAGGAGCACACTGATAGCCCCTCCACAGTCCAAGCAACTCTAATCAAAACCCCTAAAATAAGGATAAAAACACCAAAGAACTAGGAAGTCACAAGCATAAAGCAATATACAAGCTAGCTCTCCAATAACAGTAAGCCTATCACACTGAGCTCTACACTATACAAAACACTTAAAATTTATTTTAGGAACTTGATGAGATAAATGTGTAAGACCAGTTTAGATCATCCCTATTAGGATGAGGTCCCAGTTCAGCCATTACAGTGGAAACAACTGCCCGCAAGGTGAGAATCTTGCTCATATTAAGTGGAAATTGTGGGGTTTTTATTTTATTTTCTCTCCTTCGTTTGACAGTCGATCCTGACCACCAACAGCTAAATAACCAGTCTTGGGCACAGTTTCAGATTCCTAGAGGTTACAGGTGCAAACTCAGCATTTCCTGTGTCTGCTAAGTCTTTACAAACGTGTTATTCCTGGGGTCTGTACAGCATTTCATATATGAAATGAGACATTTTTGAATATGTAATCTATTTCTTCTGCTTTTGTGGTTGCTCAGTTGGATGAACACATTTACCACTAGATGACTACTGTGGCAGACAATACAGTACATTTTGACCATGTGGAAGCAGGCAGCATGCAAAACAAATGGAGCTCAAAAAAATAAAAATGTAATACAAACATGCAACATCATGTATTAAATGTAGCCTAGTCGGCTGAACTGAGCAACTGAAACCCAGAGATGTGTCTGCTGAGTTCTCAAATTACAAAGGGACATTATGAGTGCTTAGTTGCATGTAGGGAATAGCAACAAGTCCAGTAATAAAAAAAAAGCCACACTGAATAACTACTTACTGGAACACATCTACAAATCCACTTGTACACAGGCTACGTCACAGAAGTTCAGGGGAAGAGGGGAGTGTTGGGATGTCAGGAGTGCAGTGAATTAGAGTACAATGTATTTTCCTCTGCAGTTTCTCCCTTAGAAAGCAAAAAATTACACAAACGTACAATCCTGGAACACTGCTTTGATTTCTTATAGTACAGGTATGATTCTACTGAACATTACCACGTTTTTCTGTGTCTGTTCACTATGTGTTTTGAAGCACAGAAGGACCAAGTCCCATTCCTGGTTCCATTGTACATGACTTGGGCAAATAATTTAATTACTTAAAATGTTTTTGCTTCCACCTCTGGAAGGTAGGGAACACGAACACACAAAGACACGGTGTTAAGTCTGCATAATGTTTTCAAAAATCTGTTAGAACTCCTCACGTTTCTGTAGCATCCGTCCTCCAGCTTTCCTCCTCTGAATAACTCTCCTAAAGGTCTATAATTCTGCTTGTTTTGCTGGGAACAAATTTCTCTAAGTTTTTAATACCCAAGGCACCCTTGTCTGGACGACACTCCATGACACAAGAGGATTTCCCATGACTGGGTCTGTCTCACCACGTGGCACTCCTACCATGCATGCTTACTCCCACCAGCCCTTAAAATTGGCCACAAAAGGCCACCAGGCAGAACAGCACAAGCTGCTGATGTGCTGCATCTTGTGGGAACTCAGTTTTTTCATAACAAGTTAAGATGTACAGTATGTTGCTCAGAAAAGGCAAGTAAGAACCCAGCTTCATTCTGAAGGATCCTTCATACAGACTCTTTTATGATGCTGCTTTTGCAACTTTAATAGGATTATTATCAGTGTTCTAATTTTCTTATTTCTAAATGTTAATACCTGCAGCAAGTGGTAGTTTAAAATACAGAGATTTCTACTATTTAAATTCAGAAGAATCCAACATGGCAGATATTTCACGTTGTTAGTTGACATAATCTGAAGGTATTTAAGGAAATCCTGTTCTTGTTTTTCTAACATTGAAAAGGAATTACTTAATAACCATCTGCAAAGCAAGACCACACTCAAAAGTTAATAGGCTTCTGTGAAACTGGCCTGTTCCAAAGACTCACACACTGTTGGACACAAATTTCTAAGTGTGGCTCTTGTGTTCTTCATAACCCCATTTTACCTGGCAGATACACTTGCCACTACAGGCTCACTGACAGAGAGATTAAAAACTGTGCCCAGGCAACTGAGAAAAGGAATTCTCATGAGCCACAGCTTCAAAATTGTAGTTTTATTTAAAGAATGAATGCTGTGGTATTAACTCCTCCTAGAATGGAAGGGAGCCAGCTAGACTGGTTATACAGCAATAGCAACAAAAAGAGCACAACTCAGTAATTAAATTTAGACACCCCAAGACAGGTAGTAATCAAGTACAGCAGCAGTATTTTCATACTTCACACAAGTGTTTCCAACTTTCAAACTCTTCTTTAAGATTTAATTTGAAATAGGAATAGTTTATATTAAGGCTGTAATATTCCAACTATGATTATCAGGTGATACCCATAGTGTAAGGAGCTGGCAAAATCCCTAAAGCCTGTTTGTCAAAGCGTTGAGCTAGCACTTGCCAGTAATAGGTCGTTCTTCAGATGCAACAAAATTTTCCGTCTGATTCATTTAGTTTTAAGCTCATCACTGTGCTGGAAGTTACAAACTGATTGTGAGCTGAGAAGGAGGAGAAACATACACAAAACCCAGGATGCCCAACACACAGAAGGCTCATTTGTTCCTCAGTTGACCAAGAGGATGAAGCCTTTTTATATTTTACAGGCAGTTACATTAAAAATAATAAATACTTTAAAAGTTCCAGCATTCAAAAAATCAGCCAGTACATTTCATATAACTCAGTTTTAAAAATGCTGATTTTATACACTAGTATTTAACCAACAATACTATAATCACCTATTTTTCTAACATTTATAAATATATAAATGTACACAAATCAGAATTAAATTGATCATGTTCTCCAGGGAAACCAAGCTGCAACTTTAGAGCAAAGATGGCATTTGCATGGATTAATCTGTTTAAGGGATTGTCCAGCAATTCCCCAATGGGAAAATGCTGCAGAAGTTTCCTCACTGCTGATTATAAGTCTTGAACTTAATCAGAGTTAAGTTGCTTGGATTTAATCCTGTCCATAGTGACACCCACACTCAGTCCACAATTTCACAACAGGCTGGCTTTCCCAGCAGTGTTAGACTCAGGAGTTCCAGTTCCCTTTCCTCCTGTTTTTGCCACTCACTTTGTTCCCTGCACCCTGCTGCACCATATTTTTGCTGTGCCAACATAATTCTGAGGCCATGCTGTTGAACACAGTCTGAAAACTGGTTCAGGTTAAAAATAAACCCCTTCTACTCCTCAAAACATATAGTACATTTGCAGACCTCAGAGATTTTTTAATTAGGGGGGAAAAAAAAACAAACAAACAAACAAAAAAAACCAGAAGCTTCTCATAGCATAATGAAGAGAGCAAAAAAATTGAAAGAAACATGCATGTGTCTCAAAATGAGGTTTACCTCTAGATATAATTTGTACAACTGCAAGTTGGGGTTAGATCCTCTAGCTGACTTAGGAATAGAGTATTTACCCTAAAAGGCACAGGTTTCCCAGGATGAAGTGTGATTAGGGGAAAAATATTCCTCCTGTAGTGACAGCTTTTTCAAGAGGTTAGAGGGTGGAAAAAGTTGTATGCAAAAAAAAAAAAAAAAACCAAAAAAACACCACACAGCAAAAGGGAGCATTGGAAGGGAATTCTTGGGGTGGTAACAAGAACTAAGAGCAGGCTCTGAATCTTGCTGCTGTTTGCTTTGAAAACCTCACACACACCTGGGAGTCTACAAGTAGTAGCACTTGCTCAAATGATAGAAGGTCTAAACTAGTCTAGATAATAGGCAGCTATCACCTTTCTGCAAGTCTGGGAGCTGGCATTTTCTGGAGCATCAACATGTGGAATCAGTGGTCCTTACCTGGTGGCGATAGTTGTACCAGCCACTTGAACCTGCAACCATCACTACCCAGTGCTTGCCTCCATCCTCAGGTTCTTCCATGGGGAATGTGCTGATGCCCAGAGCACAGCCCAGCAGCACAAATGCTTTCAGTATCATCTCTCTTCTTTATTTACTCCACAAATGAGAGAAAATTTTCCTAAGGAAGAATTTTGAGAGAAGTAAATGAGAGGACATCAGTCAATAAACAAATGCAAAACAAACATCAGCAGTATCACAACTAGAAGCTTTTCTTGCTTGTAGAATTTTTGTGTCTGTTTGACAGACCATTTAACCCACAGCACAATTTCTGGTCATATCTTCCTTTAGCACCAAGCTGCCACTAGTTAAAATAGTTTTTTGTCAGCTTTAAAATCTGACTGAAAGTAATTCTGAATAGGACAAACAAGTTGTTCAGCTCCCTCTGGTTGTTCTATAATAGCTGGCAATCTCAAATACAAAGCAAGCCTCACTATCAATTACTTCACAGATAAAACTATTTCAGATTATTCTCTTGGTCTCTGCTTATGTGATTCCCTGGTTTCCCCTCACTGGCAATTAGCCTATTACTACTGAGTCAAATCCCAGGTAATGCAGGATAGTAAAAACATGGAGAAGTGCTGGGGATTTGGAAGGTCAGAGTGTCACAAAAGCCTTCTGTGCCCACAATACCGGAGCAGAGAAAGAGGCCGTGCCACTGTTCTGCACAAGATACAGCCCTGACTGCTGGGGCTGGGGGAAGTGCAGGCTGTGAGAGCCTCACACTATTTCTGCAACCTGTTACGCTAGTGGAGAGCAAATGTGAACCAGAACCACATGAAAGAGCAGCATTTCTGCCTCTTTTGCTCCATGGTTAATGGGTGCACAAGGTGCACAGTGAGAAAATTGCATCTGAGCCTCTGAATGTCAAATTCAGAAAGCAGAGCACAGGGGAGGTTTGAGCCCATGCAGAAATGGCTTCTACTTTCTTGAGAGGACCAGAAGTAGGGTCCTTGCTAGTGAATGTCCTGAGCATGATGATCGTCTGATAAAGCATTTATTCTACAAGCAAACTGGCCATATCTAATCACAGGTTTAAGGTCTGCTTTTTGAATTGCAGTTGGGGGGGGCAGGCAGGTTCCACTTATTGGTCACAGTCTCAGGTCTGCTGCAACCAATGTGAAACTCTTAAAGCAAACTCCCCTGAAGAACTGCATGCTCCTGGCACATGCATAAAGATTACATATTTCCTCATGCACTGAGAGATGGAATTTTACACCCACCTACTCACAGAAACGAGACCCTGGAAGTTAATCACTGCTGCTAAGTATGGAAGAGGTGCTGTATTAAGAGGCAGAGTAGTCCACCTTAACATGGCTTTTTCTGGAATGAAAGCTGGAAACCCCCAAGCCATTTAATATGGTCACAAGGCAAAATGTCAAAACTACCACTAAACCAAGTATGGTGAATATCTAAGTCAGCCTCAGCACCCCAGTCAAAACCACCCATCTGCAGCCACTCAAACGAGGCTGGAACAGAGAAACAGCCAGCTCCCCTCCAAAGCAGCTGTGCTAACCTAACATAGCATGGGTCCACTAGTCACTAAGATTTAGACTTGCAGGCAGTAGTATAAAATAAAAAATAATGCATATATTATACTATATACATATTTGAAAGTTGGGAGGTTTTATCCTTTTTAGTGGAGCTAGCACAAAGTAAAGGAAGTCATGACAGTCAAGACAGAACCAAGCACTAACTGTTACGAAACTGCTTCTTCCAAAAACTTACCTGTCAGGAAGAAGCCACTCTTGTCACTGCCTGTAATACTTGGAGCAAGAATAATACACAGTAACTTAACAATTTAGGGTTTGTTGAATTATTAGCTTCTTCAGCACTCAAGCAGATATGAAGGAATAAGCCGATTTTTTAATTAGATGATGATACTCTCCCACATTGAGCTGGAATTGTAAAATTTTGTCATTGTTGCCAAAGAATGTGGCTTTGTATGACAATTCTGCCTGATCTTGCCACTTCTTCAGATGATAAGACAAATAATATACTGTGCTGAAGATGCTGTGTGTACAACATCTATAAAACCTGCCTATTCTGTTGCCTACAGCCTGGCCAAGATTCAGAACAAACTGCTTAGAACTTTTGTAAAGTGCCACAATATGACACAGGTCAACCAGCCTATTCATTTCCAGTATTCAATTTCAAGTGTACCTAAAATATATATACCTCCTGAAATACTATGCAAGAAAAGAAAATCAATATTGTTTAGACAATCTGCTTATAAATCTAACTGAGTTTGATGCACTGGAATATTGAGCTGAATTTCCTGCAAACAGATCCCTCAGAGCTCAGTGTCTGTCTCATAACATTTCTCCAAGTATAACATGAATTTTGCTTACATTAAATAAAAAAAATAAAAAAAAAGAAAATGAATGGTTCAAAAAATTGCTGGAGATCCTTTCACCTGATGCTTAGCTCTTTGAGATACCATTCATTAGAATCCAGGGCATATCAGCAGAAGCTGTACTGGTGCCAGCTGTTCACTGAGCTATATAACACAATGGCTAATTTCAAGGGAGGTCCTGGCACACAGACATCCATCACATGAAAACAGTCACTGCCACTATCAGATGTACCAGGCAACTGGAAACAGCCTGATGGGATTGTCTTTCCTGGTGAGTTTAACAAGGATGTGCATTTCCCAGGACGGCAGGCAGTACCTGTGAGCGGGCCCGTGCTGTGCCACACACACACACGTACCACAGCTGCACCACACACCTGCACTGCACTCTGCCTGCAAACAGCCCCACGACAGAAAATCCCTGGAACACATCAGGAACAGAGACTGAAGCTACAGCTCCTCAGACAGTCCTTCCACAAGGGATTCAAGAGTCTTCCAGGCAGTACAAGGGTATCTAGGTCCCTGCCTTTCTCTCCTCTGCTGAGACAGAAGTTGTGACTGATGCAGAACACCCAGGGAAAAAAAAAAATAACCACCAAAAAACATTGCACTGTACTAGCAAATCCCACATATTTTGTCATGGATTATGTAGAATAGAAAAGAACCTCCTCTTTGGAACAAATTAATGACATATAATCTCTCTTATCTGTCTTTTCCTATACTATAATTAAATCAAATTAACACCAGAAAGAAGGGAGGAAATTAAAAAAACCCAGACATACCACAATGGACTAATAAACCATAACTAATAAATGCTCAGCTCCCCAAAGTTCTCTAAGCAGCACTTAAAATAGTTTTAAACATGTGCAGTGGGAATGGGTCTTCATTGTTTCTAACTACTGCTTTAAAAAAAAAAAAAAAAAACACGAACCAAAACCAACAACGTACAAACAAACAAATCATGATCAAACAAACAAATACACTCACACATATATATTTCTACTTGTTTTAAAGAAGGCCTCTGAGTGCAAGTGGGCAATTTAAAAGGCTGTGTCCAGGGTTGTGTTGTATGAGTTCTTGACCTACAGTTGAGAAGAGAAAGTTCCCTATCACATGCTTTGTCTTCAAGTCATAATAAGAGAGCAGCTCAGCTGACCAGCTTACCACAGGTACAAAAAAAGCCTTTCTCTGAAGATCCGTCACATGCAATCAATCCTAAATCACATGCCAATGAAGACTATGTGGAAAAACTAAAAATTTGCTACAAGGTCATCTTAGAGCTTTGTTTGATGCACAAAAGAAGATTTGATCAGCTCTGCCTAGTCTTTCTGACAAAACTTTGCCTTGAAACCATGCCAGAAAAAAGGCCCATCTCAGACACAGTGGGTTCAGCATCAGACCACCACGTACACATGCAGGTAAGGCTGCTGCACAGTTTGCACAATTGGTGGAAGAAGCACATCCAGAACTGGGTGGCTTGTGCCAGAACAATTCACTCTTAGAACCAGTCTGTCCTGAGAGAGGTACTTTGACCACTTCCCACTAGATAGCTAGCATACATCTCTGACTTGATAAGAGAAGGATGCTTAAGAAAGACCACAACTGGAAATGGCCGGCTGCTGCTAGAACCATTTTTCTGGCCAACAGCCTGTTCCCTGAGTTCACAACTTTCCTTTAGGAAACAGTACTTTAAGATCAATACTCTTAGAACAGGATAGCACTCTAAAGAAAGGGCTTTGAGTTGATCAAAGTATTTCCCACTAGCTTTTAAAGCAATATTGACACTTCCAGCAGCTTGCACTCCAAATACCTTAAGCACGTTCTCCAAGAGCTATATAAACAGAAACCGTATCTCTATTTTACTTGCATGAGAAGTACACTAACGGTAACCTTGCTGAAAAATAACAGCCTTAAGCTGATCAGATGACCATTACAGCTTTTCTGTGAAGTCTTTCTTAACAGCTCACTTCTTATAACTGCCAGCCTTTCAGATTCCTGAATCAAGTCAGTTTCTTTCTCCACAGAGTGCTTCCATATTGCCTGCCACTGTAATACTTACATGCTGATTTCCACAAAACATGTGACAGTCTTCCTCACAGGAAACTGATGTCCACAGTTCTGTCAGAAATGTTCCACCTACATGTTGTGCTGGCTGCTACACAAACAGAAGCACCTAAACCTGTGATTATGCCCCTGCACAAATAATCTGATTTTCTTTCTGCACTTGTGTCATAGAAAGAAAAAAAAATCTTTATGACTATAAATTCTGACAAGGTACATTTTGAAGGAGATTGTGGTCCCTGTTGCAAAACATTTCTTTACAAAGTCTACTAGTAACTATTCTATGAACTGGCTTAGTATGATGAGAACTTGCAGAAAAATTTCCATTTAACTACTTAAGATGTATAAGCCATTTTTACTGTAAAACCCTATGAATTTGTAGTTAACTCAGAATGATTCTTGATATTAAATAAATGCATTTAAAAGTAATTATAAATAAAGTTCATTCTCCTGTTTGCAGGTTTACTTTTCTCATCAGCAGAGATGGTACAATTTACTTGAGGGTAAAAAAAGCCCAAAATCATTCCTAGAATGGTGGTAAGCTAACACACCTGATTTAGGGCATTTTTTTTTTTCTCTACGTATTTCAAAAAGCCCAGCTTCAAGTCTGGCAAACGCTAAGGCTTCAATAAAACTGTTTCTGCTATCTACCTTTTTATCTGTCTGCAGATGTACAAAGCCTCTGCCATCATATTCTGATAGTAAGAAAAAACACACTGCAACTCTGCATGAGTAACTTTGTTACATTGCTTGAATTAGCGTGAGGGGGGTGGGGGTGGTATAAGGGTAAAAGTTAGTTAGGTAAGGGTAAGAATGCTCAGCAAACATAGAAATGCTGGGAAAACAGAAAGAATGAAATTCTGGAGAAGTTATTACGCATAAATTCCAGTGTGCGATTACACAAGATTCCTGCACTCCACATGGCTTTTACTATGGTTTATCTCATAATTTCAGATCTTGGCTACAATATGTATGTTAACCCCCAAATACAGGCACCCAACACAGTTGTTCCATCCTAATTGGTGCTACTACCTCCAAGTGGTGCTACTACCTCCTGGCAGAACCTCGTCTTACGGCAAGGCTGTCTACCAGCTATAAATAATCAGCCACAGCGCAGTACCTTTGAAGCATCACTAGCTCTCTGCAGAAATCCGGTAAATAGTTACTCCATCCTTTTCTCCCGTTAAAAAATGTATTACGGATGATTAAATCTAAGCTGTTGCCACTACATCCTCCCCCACTCCCCCCGATCTCCCTCCTCTCCTCTCCCATCCCTGGGCAATGCCCTCGGAAGGAGCCGCTGACTCCTGCCTCTCTTCCAGCACGGAGGGATCAAACACAATTCCCGGGCCAGGCGCGCCAGCCCCAGGGCCAGACGGGGCACCGGGCGAAGAGGAGGGGGTTCGACAGCGCTCGGAGCCCGGGAAGGAAACCGGCACCCTCGGCCGCCCCCCTGCAAGGTGGCGGGGCCGCTCCCCCGCTCCCGCGGC